>VBSM01002912.1:2525529-2544406 GCA_008086735.1 Cheirogaleus medius
ACGGCACTCTAGCCCGGGCAACAGAGTGAGACTCTGTCTCAAAAAAAGAAAGAAGAAAATACATTATAGAGTTGACTTTAAAATAAGACTAACAATATACCAAATTGTTAATAATGGTTGTGTGTAGTAGAAACAAAACTATTAGCTGTGTGTGTGTCTGTTATAAATACCAACTGAAGTGTTGTTGGTGAAGTGATATGAGATGGGAGTTTTTCTTATAAATACTCCTGTAAAAAAAAAGGATGGGGTAGAACAACATGTAAAACAGAATTAGCAAATTATTGCTAATGATTGAAGCTGAGTGATAGTATATGAGTTTCATTATTCTATTCTTTCTACTGCGTGTGTTCAGAATTTCTCATAATAAAAAGTTCAAAAAAAGGAGAAGGGAATGCCAAACGGTTTGGGTCACCCGGGAGGCAAGTCTGTAATGCCGTGTCTCTCCCATTGTTAGACATGCTTTCTTCAGCAGCAAGCAGCCCTGCTCCTGATCCCGCCCCCGAATCCGATCCTGCTCCGGCTCCGGCTCCAGCACCTGCTGCTCCTCAGCCTTCAAAACTGGCTAAGCCTTTTGGCTACGGCTACCCGACCCTGCAGCCCGGTTACCAGAACGCCGCAGCACCACTGAACGCCGGCCTGCAGCCCAGCAACCCCGGGTACTCTGGGTTCCAGCAGTATCCTCAGGTACATATTCAGTCATGTGACGACACCATACAAGCTGTCAAACTTACCGATTCTGACAAGTCCCTGGTGATTGAAATGGATCATAAGTACAAATATAGATGAGCGGGAGAGGGACCGTAGTCAGAGCCTCACTTTTACCCACGTGCATTGGAGATTTTGTGGAATGGAATGATATCTAATTGACATATTTAGGAGATCATTTTGGCTGCTTTGCGAGGAATGAATTAGAGATGGGAGTATTTGAAAAGACAAAAGTAAAAGCAAGGAGTAAATTGAAGCTTTGCCATAACCCAGGAAATAGATGATTGTACCTGAGGCGGTGTCAGTGAGACAATGAAAAGTGAGTGGATGAAGGTGACGTGCTGATGGGTTGCATGTGGTTGGTGAGAGAAGGGAAAGCATCAAGAGTAACTCACAGGTTTTGGCGTAGCAACTGGGTAGAGGTTAGTGTATTTATTTAGGTCATGAAGACAAAGGGAGGAGTAGATCTGGGAATGGGAATTAGGTTGTCCATGTTACATTAAAATGCCTAATAGACATACAAATGGAGATGTCAAGCAATTAGTAGTTGATCAGTGGTCACTGGTCAGGTGTGGAGGAATAATGTACCAATTTATGGTTCAAGCGAAAGTGTACATGATTGCCCATTTCTCTATATTACTCAGTATACCAAGAATTATTTTGTATAAGCAAAAATATTTTTTTTTCATAATTATTTTGTGTTTCTTTATTGAAATACATGTTTATATTCTTACATCATCGTTCTGTATATCTAATAAGTATACATCTTTTTTCTAATGTAGATTGCAGTTTTTCCTTAGCTTGACATTTATTTTAATTTTAATGATATTTTTTGACCTTGGAAAAATGTTTAAATTTTATACAGTCATATTATAATTTCTTTTGTTATTGCTCTGACATTTATAATAATATCGATGTTGTTATTTTAAAACTAGTATACTATAGGATAAAACAAGTAATGCTGTTACCATTAGGAACCAAGATTTTTAGCAAGGGAGATGAGAGATACAAGTATAAAATCAAAGAAGTTAAATTAAAATTTTGTCATCTTAAATTTGAATTAGATATATCAATGTGAACTCATTATTTTCTCCTATTTAAGAATGTATATTTTGTATCTCTACCTGTCACAAAATGTCTGGAAGTAATAAGAGCACAATAGTCATGAGCACATTTATCACCCAGATTATGGTTTCTAGATACCATCCCTACTTAAAAGGAACCAAGATTCCTTTTTGAACAAATGAATAATCCTGGGTTTGGAGGAGGAAGAGTACAAAATGTTGTGTAAAAAAGCAGGAAGCTAACAAACACTAATAGGCTCATATCAAAAGGACACTGGGGGCCGGGCGTGGTGGCTCACGCCTGTAATCCTAACACTCTAGGAGGCCAAGGCGGGAGGATCGCTCAAGGTCTGGAGTTTAAAACCAGCCTGAGCAAGAGCGAGACCCCGTCTCTACTAAAAAATAGAAAGAAATTAATTGGCCAACTAAAAATGCATAGAAAAAAAAATATAGCCGGGCATGGTGGCACATGCCTGTAGTCCCAGCTACTTGGGAGGCTGAGGCAGAAGGATTGCTTGAGCCCAGGAGTTTGAGGCTGCAATGAGCTAGGCTGAAGCCAGGGCACTCTAGCCTGGGCTACAAAGTAAGACTCTGCCTCAAAAAAAAAAAAAAAAGACACTGGGGCCAGCTTGAAAGGGTTCTCACTGGCCAAACATTGGGTAGTTTGAATATCATATGAATGACTATAATTCGAGTTTCAGTTTGTGTTAACAAAAAGCCATGAATTGATGATAATACTAAAAATATAGTAAACATAGAAAATATAAGCAAAGCAAAACTCATTGAACACCACTGCACATTTCTATGGCATCAATTCCTTATTATAAAAACTGATCATTAAAAACAACTTGAAAACAACCATTTATCCCGCCTTTCCAGTATGAACTGTACTCATCAACCAAATTATTGATGTTGAAAGCATTGTTGCTGGAATTTTGTTGCAAGGTTTAATCTTGCTAATAAGATTTAAACTTATTCAGTATTTTTGCTTTGAGTTTTTTTCAAGTATGCTTTAATTTGACTGCCTTATTGAGTCATTCTGTTACCACGCCAGATTTAAATTTTCTTACCTCTTTGCTTTTTGTGTGTGTTGAAATTCTATAATAGTATAAGCAATTTTATGTATGCTGGTTTTATTGTTCTTTTGTTTTGTTTGAATTGCTCTTTCAGCAGTATCCTGGCCTGAACCAGCTGTCCTCCAGCCTAGGAGGACTGAGTCTTCAGAGTTCTCCTCAACCAGAGAGCCTGCGACCTGTGAACCTCACTCAGGAGAGGAATATCTTACCCCCGACTCCTGTGTGGGCTCCTGTACCTAACTTGAATCTAGAACTCAAAAAATTAAACTGTAGCCCAGAGTAGGTATTTGTTTTATTATAATCTTTCTTAAGTAATACGCTTTGATGAAAACATTGTATGACTTTCAAAAATAGTAAAAGTAGTATGATATTAATTAGCCAGGAGACTGAGGCAGGAGGATCGCTTGAACCCCAGGATTTCAAGGCTACAGTGAGCTATGATCACCCATTGCACTCCAGCCTGGGCAGCAGAGTGAGACCCTTTCTCTTAAAAAAAAAAAAAAAAGAAAGAAAGAAAAGAAAACCCAGGAAAGATAAATCATAAATTCAGTAAATATTTACTAACTGCCTTCTAATTTATGTGCAAGACACTGTTTCTATGTGCTGGGGATGGAGTGGTAAACAGAACAAATTTCCTGTTCTCTGTGGGATCACAGAACTTACAATCTATTAGGGAAGACATACTATGAATCATCAAACCAGTATATGATACAATATCAGGGTGTTACAATGCAGAAAAATAAATCAGAGGAGGGAGTGAGGATAGAGGGTGGCCTCTGGGAAAAGGTGTTCCAAGCAGCACGAAGAGCAAGTGTGGAGGTGCTGAAGCAGGGACAAGCTTGGTGTGTTCCAGGAACAGTAAGCCTGGAATAAATAGATGTCTGTGTATCTCTACATAATGGTGACCACTCCTCCTAAAATTCCTTTCCTGGTTTCTGGTACCTCTGCTTCTTACTTCTTTGGCTGCTCCTTTATTGATTCTTTGTCTGTTGACCTTAACTTAACAGCTTGGTAAGTCATGAGCACCTACTCTAGGAGGGCAATGGTACCAGGCTGACATAAGGGCAAAATAATCTGATCTCCAAGGGACATGATGGCAAGATACACAACCAACTAAAGCAGATCGGACGTACTGATAGCGTAGAAGCGTGAGCGTGTCTCAGACCACAGAGGAAGAAGTCACTCCTTCTGACTTGGGGAGTAGTTTCAGAAGAAACGGTAACTTTGACGAGTCTTGTAGTAACAGTGGTCGCTGAATAGGTAAGAAGGGGGCCGTAAGCAGGACCAGCATCAGTTAAAAAAAAAAAAAAAGTCAGTAAAAATCAGAGGCCTTTTCACTCATGTTTTTACTCCCTCCTCTTCATGTCCTACAGGCTAGCCATAGTAGAGTAACTGTCTTTTCCTGAGTTTGCAGTCTTGCCCACCATGAAAATGTTGGCTCCTTAATTTAGGTCTTTTGACACATATCACGCATATGCCTGTTTCATCAGGACCCTTCCTGCTTATTTATAGTTATGACAACATGCCCAAATGATTTTCACTGATGCCCCTAAATGTTCTCAATTATCTTACCTACCTCAGTGTTTTTTCCTGATCACTAACGTTCTCCATGTTGTTTATGGTTTTTTTGCAGTTCGTTTCGGTGTACTCTGACGAATATTCCCCAGACACAGGCTTTACTGAACAAAGCTAAACTTCCTTTGGGGTTGTTGTTACACCCCTTCAGAGACCTGACGGTAAAGTAACAGATTTTAAAATATTTGTGGGCACTGATGTGTATGCTGTGTGCAGGGTACTTAGATTTTGTATTTTTGTAGAATTTTCTTCCTCTTCTTTTGTTTGAAGTTAAAAAATTACCATTTCTGTTGCATTCAACTCAGCAAACATTTTCTGAGCGCCTGGTTTTGTGACAGGCCCTACACTAAGCAGTGGTAACAGAGAGATGATTGAATCGTTGGCCTAGCCCCCAAAACTTCTTATCTAACAGGGACAAAGATGAAAAACAAATAGTTATAGTGCAAGATATTAATACATGTAATTAATCAAGTTCTATGAGATATTTAGGTAGTGCCTATAGTATGAGAAGTGATTCCCTCTGGGCACAGGGGCAGAAACTCTCCATATGTGATGAAATATGAGCTGGATTTTAAAAGATTAGTAATTTTTGCAGTTAGAACGGCCATAGAAGATAGATAAATTTTGGAGTCTTTTATTAAACACAAAGGAAGAAACAACAGTAGTGTCCACTTAGATAGGAAAACTGATTATTCCTTAACAATTTCCATGATCTTTGTAATAGTAGGGATAGTCCAGCACTTCAGATCTGTTGAATAAAAACATTACTTGTTTTGAGTTTCTACAGTCTATTTGGTTTAATACCTAGCTTGCTAGATTTTTATACATCCTTCTGGTATTTCGTGCAAATATGTTGAATGGGAAACTAAATTTTTAAAACTTCAAAAATAATTTTATTCAGAGATAGATGTTTTATTTGTATTTAATAAGTTGCATTTCTCTCTCACACTTTATTAGTACTGTGGTTTTTTACTCTTCCTCTTGGTACTGGGTTTCTTTTGCTCTCATTCATCCAAAAAAACATTTATTGACTACCTATCAGCCCAGATGCTGGGGATGCGAAGGTCAGGAAGCTTCCTCGTGGAACTTCCTTTCCTACAAGGAACTATAGAAAGGATCACCATGAATAGAAAGTAAAATGATTATAGTACACAATAAGTACCATGCATTTATTCATTCAGTAAACACTATTTAATTACCTACAATACTATTACAATCGTAATCTCTAAACCAAGATAGTTAATTTCCTGTATGCGTAGATGAGAGTTTTTCCCTAAATACAGATACCATATATGATACCTTCTGGAAGTAAATACACTAAATTGTTAACAGTGACAATCTCTGGGATGTAGAATTCTGGGTAATTTTTTTTATTTCTCATTTCCAGTTAACTTTATTTCCTGATTTTTTTTTAACAAAGGATCTGTAGTTAGTGTAATAGAAATAGTATATATGAAAAAAATTAAATGCAAAGATGCAAATGTTCATGTGTAGATAGAAAGAAAAAAAAGGCCAGAATGAAATATGCTAAAATGATAACAGGGATTAATTCAGGGACATAATATGTGATCTCTTAATCTTTTTTCATATCTTCTTAATTTTCTACATTGAATATAAAGTTCTTTTCCTAAACTTAGCATAGGGATGTATTTTTTACAATGGCCCGTTGTGTTTGGCCCTCTCGACTACGCTCCTGTCAGGACTGCTGAGGCTGTCTAAGAGCAATGCCCAATGGTCTAGTGCCCGCCGCAGTCAGGCAGCAGAAACAGGCATTTTTACATGGTGTATGTTTCTCCCACATGTTATTTCTTGAGTCTAGCTGATGGGCTCTAACTTATGTTATTTTCTTGGCCAACAAGGCTTTACTTGTTAAGGAGTAACTTTTATTATATTTGGTATGACTTTATTTTAGTGTTATCTTATAGTTTGTGATAAGAGAAGGAGGAAAGTTGATAGCTGCTTGTGTTGCTCAGCCCGTCGCTGGATTTGGTCAGTACATGTCAGAGTAAAACCGCATGAAACGCAGTTCCGGTTTCTGCTCTGTACGTGGAGCAGAGCAGCATATGTTCTGTTTTTCCCTTTTTTCTGCTACAACATCTTTGTTTTATTTCCTAGCAATTACCGGTGATAACATCAAATACCATCGTGAGATGCCGGTCTTGTCGAACTTATATCAACCCTTTTGTATCCTTCATTGATCAACGTAGATGGAAATGCAACTTGTGCTATAGAGTTAACGATGGTGAGTTTCAGATTCTTAAAATCAATGTTTTTAATACTATTTTCAACATTTTAGACATTTTTGTCATTAGCTGGTTTCTCTCCTCATTGCTTTTACTTTATTTTTTTTTCGAGACAGAGTCTTGCTCTGTTGTCCTGAGTAGAATGCTGTGGCGTCAGCCTAGCTCACAGCAACCTCAATCTCTTGGGCTCAAGCAATCCTTCTGCCTCAGCCTCCCGAGTAGCTGGGACTACAGGCGCAGACCACAACGCCCAGCTAACTTTTCTATTTTTGGTAGAGACGGGGTCTCACTCTTGCTCAGGCTTGTCTCGAACCCTTGCACCTTGGCCTCCCAGAGTGCTAGGATTACAGACATGAGCCACTGCGCCTGGCCTCCTTATTGCTTTAAAAACAACTTTCATGTCATTTTTAGTGGAGAGAATATGGGCTAGGGCGAGGGATCCTTCATCTTGCCTGACCAATGGGGTAATTGACAACGAGAGTGACAGTAGAGGGCAAAATAAAAACAACATTCATAAAAGAAACAGTGATGCTCGTGCAGATGCACTTATGGAGACTGTGCTTCCACCTGATAGTCAGGATTGTCTTGGGCTGGTGTATTTGGTTCAGTCAACTCAGGCGCACCTTTGCCACGTGTGTGGACCCAGGCGTGTGTGTCTGTCTCTTGTCCCCTTTACTCATTTGTTACGTTCCCCTATTATAATTGCTTTCAAATTTATGTTTCTGTCTGATTTTTTTCCATGTTATGATATAATAAATAGGTCACAAGTCTAAGAAGCAGGGTTATTTATGTCCTGGTTTCGTCACCTGATTTCAGAACATAACTTTTTTTATTCTTATCTTTATTTAAAAGAGGGCTTCAGGGATTCATTTTTACCATTAAATTTTCACGGAATTGTTGGTACACCTTATATTGATGATAAAGGTGTTTATGTCTAGGCATGTATGTGTGTGTTTAGTTACAAGTTGTGTTACTAAATTTGTATTGTTTCTACCTCTTACCTAGTTCCTGAAGAATTCATGTATAACCCCCTCACCCGATCTTACGGAGAACCTCACAAACGACCAGAAGTTCAGAATTCCACTGTGGAGTTCATTGCTTCTTCAGATTACATGGTAATTAAATCTTTTTAGGAATAGGGAAAGGATTTATGGAAAGAGAGCTTAGCATTAAATAATAAATAAGCTTAATTTTTTAGAAATGACATCTTATTAGGTGATATTTTGAGACTCTGTCTCTTTTTAAAAAAAGATATCTTAGCCAACATTCCTTACTGAAAAACCATTTAACCCATCAACTTAGCCACTACTGTGTATTGATTGCCTTAATCCACAATCAACTTTACAAGAAAAAAAATTAAAAGAATATCATTTTTATTAGCACATAAAATCTGACAAAATAGCAATCCTACTTGTGTATTTTTTGGTATAATATATTCAGTAAATACCCAGTAGTAATAGTGATGTAAAAAGAATAACTTGTACCTACTAAATAATATTATTTTTATTCCTTTCAGCTTCGTCCTCCTCAACCTGCAGTTTACTTGTTTGTTTTAGATGTGTCTCATAATGCAGTAGAAGCTGGATATTTGACAATTTTGTGCCAGTCACTGTTAGAAAATCTAGACAAGTAAGAATTTTTTTACTCATATTTGTGTGCATGGATGTATATAAATACGAAGTGTTTATTACCAATTTATGTGGTTGGTTTTTATTAAGTTTGGTTACATTCATCCATCATCTAAAGGGTACTGCTTGTCTACTATAGAGTAAGGATCCTGCTACTTGAATTATGATGATTTATGACTTGGTATCTGAATCATAAAATCATAAAAGTTTAATATTTAGTCAGGAACTTAGATCTTTTCTAACTTATCCCTCCGAGTTAGCCGATCTGAACACTGATGCCCAGAAAGCTTAACTTGGCCTGAGTGTCACGAATTAGATGAGACTATTATCAAAAAGACAAAAGATAAAAAGTATTGGCAAGAATGTGGAGAAAAGGGAATCCTTGCAAACTTTCGGGAATTAGATTAGTGCAGCCATTATGGAAAACAGTATGGATATTCCTCAGAAAATTAAAAGTAGAGTTACATATGATCCAGAAATCCCACTGGGTCATATGGTAATTCATATGGAAATTAGTATGTTGAAGAGAAATCTGCACTTTCATGTTTATTGCAGCATTTCTCATAAGAACCAAGATATGTAATCAGCCTAAGTGTCCATCAGTGGATGAGTAGATAAAGAAAATGTGGTATATATGCAAATGGAATATTCTTCCACCTTTAAAAAGAAAAAAAAGTTTTGTCATTTGTGATGCCACAGGTGAACCTACAGTACATTATGTTAAGTGAAACAGGACAGACAGACAGATACCACGTGATCTCACTCATATGTAGAATCTAAAATACTCGATCTCATAGAAGTAGAGAGTAGAATGGTTGTTACCAGGGCTGGGGTGGTGGCAGTAGGGTGGAGGACTGGGGAGATGTTGGTCAAAGGGTACGAAATTTCAGTTAGATGGGAGGAATAAGTTCAGGAGATCTATTGTACGACATCATGACAATAGTTAATAGCAATATGTTATACTCTTAAAAAATGCTAAGAGACTGGATTTGAAGTGTTCTCACTGTAAAAATAATAACTGTGTGAGGTAGTGCATATGTTTATTGTCTAGATTTAGCCATTCAACAAGGTTTATGTATTTTAAAACATTGTGTTGTACACAATACATACATACAATTTTATTTGTCAATTTAAATACAATAAAATTTAAAATAAATGAAAGAATTTTTTTAAAAAAGAATCTATATGAAAGAAATCTAGCTGTAATTTATGCCTGAGCAAGGAATTTTTTATAAGCTAGTTTTAATTGCACTAATGAGAGAATTTGCCAGATAAAGGGAAGGGGGGAATTGCCTTTGTGCTAACTATGTTAAGAAGCCAGAAACTGAGCTCTTCATCTTGGCACATTAGTAATGAGAACTGTTTTGTGGAAATAGAAATAAGAGTATAGAATAGGTGGTTTATACCTGGCTCTAATTCCTTCTTCTCTGTCGGCCAAGATTGGTCATAAAGGAGCCTTTCAGCTAGATTTAAAAATGAACCTTCCAAAACTCTGGAAAACAAAGTTGTTTGCACATTTCTTTTTTTTACTCCAACACCCACAAGAGATATGACTTAAGATTGTCAGCAAGAGTGGTTCACTGCCTCACTGGTTCTCGCCATATGGTTATGTATGAATACTTTGTCACAAGTACTCTGGGGATTCTGGAAGATTCTCATCCATCTTCCATTTGAGCTTGAGAGTCCTTGCCTTGTTGAGTGCTACTTCTAGTCACCATAGTGTTCATATCACTGATCTTGGCTTGTAAAAGAAACTTACAACATTAAGATATACGAGATTTTTTTTCAATTTCAAATGTCATAGGGGGTACAAGTGTTTTTTGTTACATGGATGAATTATGTCATGCTGAAGTCAGGGTTTCAGTGTGCCAGTCACCAGAATAGTATATATTATACCTGATAGGTAGATTTTTATCCCTTACCCTCCTCCCACCCTCCACCCTTCCTAGTTTCCAATGCCCATTATACCTCTTTATGACTGTATATATCCCTTATTTAGCCCCCACTTATAAGTGAGAACATGTGGTATTTGCTTTCCCATTCCTGAGATATTTCACTTAGTATAATGGTCTCCAGTTCCATCCAAGTTGCTGCAAAAGACATTATTTCATTCCTTTGTATGACTGAGTAGTACTCCATGGGGGGGGTGCCTCACATTTCCTTTACCTACTCATCAGTTGATGGACACTTAGGTTGGTTCCTATATCTTTGCTGTTGTGAAGTGTGCTGCAATAAACAGTCAGGTGCAGGTGTCTTTTTTATAAAATGACTTCTTTTCCTTTGGGTAGATACCTAGTAGTGGGATTGCTGGATCAAATGGTACCTCTACATTTATTAATAGTTCTTTGAGGAATCTCCATACTGCTTTCCATAGCGGCTGTACCGTAATAGTTTACATTCTCACTGGCAGTATATAAGCATTCCCTTTCAGCACATCCGCACCAACATCTATTGTTTTTCGACGTTTTAATAATGGCCATGCTGACAGGGGTAAGGTGGTATCTCATTGTGGTTTTAATTTGTGTATGTGTAATTATTCTTGGACTTAGTTTAATGTTTCATTATTTTCTAAAATAAAATATCTTACTGAGAACTTTGAATTTATAATTGTCCTTTTTATCTTTAGGCTTCCTGGAGATTCACGAACAAGAATAGGATTCATGACCTTTGATAGCACTATTCATTTCTACAATTTACAAGAAGGATTATCACAGCCTCAAATGTTGATTGTGTCCGATATAGATGGTAGGCAGTCAGAAAAATAAGTTTTTCCAATTATAGACTTTGAGATGGGGGCTGCTTTATTTTACAATACATGTTGTTATATGCTGTGAGAATAATTTTGTGCACTTTGGAATTTGTTTTGAAATAATGTCTTTCTGGAAATAACTTGATTCTAAGTTTTTTATGCCTATGTATATATTATACACTCATGTATGTATAATATATAGAGCACATATGTACGTAATAAAGTAATATTATAGTACAAATTACATGTATGACCTGGTAAAAACTAAGATTTTCTAATTTGTTATATTCTTTTGACTTGATTTGTTAATGAAAATATATGTTTTTCCCATAGATGTTTTTCTGCCTACACCGGATAGTTTACTTGTGAATCTATATGAAAGTAAAGAGGTGAGATTGATTTATTTTTCTTAACGTATCAAAATATTTCTGTTATTTCAACTGTTAAGTCGAATGTATAATGCTTGTTTACTTGATATATTAATATTGCAAACAGTAACAACGTAGGTAGCATATCTGTCCACTCCTCAGTTTATAGTCCCCAGAAGTGCAGGGACACATAGTATACTCTGGAATGTTTTTAAGAATATTGCCATGAATGCTCAGTAATTCAACTTTTAATCTTTGTTTTCCCAGCTTATAAAAGACTTATTGAATGCATTACCAAATATGTTCACCAATACAAGAGAAACACACAGTGCCCTTGGTCCTGCGCTTCAGGCTGCCTTTAAATTAATGTCTCCAACAGGTGGCCGTGTGTCTGTATTTCAGACACAGTTACCTTCCTTGGGTGCAGGACTTCTGCAGTCCAGAGAAGATCCTAATCAGAGATCAAGTACAAAGGTATTTTACATTTAGTTTCTTTGTCATATTCAAGATGCTGTTTTCTACCTCTGTAGACTGTGTAATTATTTGTTTATTATTCTACTTTTCTACATTATTAATGATGAAAAAAACTGGTAAAAATTTAACTCAAATTCTTTGTTTTTGTGTTGCAGTATATTATTTGTATTACTTTGCAAGTCATAGAAATTTAGAAATCATTTACTGTAACCCTTTCGTTTTACAGATGAGGAAAGTATCTTGCTATTTAATGGTAAAGATGTGACTTGATTTTCTGACTCCAGTGCTCTTTTCTATTACATAAGTGGTAAAACTTACTAAATGCAAGCTATTATATTTTCATATGCTCATACTAATAAACTTTTAAATTATAAATATAATACAGATCATTGTATAAAACTTGGAAAGTGAGGCCAGGTGTGGTGGCTCACACCTCCAATCCTAGCACTTTGGGAGGATGAGGAAGGAGGATTGCTTGAGGTCAGGAATTTGAGACCAGCCTAAATAAGATTGTGATCCTGTCTCTACACAGGGTAGAAAAATTAGCCAAGCGAGTGTGGTGGTGGTAAGTGCCTGTAGTCCAAGCTACTCAGGAGGCTGAGGCAAGAGGATCACTTGAGCCCATGAGTTGGAGGTTGCTGTGAGCTAGGCTGATGCCATGGCACTCCAGCCCCAGCAACAGAGCAAGACCCTGTCTCAGAAATAATTAATTAACTAAACTTGGAAAGTGGAGAAAAGTATAAATTGTCTATAAGCTCACTATGAAGATATTAGCATTTAGTTATACAAACAGACAGGCGTAATTGGGCATCCTACATACGTACTGTATTTAACTGGCCTTTTTCCCTCTTTTTTTTTTTTTCTTTCTTTTGCCTTTATTTACTTTCTAGATTTGTGAAGTATTAACTGGCCTTTTTTATTGGAGAGTATTTTGTGAGCATTCTCTGAGGTCCCTAGAACTCTAAAAGAAAAAAACCATATATATGTATATATGTATATCTTTTAGTAAATGTGAAAGTACTCGGTTTAATTAATTCCTTTCCAGTCATTGAATAGTTCTCTCCAGTATTTTCACTATTAAAAAAAAAAAGGAATATGAGGCTGAACATTACTTGGTTTTTACATGAAGATTTGGTCAGGGCATTTTTAATCCCTTATTTCAAATAATAAACTAGAACATTCCTTTTTGTTTTGTACATGAGTTCTGTCAGACTTCAACTTATATTTGAAAAAATGCCATAATAGTTACAAGTATGAATTAAACAGTTTTAATATTGGCATAAATCTTTGGCCACATATTCAGCTTTCCTTAGGGTAAATTCCTAGAAGTGAAATGATTAGGTCAAAAGGCATAAACTTTATTTACATTATTAAATAATATTTTATTAGGGTTTTTTATTGACCTGTATTCTTAAGGATTCTCATTCTCTAGCTACCTTGAGTATTGCTTTTTTATTCTTCACCAATTTGCCAGAGAAAAATGGTGCCATATTTTAGTTTTCATAGAAATTGAGAAAGAAGCTAATTTAAAATAAACTAGGACAAATGTATTTATTAAACTTATCAACAAATACAGCTAACATTCAGTTCATTGATCTATTATAGTCCATTATGAATTACTGTGATGTTTAGAACACGGGAATGAATTCTCTGATAAAGTTTTGTTTCTCGTTTAACTTCCAAAAATATTCTCTATCTGCCTGGTATTCAAAAGCTTCAGTATCTGTTCTGGTTTACATATTCCTTCATATCCTTTATTCCTTATATTAGAGTAAACTGTAACATAATGATCATACAATATAATTAACAGGATTAAGCCAAGCTCAGTGGCTCATACCTATAGTCCCAGCTACTTGGAAGCCAAGGTGGGAGGATCTCTTGAGCCCAGGAGTTTGAGGCTACAGTGAGCTATGATCACACCACTGTACTCCAGCCTAGGTGATAGAGTGAGACCTTATCTTAAAAAAGAAAAAAAAAAGGATTAACATTTTGTTAGGCAGTATAACATGGTGATTAAGAACTTGGAGACTTAAACCTGCCTTAAAAAGAAATAATAAGCAAGATTATAAAATATACTAAAAATAAAAAATAAGAAGAAAAATAAAGAAAGTAAAGAAAAAATTTAAAAAAAAAAAACAGAACTTGGAGACTCTTGGCAAATTTTTTTCTCTTCTGGGAGAAAAAAAAAAAACTTGGAGACTCTCCAGGCTACCACCTCAGCTCGTTTCCTCATACCAAAAGGAAAACCTTCCTTAATCGTGTATTCTATCATGTTGTTATGTAACAGTTTTAATAAACAGTCAACAGCACTCACTCTGAAGCCAGACTTCTTAGGTTTGTATTTTGGCATCCACTTCTCAATAGCTATGTAATCTTGGTCAAGTTACTTAATCAGTTTTTGCCTCAGTTTCCTCATCTGTAAAATGTAAATAATAAAAACCATGTGAAATATGTGTTATGAAAATTAAATTATTTAATTTATATCAAACATCTCAAGCATTGTTGGTACATAAGTGCTTTTTGTAAAGATAAGCTATTATTGTAGGAAATCAATGCCAACTGCCTAGATATTTTTAAAACTCCTTAGTTTGATAGGGGGATAGAGGTTATCCTTTTTCTTATTATAAGAGTGACATAAAAATATGTGCATAATTAAAGATTTCTAGCTATTTATTTATGATATGTTGACTTAGGTGGTACAACATCTTGGTCCTGCAACTGATTTTTATAAGAAACTGGCTTTAGATTGCTCAGGACAGCAAACTGCAGTGGATTTATTCCTTCTAAGTTCACAGTATTCTGATCTTGCTTCTCTAGGTAAGAAGATATCACTGTGTTTATCTGTCTACGTAAACATTTTAACACGTAACTAAATCTAAACTCTTCAGTAAGCATTCTCAGTATTTTGGGGAGAACATCATGTGAATTAGATACAGAATATCTATGAAAATTATCAGTAAACTTTAAAGCACTATGCAAATATAAAATGCCATTAGTATTTTGTTTGTATAAAATGATTCCCTTACCGTTCTGCTCAATAATAAACTTTATTGTATGTTACATTTTATAAATATTTCTGTTTTCTCAGATTTATATGCTATTCTTATTTTGACAGCTTAAATTTTCTCATGACTTAGATTTATTCATAATATGGAGGCTGTACTACTGTTGGACAAGCAGAATATTATTACTTTTGTAGCTAATACTTTTTGTATTTCTCTCTAAAGCTTGCATGTCCAAGTATTCTGCTGGGTGCATCTATTATTATCCATCTTTCCACTATACTCACAATCCTTCACAAGCAGAAAAGTTACAAAAAGACCTAAAACGGTACCTCACAAGAAAAATTGGATTTGAAGCTGTTATGAGAATAAGGTGTACTAAAGGTATGAAATTGTAAAATTTATGCTTTATGTTAAATACTTATGTCAAAATCAATTAGCATTTCATGTATTGCCTACCTATGATGATCTAGAAGACTTTCTGTTTGATCCAGTTAGCCGCTACCCTGTTAGAAATATATATAGTTATTGGGGCCAGGCATGGTGGCTCATGTCTGCAATCCCAACAGTTTGCTTGAGCCCAGGAGTTCAAGACCAGCCTGGGCAACATAGCAACACCCCATCTCTACAAAAGAATAAGAAAAATTAGCCAGGTGTGGTGGCTTGCACCTATAGTCCCACCTACTCAGGAGGCTGAGGCAGGAGGATCACTTGAGCCCAGGAGTTCAAGGCTACAGTGAGCTATAATCATGACACTGTACTCTAGCCTGGGCAACAGAGCAAGACCCTGTCTCTAAAAAACACTCTCTCTCTCTCTCTCTCTCTACATATATATATATATATATATATATAGTTATAGTTCCTGAATAATCGTTGCCCGACTTTTTTAAATAACTTGAATAAGTGAACAAAAGTAATGTTTTGCTTTACTCAGGAAGAATCTAAGAAAGCTTATATTGGAAATCATTTGAGAAAGAGAATTAGGAGAATAGGGAAGATCTTAAATGAAAATTGTCAAATTAAGGATCTTTGCCTTCTTAATTATTTAATTTACATTTTCTTGGTTTTATGTGAATTTTTGGAGGAGGGATTCTGATCCCTTATTTTCAGTCTAAGCTGAGCTGTACAGTAACCTTCGTTTATTTAATTTCGTACATTAGGTCTATGTCTGACTTCAAATCACATGTGAGAAATGTTAACAAGATTAGGTATCAATATAAATTAAATATGTAGCCTTCCTTTTATTAATATATAAGCTGCATTGGTAGTTTGAATTAGTATTTTAGAAACCCTGCCTACCCTTCAGCCTTACTCCCCAGTTATCTTTTTGATTCAAAATCAGAGGCCTCTGACTTAAAAAAGTAACTTTAGCTTGAGGTAAAGATCCTGCTGTTGGCTTCATCTTTTATATGAAGTTTTCTCTTCTTTAGGACTTTCAATGCACACTTTTCATGGAAACTTCTTTGTTCGTTCCACTGATTTATTATCCCTTGCCAACATTAATCCCGACGCTGGATTTGCAGTGCAGCTGTCAATTGAAGAAAGTTTGACAGACACTTCCTTGGTGTGCTTTCAGACAGCCCTGTTATATACATCAAGCAAAGGTAACAGCAACAGGAATGAAGTGCGGCCTGCAACACTAATCCGCCCCTCCGTTCTCACACTCTTTAGTGGAGTTGGGGGAAAGAATGAATACACAATGGGGAGTAATGGAATTTGCATTAGTTAATCAGATATATGTCTTGTTACTTTCTTTTCTTTTTTTAACACTCAGTTTTGAATCTTTAAATAATATACTTTTTTTGATTTGCGGAAGATTATATTCCTAGGATTATGTGTTTCTGGCAAACAATTCGTGCTAAATCCAGCTCTGCCATCCTTTGCATTATTTCTTGCCCCATAAAATTAACAACTGCCTAGCAATTAAGGCCTTCATTTGTTATTTGACAGTCTTAAGTTTTCTGTTATTTTATTCTGTTGGATGTAGTTTAGAGTGAGTTTTTTCAAATAAAAACTAGAACCTAATGTTCAACTATATATGAAATATAGTATATGTTCATAAGTCTATGTTTAGGTTTGAGAGTGTTTAATTTTCTTTAAAACATGTTAACTGGGAAACTTTGTACATTTCAAAATCTTCTTGGTGATTTAATCTAGCCAAAACAATAGCTAGATTAAAATTTCGGCATGTTTGCTTTGTTTCTTTTTTGGTCCAGTGTGTTTTGCAATGACACGTATTCATCATTTTTTCAGGCGAGCGGAGAATTCGAGTGCATACGCTGTGTTCGCCAGTGGTGAGTTCACTAGCAGATGTGTACGCAGGAGTGGATGTGCAGGCCGCCATCTGCCTTCTGGCGAACATGGGTAAGTCAAAAATGAAGGAACAGGCAAAACATATTTTTCTCTCTTAAAAACTGAAGCTAGGTTGTTTTTCTTTTACCTTAGAAATCTCTTATTCAGAAAGTATATACTTTGCATTTTTATTCACTGCAGTGTCTATTAGACTGTTCTTATATTTTTTGCTAATTCTTAGTTTAAAAATCGGGAAATATGTCATAATCGCTAGAAACTGGTAAAAACCTAAATGTTCTTCGACTAATGAATGTATACACAAACTATGGTATATATTCCTGCAGTGTAATGCAACTCAGTAATAAAAAGGAATGAACTATCAATACTTGAACAAACATGCCTGACTCTTAAAGACGTTGTGCTAAGTGAAAGAAGCTAGATTTAAAAAGCTGCATACCTGTGATTCTACTTGTATGACATTCGGGAAAAGAGAAAACTATCAGATGGAGAATAGATCAGTGATTGCCAGGGTTGGGGCAGAGCAGGGTTTTACTGAAAAGGGACTATGCACTTGACACTTAGCCACCATAGAACCATACTCAAAATATAGATTTCACTGTGTGTAAGCTTTTAAAAAAATCCTTTAGGGAATTAATAGAGCACTGAATGTTTTGTTTTTAACAAATTTACCTTATAGATTAATTTAGACATGAAATAAGCCTTGCTATTTCCCATGAATTCTAGAGAAAAACAGTAATATTCATTTGGGACAAATTTATAATAGGATTTGCTTAAAGTTAAGTGTCATTTTATGTCTAGATTTTGAATTAATTATACCATAACTGTTTTTCGATCTAATTTTATTTTTAGTGCTTAGGCATATGTATAGGTTATCTCTATTTTAATAAAATATATTCTTGAAGGGAAATAAGCTTCACCTTGTATGTCTCTTCAATGTCTGCATGGAAACCTACGTTCATTCTGCCCTTTTCAAAAATGTATTGACCTAGAATGCTTTGTAAAGAAGATTTTAGAGGATCACAAGGGATAATAACTCAGACTGGAGAATTTACAGTGATTGTGCAGAAAAAAAATGATGCATGTGGCTTCCATTTGAATAATGGAAACTGGCCAAGAGCTTTCTCAGTAGATGGATAGTATACATTGTCTCATACCAGCAGTGGCTAAGTGTTTTTAGACTTAAGGGGTTAAAACAAAAACATCCAAAAGAACCTAGGCTTGTTCTGATTTTCAGATTTAGTTCAGAAAAAATGTATATTGAGAAGACACTTGAAATGAGGGATCAGGGGAAGTGCATTTTTCCATCCTAAAAACTTAAATTTTGTTTTTTAAATAATACTTACAAATTTTATATCGTATAGTGCTCATTGGAATCTAATGGTTAAATACTTTTCATTTTGGTTGCTTTATAGCTGTGGATCGATCAATTTCATCAAGTCTGTCCGATGCCAGAGATGCCTTAGTAAACGCTGTCGTGGATTCGTTGTCTGCGTATGGCTCCACCATCTCGAATGTGCAGCACTCTGCGTTGGTCGCACCCAGCTCCCTCAAACTGTTTCCTCTCTATGTCTTGGCCCTTCTCAAACAGGTAGCTTTCTATGCATTGCTTTACTTAATAAGGTTTTTAAAATTTTTCAAATACATATATGTAAAAATGAAATATAAGTGGTGGTTTTTTTT
>VBSM01002912.1:2552276-2565996 GCA_008086735.1 Cheirogaleus medius
AGCTGGGACTACAGGCGTGCGCCACCATGCCCGGCTAATTTTTTCTATATATTCCAATTAATTTCTTTCTATTTTAGTAGCGATGGGGTCTCGCTCTTGATCAGGCTGGTTTTGAACTCCTGACCTTGATCGATCCGCCCGCCTCAGCCTCTCAGAGTGCTAGGATTACAGGCGTGAGCCACGGCGCCCGGCCCCCTTTGGGTTTTTATGGAGGCTTCATTACATGGGCATGATTGACAACCATGTAGACATGTGACTGGGTATAAAGGGTGTGATCTTATCCTCATAGACTGAGTGGCCAAACCCAGCGAGACCTGTGGGTTCAGATTCTTCCTGGCCTCTCTCTGCAGCATTTGTTCCTTAAGGGTATGCAGCAGCAGCCTCCCTCTAATGAGAGTCTTAGGACCCGCATCCCGATCAGAGTCCTGCCTTGGACAGGTGAAAGGAGGCCTGCTCTCGAGGCTTAAAGCACCCCAGCATTCTAACAAGGGCCGTGGAAGTTACGAGCCAGGAACCGTGGATGTAAATATATATATATACAATCTCATAATATCACAGATACCTACTTGGGATTTAGGATCAAAAACAGCCATCCTTTGAAAGTCTTGCAAGGAGATAGAATCTTTAGAAGACAGCCAGGTGTCAGTTGGAGTATGTGGAGACAGACATAAACCAGGGTAATAGGTATGATGAGATTAATGCTGATGGGAGGTGGATAATCCAATCCCATTGCCTCCATGTGGGACAAGTCTCTCTGGCCATTTGCTTTGTGAGGCAGGGAGTTTTGGGTAAGAGGAAGGGACATGCTTCAATTTTGCCCCTTTTTCAATTCATTGAAAAACAAGACAGTGGTTCCTAGTGTTGGGGCTGGGGATGGAATCAGAATTTCCTGGGAGAGCTTTTTGGATATACACCTGTACCTTCTCAGATCTGATAGTCACCACCTGTTGGGGGCTTGACCAGAGAGAGATACATTAAAATGCTTACATTAATGTATAAAGAGTATGTGTACATTAATGTACATATGTGTACTAAACACTATTTGATAACTAACTGTGGATGTGACTCTGTTGTGGTTGACTTGTGAGGCTAGGAAATGCACATATTAGCAAATTGTCAGGTTAAAGAAGCCATGAGCCCTCCTATGCAAAGTAGCTTCCCACTAAATACTTTCGAAGATGTAGGAAAAGATGAAAACTCACAATGAAGTTGAAAATAACACTGCAGACATTGTCCAGATAGAACCATAAATAACTGAAGGGAGATAGAGTTTAAGAAAAAACCACAAGCTTTGCTTGGCACATGAAACAAAGACCTGAAAAATAAAAGTGGTTCTCCTTCAACCCCATTGTAAAAAGAAAAAAAATTTAAAAAAAAAGAAAGAAAAATAAAAGTGGTAGGAAGATATTTTAAAATTCATTCATCTTTTTTCTCTGAATTTAGAGATAGGATCTGTATCAACCAGAAAATTGGGTCTCCCTCTGCTTGCCTTCCTATGATTCCTATGAGAAGTAGAGAAGTAGCTCTTCATGTAAAACGAGAGCGGGAAGTGTATTCATCTCTGGCTTGAGTGGGGAAGGGAGCCACAGTCAGGGGACACAGCAGCTATTGATGAATTGCCTTCTGATGGGACATGAGCTGATCCAAAAGTGAAAGTCCTTTCTTTAGTTCCCATCAGTAAACAATACACAGTTCTGTAGCATTTCTGTTTGTGGGTCAGTGAGCATTACTTGCTACTAATTACTTGTAATATAATTATTTCCTAGTAAGTGAGTTACTAAAGATCACTAAAATTGGTCTGTATCCTCAAGTGAAAATCAGTGTTTTATTAGCATTTACTTGAGTCTAGAAGAAACCTGGTTCCTGTACAAGGTTTGTAATTTTGCAAGAATCCCCAAAAGTGCATGTGCAGATACTATCACACAGGTAGCCTGTCAGACAACTGACAGAAACTGCCCTGTAATCAGTATTCAATCATTTTCTTCTAACGGTATCATCATTACTGGGAGGTGTTCATGGTTTTACTGCTGTTTCTACTTTTCAGGTATATATCATTTTAGCTTGATAGCCATTGAGTTTGCTGTGGATTATTTGGTTAGTGTGTAGTAATATATATATTTTTATACTGTGTTTTTCTAGTTTTCTATAACTAGATTTTTAAATATATTTTTGGTAGAAATAAAATAATTATACTCATTGCTAAAACAAGTATGCGTAACCTACTCTTCTACATTGCTTGTAACACTTTATTGATGATGTAGCCAATGAATATGTGCTGATTTAAGTAAATTGTAAATAGAATTAAGGCAAGTGCAGTATAATTACTGAGTTCTTTTGAAGTCAGTAGGCTATTGTTTTATAATATTAAAGTAAATCATGTGTTTAAGCTCATTCTCTTTTTTTTTTGAGACAGAGTCTCACTCTGTTGCCCGGGCTAGAGTGCCGTGGCGTCAGCCTAGCTCACAGCAACCTCAAACTCCTGGGCTCAAGCGATCCTCCTGCCTCAGCCTCCCAGGTAGCTGGGACTACAGGCATGTGCCACCATGCCCGGCTAATTTTTTCTATATATTTTTAGTTGGCCAATTAATTTCTTTCTATTTTAGTAGAGACGGGGTCTCGCTCTTGCTCAGGCTGGTCTCGAACTCCTGAGCTCAAACGATCCACCTGCCTCGGCCTCCCAGAGTGCTAGGATTACAGGTGTGAGCCACCGCGCCCGGCCTTCTTTTCCATTTTTAATGAAAATTTTTTACGGATTTTTTTTTTCCTGTGTTCAATTTCAAGTTCTGCTTTTTTGGGACTGAGGTCCTGACACTTGCATAGTAACGATAGGAAATGCCTGTCACATGTGCTGCTTATTGGAACCTGGGACATTTTAATGGAACGG
Source organism: Cheirogaleus medius (assembly GCA_008086735.1). NCBI lineage: Eukaryota > Metazoa > Chordata > Mammalia > Primates > Cheirogaleidae > Cheirogaleus > Cheirogaleus medius. Next base: position 2,555,161 of record VBSM01002912.1, read on the forward strand.
AAGGTACAGTGTCTCTAGCCTGTTTCCCATTATCAAAGACTGACAAGTAATTATTTGCCAAGTTAGGAATAATAGGGATAAATGGAGAAATAGATGAATAAGATGTTTAAGCAAGAAAGGTCAAAACTTAAAGCTGAGTTATTTAATAATAATTACCGTGTTCACAAGCAGTAAGCGGTCTTTTGGAAGCTTTTTCCCAAAAATGTAGTGAACCCAAATTATCTTTGTAGAATTTATGACAATCTTTTGCGTCATCATCTGGGAAGGAATGGGGAAAAAATTGGAGTGGAGAATGAGTATAAACCCGAAATCCTTTGAAAGGGAAAGAAGGCTAAAGAACGTCACTATAGGGGCTGCCGTTCGTTCCCACCCAGGCTTTGCATGTGCGGTTCTCCTGCTTGCAAACCCTGCTCATCCTTTCCTGCCTTTCCTCACCGAGCCCTGCTCAGCCTTCGGAATCAGCCCAGGGATCCCTACTCCTGGCAGCCTTTCCTGACTGCTCCCCCATCTGGCTCAGATACCCTGCCTCTGTGTGTGCCGTGTTAGAACTGACATTCTCCCTTACACATAGGAAGCCGGTTCTCTTTGTCTTAATGCCCCTCATTCCTGACATACAGTAGACATGCAGTTAATGTTTGTTGAACCAATATTAAAGAGTTCCAAGTTAAAGAAAAAAGGAGTTGAAGACCTGCAAACGAAAGTAAGACATTCTCCTCTGGATAAAAGGAGCAACGCACGATACTCTGCTAGATGGAAATTGAAGGCCATCCTGACAGAATGGGGATAGTGCTGGAAGGTGGATGATAAACTCTGTGAAAATTCAAGAGTGTGCCACTTCTGAAGTCGAGACTCAGTGATGTGGAGCACGTTGCAAGATCCCCTCCGGTGTAAAAGACAAGTTGCTGCTCTTTGCGCTACCTTCCACAATGCTAGTGGCTTGGTGGCTTGGTGGCACAATGCTTGGTGGCTTTTGGGGATCTTGGAGTCTACACATAACCACATCTCAGTGTGCAGCCCTAACTCATTACCAAGTGGCCTGTAAGGCTGCCAACCTGGGGTGCAGTCAGAGCAAGAGAAGGCCCTACATCGAGTCAGGCTACAGTGTAAACTCCGCCACTCAGGCTTAACTGCCCCTGCAGGTCCAACTGGGAGCACCCGTGACGAATACAAATGCCACATCAAGCCTCAGCTGGAGAAGAATCAGACCTCTCTAGGGTTCTGGAGCTCAGCTACGCCCTCTTCTGCAAAAACTTATCTTTTGGAGACTAGCTCCTAGATGGCTGTTGAAATGTCTGCTGCAGCAGCAGTCCCCAACCTTTTTGGCACCAGCGGCCGGTTTCATGGAAGACAATTTTTCCACGGCACCAGGGGTGGGGGCAGAGTATGGGACAAGAGGCGGGGCTCAGGCGGTGATGCGAGCGATGGGGAGTGGCTGTGAATGCAGATGAAGCTTTGCTCACTGGCTGCCTCTCACTTCCTGCTGCGTAGTCTGGTTTCTAGCGCTGCGGACAGTCCTGGTCCATGGCCTGGGGGTTGGGGACCGCAGGACCATAGGATATCAAGTGCCCTTGTGATCTAAGCTGACCAGTGTGAACTCAGCAGCCAGTGTGGATGTGCACAGCAGCAAAATGTCATTAAGTGAAAACCGTATATAAGGGCTCAGGCTCAGCAGGTGCTAGAGTCAGTGGCATGAGCAGGTGGCTCAGACTCTTAGGACACCTGCTCCTGGCGTGTTACCTCCATTCTGTCAGTTCACGTCTGTGGCCCCGTGATGTGTTTTCCTGTGATCAGTTAACCAAGGAAGAAACCAGAACCTGGTTTTAACACAAAATGCTGGCACCGACCAGACTGCAATGGTATCAGCCTAGCGGTGAAGGGAAATCCTCCTTGTGGGCAGAACTTCAACTAGTACACTGATTGCCACTTTGTCCAGAATGTGAAACAGATAAGAGATGTACAATCTAGACAGCTTCATAGGCAATGGCTAATGACTAGTTAGATGGTCAAAGACTTGAATAGGATTAGAAAATTGGTGACAGGGAAGTTTGGAGAACAGGTATTTGAATGGACTTTATGAAATGGACCCAGAATATGAAGATATTTATGTTCCATATCAATGTCCACCAAAGGTCATCTGTAGCAAAAATTATCCAGCTCAACTAGGTGCACAAGGTGACCCATCCTGTGAATGTCAGCCTCCTTCTGTGGCCACCCCAGCATTTGTTCGATGTCCCATGTACAAAGTTGCCATACCTGTAAGGACAGAAGCTATTCGTGGGCTAAATATTATGAACATCCCCTCACCAAGGCTGATCTGGCTATCAGCACATTCCTAACATGTCTTCAGCTGAGATCTACTTTGATTCCTCCATGTGTCTTCCTGCCTTGGGGCAAACCAGGAGTCACCTGATAGCATGTGGATTACATTGTAACCCTTCGATCTTGGAGCAGTTTATCCTCAGAATAGACACATGATCTGGATAGGGTTTGGCTGCCCTGCCTGCCGTGTTCCCGCCAATACCACCACCTGGGCTCACAGAAAGCCGTCACCATTGCCATAGGACCTCCACAGCATTGCTTCCCGTCAAAGAACTCATTTCCTAGCAAAATAAGTGTGGCAATGGGAATTCACTGGTCTTACTACAACCTGCAACTGACCTGATGGGTGGAATGTCCTTCCAAAGACCCTTATAACAACTGTTGGGGGACTATCCTGTAGGATGCAGTATGTGCTTTGAGTAAGCAACCAACAATGTTCTCCTATAGCCAGAACACACAGATCTGAGAATCAAGAATTGGAAGTGAAAGCATTTCCTTAACATAGTTACAAAAATGTTAAGGTCTTAGTTCCCAAAGGAGAGATGCTTAGTTCCCAGAGGGACACAGTAATGTTCCCACTGGATTGGAAGTTATAACTATGACCTGGCCATTCTGGGTTCCTTATATCAACAGCCAGCAGGGGATTGATCTTATGAAGAGGAATTAATTTGCTGCCACATAATGGGGCAAAGAGAACTATGTCTGGGACCTAGAGGATGTTCCCGAATGCCTCTTAATACTTACATATTCAATACTAAAAGCTAGTGGAATACAGCAACCCAATAAAAGCACAGATCACTGATGATTCAAACTCTTCAAAAATAAGATTTGCATTGACTACCAGGTAAACATGGACCAACATTCTATACTGTGCTGGAGGGAACCTGGAAGACAGTCTGTGAGGTATAGCGGGAATAAATTTGACAGTGAAAAAGAACTCGGTTCTGGCTCTGGATCAGACACATTATGTTAGACTGACTCTAATAGAATATGGGCTCGCGAGCCAAACAGAACAAAATTTGAATTATAGAATTAGCTCCTCTGCTAGCTGTGACCTGGGGCAAGTCTCTAAACCTGTCTGAGTCTTCATATCCCTATTAGAGATAGTAACCGTTCCTTGGTAAGAGTTTTGTGAGCATTACACGGAATGAGCGTGCAAAGTTTCTTTTGCAGCACATGTCGTGTCGTAAGCACTTGATAAACAGCAGTGAGTGTCTTGGGAAAATAGCGGCACAACAGTAATCGCAGTAATGGTCCTTCCTGACGGGGCCTGCTCTCTGCCCTCACGTCCCCCACCAGTTTCCACCGCCACTGAAACTCTCCCCCACCTGACACGGGGGACTAAAAATTTCCATGCGAACTGCTGCCACCTTAACTCTCCCGCTTCCTATGTTTGATTTATCACCTGCACTTGTGTTTGCTTCCGACCACCTAGTCCAGACGGACGCACAGAAAGAAGCAGTCTTAGTCCTTTACATCCATGAATCAGCAGACCTCAAAACCGGATGCTCGCCAGGGAGCCACAGTTGTTAGGTTTTCGTATCAGGTTTGTTCCAAAAAGGCTATTTCGAACTTTACCTTTCCACCTGATACCTGTTTATTACTATAGAGTTATGAACTCCGAAGCCTCTGAGCCTTGGCACATGCTGTTCCCCCCGCTGGGAACACATCATCACGTTCTCGCTGGGCTGCCCCTGCGCCTCCTTCGGTGATGAGTGTGCGCCGACGTCAGCCTGTCCCTCGGCCAGCCTTCGTGGGGTCTCTGTGCTCCACGTTCCCAGAGGCCCTAGTACTTTTCCTATGATATTTGTTCCTATCATATTTCCTATTATTATTTGTCCCACTTTAATTCTTTTTTTCACTGTTGAGCTTCCCCACTATGTTTTGTGTAGGCAAGAAACTCATCTTTTTTATTCATCACGCTACCCTCAGAGCCTGGTAGAACAGTACCTGGCACATACGCTGAAAACCACAAGTGTGTGTGCTTACATTATTTTAAAAAGTGGTTGTAGGCCTGGTGTGGTGGCTCACGCCTGTAATCCTAGCACTCTGGGAGGCCGAGGCGGGAGGATCGCTTGAGCTCAGGAGTTCGAGACCAGCCTGAGCAAGAGTGAGACCCTGTCTCTACTAAAAATAGAAAGAAATTAGCTGGACAACTAAAAATATATACAGAAAAAATTAGCCGGGCATGGTGGCGCATGCCTGTAGTCCCAGCTACTCTGGAGGCTGAGGCAGGAGGATCGCTTGAGCCCAGGAGTTGGAGGTTGCTGTGAGCTAGGCTGACGCCATGGCACTCCAGCCCGGGCAACAAATCAAGACTCTGTCTCAAAAAAAAAAATACAGTGGTTTTAGTTTTAAACGTAGAAGTCCTGTTTTATTATGTTATTGATTCATTCATTCATTCAGCAAATATTTGAGAACCTCCTATGTGGCAGGCACTGTTAGGTGCTGGTGATAGAGCAGCGAACAAAACAAACCAGGTCCCTTCTGTCGTTGTAGTGGGAGGAGATAGATTTTTTTAAAGGCACAGAATGTCAGGTAATGATTAGCTGCTAAGAAAAAAAAGCAGAGGAAGAGCTGTCCGGCAGGGAGTAGGAGCTGGTGCAGCCAACCGGCTGGGGCGGGGGTGGGTCTCACTGTGAAAGGGGTGCGAAGCCTTTGAAGGACTTTGAGCAGAGCTGTGATGTGATCTGATCTTAAAAAGATGAGTCCAGCCAGCCTGTTATAGGCACTGAAGACGGCCAGGGTGGAAGTGGTGAAGAGTTTATGAAAACATCAGCCCCCCAGGTACAGTTTAGGTGGAAGGTGTTTGGATTAAGAGAAGGTTAATTTGCCCTGAAATTTTGGAATTGACCCTGGCAGCTTAGAGTAATCCTTATTGATGATTCTTCCATCACAGTACTGGGTTCCATGTGCTAATATTTTATTCAGGATTGGTCTTATCGACTTTTATAAGTAAGATTGCTCTACAGTTTGCTTTTATAATGCTTATTGTTTAATTTTGTTATTAGCATTATGCTAGTTTTTTTTTTTTTTAATGAATTGGATAGCTTCTCATCTGTTTTGGTGCTTTGGAACAGTTTGTATAGAATAGCTAAAATTCTGGTGTATAAGATAGATTTTATCTATTTTTGACATTTTGGTTGAACTGTCCAATTAAGCTTCTGGGCGTGGGGCCTTTTTCTAGGCAGATCATTGACCACTGTTTCAATCAATGAGTATTAATCTATTTAGAGTCTCTTTTTTGAGCCAATTTTAGATAGTTTTCATTTGAATTATATAAGCAATTCTTAGAGGTTAGCTTTTTCAATCCTTTCTGTTATGTTTATCTATGTCTTCTTATATTTTTCTTGATCATTCTTGTTTCAGGTTTTCCTATCTTAATGCCTTTTAAAAATACAACGTTTGGAGGCTGGATACGGTAGCTCACACCTATAATCCTAGCACTTTGGGAAGCCAAGGTGGGAGGATCACCTGAGCTCGGGAGCTGGAGACCAGCCTGAGCAAGAGCAAGATCCCTGTCTCTACTATAAATAGAAACATTAGCCGGGCATGGTGGCACGTGCCTGTAGTCCCAGCTACTCAGGAGGCTGAGGCAGGAGGATCGCTTGAGCCCAGGAGTTTGAGGTTGCTGTGAGCTAGGCTGACGCGATGGCACTCTAGCCCAGGCAACAGAGAGAGACTGTCTCAAAAACAAACAAAAAAAAATCTAATTAAAAAATAAAAATATAACTATTGGGTTTATTGACTCACTCTACTTTTGGTTGGGGGGGATGGTTGCTATAGAGAAAGAGTACAGGAAATTTGATTTGTTATCTGCTTTTACCTTTATCATTTCCTTCCCACCACTTCCTTTAGGTTTATTTTTGCTGCTGTTTTTCTAGCTTCTTGGATTGTAAGCATGGTTTATTTTCAACCTTTTCTGTTTTCTAATAAATACATTTAAGACTATACATTTTCCTGAGTACTGAAGGTTTTAATATCAAATGCTTTTGTTGGTATTCAGTTTTAAAATAGTTCCCAATTTCCACTTATTTTCTATTTAATCTATTAATATTTATAAGTGTGTTAAAGTATGTAAATTCCAGTGGTAAAGATGGGATAGCGATGCTTTATCTTTTTGTTAAGTTTTAATGTCTTGTATTTAATTTCATGAACATAGCTTGTATTTTAACAAGTGTAAAGAAATTTTTGAGATTTCCTTTGTGACCTAATAGATGGTCATTATACTGTAAATCATCCATGTGTGTTTGAAAATAATATATGTTCCCATTTGGCTACAAAGTTCTTTATGACTCTAATTATTTAAAATGGGAGCCTAGGACCTGGAGCCAGAATAGAGAAAAGGCATATCATTCTCTCGTTACTACTAAAATTCAGTTGGAACGGGGACCTCCATATAAGGTACCCGAAGGACCCCACAGCCAGTCTGCCTGTTTACCCACAGTGCTGCTGGCGTCTGCAGAGGATCTATGAGAGGTTGCTCAATGCAGATGATTCTGCAGGTAAGAACAGGTGACACCATCCACCTTGACTGAAGCTAAACCCTTTCTGCCAGTGGCAAGCACCCTGTGCCAACACCCCATAGTCCAGTATCGTCCCTGGTCAGCTAATCTGTGAAAAACTGAGTTCTGCATATGGAAGGTGGTTCCAGGACATAAGTGACAATGTCTGTAATGCCAGGTTCTATGAATGTCAATGAATGAAATTTGGGGACTACCTTTTTTGGAAGTTAAAGCACAAATCTGAATGTTATAAAGTCCTAATTAAGGACATGACACAGCTGGAACTAGGGTGAAGCTAGTGAGGTATTTGCGTTGGGTGCAAAATTTAAAGGGGCACCAAAAAAAAACTCAGTCGTTAAGTAATGTTTGAATGTAATACTTTTAAAAATCAAAATCCAGAAATCCATAATGAACAAAATATCAATATTTTAAGGAAAGACAGGATTTGAGCCTGCACATCAATGGTTCACCTCACTTAACCGCAACCTAGTCCCGGCTGTGGTATGAGACCCCTGGCTATGGGAAGGTCACGTGGTCACATGATGCCAGAAAATATAGGGAATATAAGGTCAAGGTTAAAATCTTGGGGTCATAAATTATATAGTTTCAGCCTTGAATTCTTACTATATGGTCTTAGATAAGTTACTTAACCTACTAAGCTTCAGTTTCTCCATATGCAATAGGGAGCTAATAATATAATAATACTTATTCCATAAGGTCTTTATAATGAGTAAACAAGATAACACAAACAAAGTGCTTATGCCTGAGCCACAGAAGCAGATTCACGTTTTGCAGAGCCAGAAGCTTATATAACTTGACAGACCCTTTTAAGAAAAATGACAAAAAATTAGGAAGACAAAATTGACATGTAGCGAATATTTAGAGTGAGAAAATAAACCATAAATAACAATTTAAAAGGTCAAATCCCAGAAAAATAAAATATTTTTATAAATTAGTTGCCCCTATATATCACTGTAGTACTTTATTTTCTACCCTTCTTTGGCTACATTTTCTTTAATTGTCTTTTCGTATGACAATTCTGTGATTAATAATACTTTCTGTAGAGAGGATAGAAAAAATAATTGTACTTTCTCTAGCATGATTGATTTGTTTTATATCATTGATAGTTTAGAAAAGTGTTTCTAGGCTTTATAACTCACAATTAGTAACGTTATGTCAATTCTTGTGATTGTTTTTAAATGTGGGAAAACTCCCATCACATGTTTTTCATATATGAACCATAATATTTGGAAGATGTTCTACAGGCTAGCTTCTGGATCCATCCCTGTCGAACATCATTTCTTTTTCGTTAGCCACGTACCCCTGGTGACCCGGCACTGTTGCACACGTGCATTCTGCGATACAATCTCCGGCCCTGTGCTTTTTGTGCCACAACACTAAGTTAGTTCAGTAGGTCATGGGAGTACTCCTGGGAGCCATTCCTACATTGTCATGGTTAGTAATCACTAAAGAACACATGGAAATGACTGTGAGTCCCTTAAAAATATTCACTAAACCCAACTAAACGTATCTCCAACTCGACTTACTTTTTGCTAGCTCTTAAAAATGGCCACGGCCACTCTGCCGCCTGACACAAGGAAGTGTGTAACAGAAGGGTGGTTGGAGAGGAAAGAGACCGTGGCCAGTTAAAATACTTTACTTTTAGAAATATTACAAAAACATGCATATGACCAGGTGAACACATTGCTACCGACTCCGTCCAATGCCTTGGAAGAGACTTGGGAAGTGAAGAGCCCTGAAGCTTAAGCTTCATGAGCTTCACAGTAAATCAACTTTGCTGACACTTAATTTCTCAATAAATGCTACTATTAGTACTACAAAGCACTTACTACACACCTGGATTCTACATGCAAGGACAGGTGCCGGGCTTTATTAATTTTGTACCTGCTTTAAATTAGGGATTCGGTCAACAATGAATAAATGAAAGTATGCTAGTGGAAAGGAAGAGGTATAGCAAGAAAATACAGATGTGACTGAAGAAAAGTCTAAGAGTTGAGGACCCAGACAGAAAGTATAATAATATGCAGAGACAGGAAACGCTTGTGTTAAGTACTGGAAGGCCAGGATAGAGACCTCAGGAAGGATGAGAAATGCAAACAGGTGTAGGAAGAGCCTTCAGAACAACCAGTATGGGCCAGGTGCAGTGGCTCACGCCTGTAATCCTAACACTTTGGGAGGCTGAAGCAGGAGGATCACTTGAGGCCAGGAGTTTGAGATCAGCCTGGACAATACAGTGAGACACCATCTCTAAAAACAAAACAACTATATATTATATATATATAAAAAAACAACCAGTGTGATTCTATTTATATAAGATATCCAGAAAAGGATATCTAGAGAGACAGAAAGTAGATTAGTAGCTGCCTGGGGCTGGAGATGGTAATGGAAAGTGATGCAAATGAGCCTAAGGCATCTTTCTGGGGTGACGGAAATGTTCTAAATTGGATTGTGGTGATTGTTGCATAACTCTGTAAATTTGCTAAAAATCATTTGTATACTTTTAATGAGCCAAAGTTATGGCATATAAATTAAATTAAACCTTAATAAATCTGTTTAAAATTTTTTTTTAAGTGAGATCAGAGATTCAAATGTGAAAAGGCTCTACCACGTAAGTAGTATTTATGAACTGCCTCACATGGAGTAATTGTTTCGTCTCTGCAAGAGTCCCATACGCTGTGGGAAGGTCTGTTGGACACCAAAGACGTGTGTGTGCTGGAGGCTTTGTGGATAGGGCGTTCCCAGTGACCCTTTTGTCTGCAGTACCCAGAGGCTCTCTCACACTTTGCCAACCACGCCTTTGTGGGCAGACTCTGTGCTGCAAAATGGACATCTCCTCTTCCCCATTTCTCTCCTTCCTAATAGAATTCTTCGCTTTCATTGGAGCACTAGCTAACAGAAGGAAAAGAGTCAGGGAAAGTAATTTACCTTCCTAGGTGAAGTGAATGTTTAAGGGTCACTACAGATGCCGCTTAACACCTATCAATCAATCTTTAAGGATGATAAAGTTTTTGCTACCATAGAGACCTCCAATTCTTTCCTTTTTCAGGAGTGATTTGCTACTTGTTGCATTGTTTGCCAACTTTGATTCATTAACTAAAGCCTCTTGTAGATTTAGCAGATAAAAATAAGGGATGCTCAGTTAAATTTGAATTCAGATAAACACCAAATAATTTAGTTTAGGTATATCCCAGATACTTCATTTTTTTAAAATCTGTGTGACCCATGCAATATTTTGGACATACTTATTATTTGTTATTATCTGAACACATTATTTGTTGTTTATCTGAAGTTCAAATTTAACTGGGCAACCTGCATTTTACCCAACAGCCCTATTGCAAGTAAGTTGTGTGAAAGCTTGGCTTAGGTTGCTCTTAAACGTCTTGTGTTTAACAATCTTTCCAAGACAAAGCATTAGATTTCCCAGTTGTTGGGAGGGCTAAATTCCCGTTCTGAAGCTCCCTCAATCAAAAACGTGATCTGATGGGCCTGACACGATGGCTCACACCTGTAATCCCAGCGCTTTGGAAGGAGGCAAGAGGATCAGCTTGAGGCCGGAGTTTGAGACCAGCCTGGACCATACAGCCAGATCCTTCCCTCCTTCTCTGGGAGACGTTTTTCGCAAAGAGCTCGCGTTTTGGGCCACTACGTAGTGAAGTCCTAAACCTCCAGGAGAGGCAGGCTTGACCACCTGCCGGACACCGCGCCCGCCCGTGAGCAGAAGGCCGCGGCCACCACAGCCCCCAGCACCAGCCTCACGGAGAGGTGGAGCCCGGGCCGACCTCCCCGCTCAGGGGGGAGCGACTTCCAGAGAGACCCTGCCCCTGTCCGCACCCCGACGCTCCTTCCCCTCAGCCCCCAGCTCCGTCCCTCCCCGCCCAACGCCCGGAAGTAATGGCGAGCTTCGACGCCCTCGGCGCGCTCCTTCCAGAAGGGGCTTCAGCTGGAGGAGGCGGGCCCTGAGGTGGCGAGGGCGGTTCACGCCGCTCTCGAG
>VBSM01002912.1:2566096-2585521 GCA_008086735.1 Cheirogaleus medius
AAAAACAACCTGACAGAAATATACTCTGGCCCGTTAGGAGTTTTAGCTAGGACTACTAAACCATTTTCTGCAAATCAAATGACCTGGCTGTAGGGATGTTTTTCATTGTTTTGTTTTTCATTGCTTTGTGGTTGTCTCACTTGATATGAAACATCCTATAACTAAAGAGAAGTATTTCTGTATATTTTTACCGCAAACGTTCAAACCTGTAGAGCCTGTGAAATAGCTAGAAAAAAAGTGGTTTGTGACTTGACAGCTCATAAAATCCTAGCTTACAAAGACTTGTCATAGGTGGTATCACAAGTAGGCGTTCCCAATTATAATTGGTCTTTCTGAAGTCTTTCACACTCCTATAAGTATGCTCATAGGAACGTTTAATAACTTTGAAAAATATATTATACAATTCTAATCCTTCACATGGTAGGTGAGTAATTGTCTGCCGGTGTATTGTGGGTGGAAGAAAACCCCCGTTTGTTGACATGGATATGTTTAGTGTAGCAGAATTGTGTTTTAAAGAACACATTTAGTCTGAAGCATAAGAGAGCAAGAACATATTTTATTATCTCTGGCCGAGTCATGGCCTGGTGTCCGTGATCACGTTCCAGTGGCAGCATCTCTGCTCGTCAGCACTGTGGTGGAGCGGTTGTCAGGGCAATCCGGAGCTCCTGCTGGCGTTTCTCTGTGCAAGGAGGCAGATTTGAGTGATTATGGTGCCTGGTGAATTATGTCAAAACAGAAAGCCCTTGCCTGAATGTGCCTTTCTTAATTTGGGTTTTCTGCTACTTAGACTGAGAAACTCCCTGATTTGATTTCATGCCCTAATACAGCATTTGAATACTCATATAAGATATATTTAAAATTTTAAAAAATCAGATGTACTTTGCAGAGAAGCCTAAGTATCAAGGGTGCTTTTTTTTTTTAACTTCTAGAAACAAAGCATATGAATGTTTTGATCACATCACAAGATATTAATTTGGAAATTGTTTTCATCTTTTGAATTTAATGAGTATATCAGTCTTGCTTGACACTTTCCTGCTATTCTACCTCTTGTATTTGTAATTGGTGCATTGTGTTCTGTAATACTGGTTTCAGAGCTCTCTCCTGAGGAGAGCAATTGGTTTGTATGTTGGTGATTGTATTGCTCTAGAAAAGGCATTAATGCTTCGATCTCACTCAGAGTAATTCTAGACCAGTTTGTCTTCTCAGCACTTAGGTATTAGTGTTTATTTGTTTAGATTTTACTTTTTATTTATTATAATTAAATGATAGTGCTATTTTACAGCAGACTCTAAGCTAGGAAATCATTTTGTATCTTGGCAGATAAATATTTGTTGAATGAGGTACCGATGAAGCTAAGGTAGAAGACCTGAGGCTAAATGTTGGTTGATCTAACTAACATCTATATAAACCAAATGTGTTTAAGTCGTGGAGTAGAAGTGAGCAGCTAGTTTAGTTGGTGTTAGGCAATCCGGACATCTGAATGCCAGCCAACCTGGCCCTGCCACCACTAAGCTCTGTGAACTTAGCCCCATCATTCAGTCTACTTGGGCCTTTTTGTTCCCTTTTCAAAACAAAGGGATTTGTCTAATTGATCTTAAGAGTCTTTTTCCATGTCTAAAATTGCCATTTTGTTATTTTACCAGAGGATATAAATATACCATTGAACAAAGTATTGTCGATGTCAAAATAGTTGTCTTTAGTGATTGAAAAATTCTTTTAGAAGTTGGGCAGTCAGTAGAGTAATAGTTTTACCTAAGGCGGTAATAACTGTTTTCCCTTTCAAAAGAAATGGAAGGGCTCAGGGCACCGCAGTTCACACCTGTAATCCTAGCACTTTGGGAGGCTGAGGAGGGAGGATCCACCTGAGGCCAGGAGTTCGAGACCAGCCTGAACAAGAGCGAGACCCCGTCTCCACAAAAAATAGAAAAATTAGCCGAGCATGGTGGCACGTGCCTGTAGTCCTAGCTACTCAGGAGGCTGAGGCAGGAGGATCGTTTGAGGCCCTAGAGTTTGAGGTTGCTGTGAACTATGATGACACCACTGCACTCTAGCCAGGGTGACAGTGAGACCCTGTCTCAAAAAAAAATATTTTTTTGGAATTTATTTGATGGGGTTAGCATTTCATAATGGAATAGATTAAGTATCTTTAATACTACATTCTGTTATCACCAGTGTTTTCATCTGTGAAACATTGCTAGTCAAGAAATAGATTCCTCTTTTCTTCTTCCTGATTCTTTCCCACTTTCTTCTTCCTCACCTGCCCTAAATTTTCCTGTTTCCTTGCTACCTTGATGCTACCTAAATTAAAATAAAGTTTGGGTCAACTACTAAAGAGTCCATTGACTCTGAGAGTTTCCTATTTCGTGAACTCCTAAATGGTGTAGTTTTTACATCATTTTAACTTTAGGTAGAGGTTTACCATAAAAGGAATAGAAAATATTGCAACCTAAATTTTTTTTTTCTGTTTTTACAGCTCTTTAGGGGTTAATTAGATTTCTGCCTAGGATTCACAATATTGGTGAGAAATGATCTATGAAATCTGCATTATAAGCGAGGTTCATTGAAGACAATTATTTTGAATAGATTTGAGGGCAAGCAATAGGGGACAATGAAAGACTGGCAAGAGATGGGGCTAGAGTTGAAATTTTTATTGCCTATAAGCAGAAATTGGAGGTGACATAAAACATTGAACCTCAATCAAGAAACCAACAGATTTGCAAAGCTTTGTTGTGGCAAGCTGTAGGGAGAAAAAGTCTTAAAGGCTACCAAGGGTCACCCCACTAGTGTGAGTTCTTCCTGGGGGTCTTATGATATTTACTAGATTTTTATTTTTTTTTTTAGAACCACTAAGGAGGCAGGTGGTAATCCTATTACATTCAACTGCACATATAACTTTTTATAATGAAAGCCTTGCTCAAATCACACTTCTGGGACCTTAAGATGCATTAGCTTACTTTAACGGCATGGGCATCATAACAGTAAATAATAAACGCCTGAAGCTGGGTTGAGGAAGGAAGAAGGTATCATTCCTTTTGACAGATCCTCGTTATTTTTCTGACTCTGTGTTCATGTGGGGCTCTCTCCTTTGTTAAACATTTTGTTTTTGGCATGCGAGTTTTCCTGGTAGGCCAGTGGGATATTTGAATAGGGGTTTTAAAAGGTGTTGATGAATAACTGCTCTGTAACTGACAATGTGACCATAAACCCGGAAGAAAAAATTGTTTTAGAAAGTATTTTGCATACAGATAGCATTGACTCTCTGAGCCCTTGCTAGAGGATATTTGTCGTGACATTTAATAGTATGATAAGTCACTTCTGCAACTCAGCTTTGGGAACAAACCAATTTTCACTTCTCAGGAGAAAATATAGTTTCTTTGGACCTTGTAAATACCCTTTTGTGGGTATGTCGTCATTAAAACCAAAGTAATCGGGCTTTAAAACATGAGCTGCAGTGATCCAGAGCCATGCTCTGGCCTCAAGCCTCCAGTTGCTCTTTCTACTCCACACCTTACACAGCGCACACTCCAGTGTGGCTCAGTTCATATCCTCTTGTGGCTTGTCTTGTATTTTCACCCCTCCTTGTTGGCGTTTGTGCCGTTCCCCAGGCAGCAGTATCTCTCTCCCCTTACCTTCACCCTCCTGAGTTCTACTCTGAGTTCCAGTAACCACCCCACCCCAGTTTTGATGAGGTCTCCCCAGATCTCTGTAGGCAGACGTCGTTGCACATTGCTTTTCCGTCCCACCGTACTTACAGCACTTGTGTCATTAAACCAGGCATTACGGCTAGTTGTGCTTGTATGATTTTCCCACCTAGATTCTCAGCACTTTGTGGTCAAAACTGATTCTTCTCCATCTCTAATCACCTCTGCCCTGGCACAGTAGGTGCATCAGAAATGCTTGTTGGATAAAGGAATGAGTGAAGAGTTAAAGAACAAAATATCAGGCTGGGCACCGCCTGGCTCACGCCTATAATCCTAGCACTCTGGGAGGCCGAGGCGGGAGGATTGTTTGAGCTCAGGAGTTTGAGACCAGCCTGAACAAGATCGAGAACCCGTCTCTACCAAAAATAGAAAAAATTAGCTGGGCATGGTGGCGCATGTCTGTAGTCCCAGCTACTCGGGAGGCTGAGGCAGGAGGATCGCTTGAGGCCAGGAGTTTGAGGTTGCTGTGAGCTAGGCTGACGCCATGGCACTCTAGCCCGGGTGACAGAGTGAGACTCTGTCTCTAAAAAAAAAAAGAACAAAATATATAGAGTTCCTTACTGGTGTGTTCTCTTCAGGTCTTGCCTTCTCCATTTCTTCTTCTCCACTTACTCTAGGGAGAAAGTCTGAGGCATTCTTATTCACTTTTTGTGATATGAACCGTGAATAATTGAAGATTTTTTAAAAGTTAACCAAAATAATTTTTATACATATTCTATCTCCTATTAAAACCAAACAGTAGTCTTAAATCATATTTAGGTTAATTGTTTTGTTTCAGATATACTTTCATATGAAGGTTTTTAGAGGACATAATTAACAAAATTTAACGAAGTATATAAATCCTGTAAGGACAGCGTGGCATATAAGTGTTTTCTTGGCTATTCTTAAAGTGTGGTGTTGATTTAGGATGATTCTTTACATGTGGGGAAAGCAGCGCTTTTCTTCATAAACAAGGAACTTTTCTAAATGGGATTCTCAGGAAATTAGATCATATTTGTTTTAAATTCAAGAAGTGCTACTTGGTGATTGCCAAAAGTTATTAGTGTTAGTACTGAAAGTTTAATTATTAAGATTTAAATAATTTAGAACATTAATTTAAAAATCAATTATAAAAAATGTTTCTTCGTAAGATACAACTCCTGGGCAAAATATAAAATTGACCTCTTGGAAAATAACCCCCAAAAAGGAAATATGATTTTTGTTATTAGAAAACAAGCAGATCCTTTCAGTAGCGACACCTCCATTACCATTCCAGAGGTGAGATACGCTCTCCTTCGGCGTGCGGAGTTACCAGGAGTGAGATTATCATTCATTCGTTGGTCTCCCAGTGTTCGGGCCCCATTGAAGGAGGCCCTTAGTTAAGTCCAGATCTGTCACAATTCCCCATATTTCCCTTGCCCCCAGAGTGGATTTTGCTTTGCCCCAAGATCTCAGTGCAGGGATTCTGCCAGTCCATGTCAAGTCCAAAGGCTCGCACACAAGGTCCTTAAAAGTTACACAGAAATCAAGGTACCTACGTATGAAAGAGATATGTGTTCTTTACTCATTTGGCCCATGAGGGTCAAATAAATATCCAAGACAATCAGTACTAGAAGAATTCGGAGAACATTATTAGAGATTACAGAAGTGAGAAGAGGTGAGATTTTAACTAAGCTCTGAGGGAGTGGGGTAAGGGTTTAGGAGACACATTTTGAATGGGAGGAAAGCACATGAGCACAGAGAGTGGAGTCTGGGAGGGGTTTGGAGTGCTTGTGAGCATTCTGATTGGGCTGCAGGATGTATTCCCTGTGAAGTGAGGTCCTTGATTTGACTTCCATTAGAGTTTTAGACATCACAGTAGAATCTTATAGAAGTCATGTTTGTTAAATTAAACCCTATGTCACAAACTGATCTGCAGAACATACTTCCTGGGATATTAATAGATGGTTCCAAGATACAAATCGTTTGTTCTTACTAGTTTGAAGAACTTTGAGCTAAGCCATACCAAGTTCCTTTAGAACTCATAAATTGGCTAAATGGGTTCCTTTACTGCAAGCTTTTGGGACTTTAATTTTGCAAATGTGCACTGTGACAATCTGAGAATGGGAAAGAGTTTGATCACAGACTTCTTTTAATCCACATCATTCCCAATAACTTCTCCCAAGATAGTGGTCTACAGAATACAATTTGGCAAATGCCGCATTAAAAATTAGATTGGTGATGGATTGTGTGGAAGAATCCATGATATCCTGTCACTTCCTATCCTATTTCCTTAGGCATGACTAATCTTGTCACTCTGGCACTAGCATATTGGACCATTCCCAAACACGACATTCTTTTTTTTTTTTTTTGAGACAGAGTCTCACTCCATTGCCCAGGCTAGAGTGCCGTGGCGTCAGCCTAGCTCACAGCAACCTCAAACTCCTGGCCTCAAGCGATCCTCCTGCCTCAGCCTCCCGAGTAGCTGGGACTACAAGCATGCACCACCATGCCCGGCTAATTTTTTCTATACATTTTTAGTTGGCCAATTAATTTCTGTCTATTTTTTAGTAGAGACGGGGTCTCGCTCTTGCTCAGGCTGGTTTCGAACTCCTGACTTTGAGCGATCCTCCTGCCTCGGCCTCCCAGAGTGCTAGGATTACAGGCGTGAGCCACCACGCCTGGCCCTACATTCTTGAGCCTTCTTTGTAGCCAGGTATGGACATAGGACCAAATTCTAGAGATCCCACATGACATGGAAGTGATAAGTGCAACTTCTGGTTCACATCTTTAATTAGGAATCCGATTTCTCTCATCTTCCTTTTTTCCCCTCTCATGGGCTAGAATGCAGATGTAGAAGGGCGGAGTCAGCTTGGACTTTGTGAGGCGTACAGCCCTGGAGGGGAGGGTGAGCAACTAGGTTGAAGGGACCTGGATACCTGGATGACCTGAAGGTCATCTTACCCTCAACTTTCTACCTACTAGAGAAGCAAATGTCTTTTGTTTGCATCCCATTGTATTTTTGAGTCTCTTGTGTTACAGCAGCTTTGCCTGTGCCTTATCTTGGCCAGTGGCTGACCAGCTCAACCAGAAGTTTCTGAATAGAGACATTAAGACGCTGTGAGATGAATGTTATTGGAGGCTCTCAGAAGGCCGTGCTACCGAATCCCCAAGCGTGCTCACTCATGGTTAAAACCTGAAAAAGAAGAATAACCACTCAAGGATATAATATGTTATAGAGCATAATAGTTTGCCTCATGCTGTCTCGGCCGGCTACTCACCCATTCTGTTTCTGGTTAAAACTCCATCTTTGACATCACCGCTCCCATAAATAAAGCCTTTCCTGATTACTCAGATGGAAATCATCTTTCCTTCTGATATCTACATACAGTGTTGATTCTTTTTACTGTTCATTTAGTTCTTGTATTGGGGCTTTTTATGTATCTGTCTTACCAGTATACCTGCATTCCCCTGTGCATACTCTGTCTCTGTACGTTGTAACTCTTAAAGAGTGAGTGTCATATCTTTTATGTCTTTGAACATGTATGTATCTTTGTATTTCTTTTTCTGCTAGTACAGGTCCTTGTAGTAGTGCTAAATGAATGAGGTAGAAGAAGATAGCTGTCATTATCTTTATGAGAAATGATGTTGGTCTATACCAGGGGTGCAGAAAGTTTTCCTATAAAGATCCAAATAGTAAATATTTTAGCTGTTGCAGCCTACAGCTTTTGTCCCAACTACTCAACTCTGCCATTGTAGTCCAAACTATAGACTATACATAAATAAATAGGCATGGTTGTGTTCCAGTAAAATTTATTTTCAGAAATGACAGGCGTCAAGATTTGGCCCATAGGCCATAGTTTGCCAAACCGTGGTCTATAGAGTATACAAGATTTTGGGAGGACTAATAGAGATGTTGTGCCAGAAGACAGATTTGGATCTAAGGATCTAATAGTCTCGTGTATGTGTAGTGGGATTAGGTAAGGGAGTTCACTAATAAAGTTACAAAGTCATGGTTATTGTCCATGGAGCTGGAATAATAGGAACTGGTATGATGGAAAAACAATGGGAAGATGGGTAGAAATTTCAGCAGTTTTCTGTGGTTAGGCTTATACCTAACCGTGAGGCCACGCTGCCTGGCAAGTATGAGAAAAGAGAATAGGAAGGCAAAGAGTAGGGACTAACATGTGGAATGAGTTGCTGTCTGAAGTCAGGGGAAGAATCAGAGTCACATGGTGAGTTGTAATTCCTCTGGGAGAAGTGAAATGCTGGGTAAAAAGGTGAAGGCTTTGGTAATGTTCAGTAGGCAATGCATTGGCACAGGTGTTTATTCCAATGGGTTTATTTCTGTTTGGAATTATTAAACCACAGGTATGATTTGTCTTTGCCCTAAGCCCAGCATTAGACTACAGTCAGTATGTGTATGGCTTTCCTCCCATTTCCTTCATCAAACCTTTTTTTAAGTGCATCTTCTATGTTTCTGTTGTTTAAATTATGCTGCTTAAACAAAAGACCCAAAAAGAATTCTTAACACGGCCGGGCGTGGTGGCTCACGCCTGTAATCCTAGCCCTCTGGGAGGCCGAGGCCGGCGGATCGCTCAAGGTCAGGAGTTCGAAACCAGCCTGTGCGAGACCCCGTCTCTACTAAAAATAGAAAGAAATTAATTGACCAACTAAAAATATATACAGAAAAAATTAGCCGGGCATGGTGGCGCATGCCCGTAGTCCCAGCTATTCGGGAGGCTGAGGCAGTAGAATCGCTTGAGCCCAGGAGATTGAGGT
The DNA here is from genome assembly GCA_008086735.1 of Cheirogaleus medius. Taxonomy (NCBI): domain Eukaryota; kingdom Metazoa; phylum Chordata; class Mammalia; order Primates; family Cheirogaleidae; genus Cheirogaleus; species Cheirogaleus medius. Next base: position 2,574,538 of record VBSM01002912.1, read on the forward strand.
TGCTGTGAGCTAGGCTGACGCCATGGCACTCACTCTAGCCTGGGCAACCAAGTGAGACTCTGTCTCAAAAAAAAAAAAAGAATTCTTAACACATTGCTACACTAGAAAAAAAAATTTTCCATGGAGCCATGGTGTTTTATTATGAAAATAGAATCAAAACTTCAAAAACAAAGTGATCGTTTCTAATTTAATGAAAAATTCATTTTTTGTTGTTTTCTGTTGTGAGTTATATGCAACTTGAAAAATAGTTCACGCGACTCCCAAGGTGAAGAAATGTGTGAGTTACATATGCTTCACGAGGCCCTGGGCTCAAAACTAGTGTGAGTTAAATACAACTCACATGGCAGTTAATGTGTTAAAGCCATTTTTTTCTCTCTTAAGTAATGGTTCTGAGGTGAACTCTACAGGTCAAGCAGTAGCTCTGCTCCACACAGTCATTCAGGGACCTAAGCTGACCTGTTTCTCTGTCATCTACACAGGGCTTCCAAAGTCAAAAGAGCAGAGGTTTTTTTAGTCTTGCAAGGAGTTATGGGCTAGCCCTGGAGTGTTATATGTCACTTTTGCTCATGTTCCATTGAATATTTCATTGAATGTGTCACATGGCCTCATTTAGCTGCAAGATGGCTGAGATACGTAGTCCTGGCCAGCAACCGCATTCCAGCCAAAACTGGATTACTGCGGAAAAAGAAAGAATGGATTTTAGCAGCAACTTAGCTGTATCTGCCACAGTCCCCTTGTCCAGAAACAAGAGAGTATTGTTTTGGGGATCACTGCATTTCCAAGGCACTACAGAGCCTCATTTATAAGCATTCCTCAGCAATAAGTATTTATTTATAAAAGGCAGTTTGTCTTAATATAGTGAAATTTTACTTCTCCCCGAAAAACATAAACAGGGAATGGTGAAATTTTAGCATTTTTAATTTAGGCTAGAACAGGAACATTCGACACCTTATTGGGTTCATTATAACCTGCCCTCCAGGCTGTAACTTAATAGGAAAGGGTGTAGTCTAACTTGTACACTCTAAGCTAAGGAAGGGAGAGAAATACATTATAATGATTCAATTAGAAATTGAGGGCAGAATTCAAGTTTATGCAATGACACCTGATAAGAAGAAAATAAATATAGCTGAGAAAAGTTGCTGACAAAATGGTTTTAGGGAAAGACTTACTTTAGAGGAATTGTGGTGATTAATAGCTAAATGAATTATAGTAAAAGTTATAAAAATATGCATATCTAATATATTTAGTGGTAGTTTATAGGCTAGTTTGTTATAAATATGGTCTTAAAAAATTTTAGATACTTAGAATGGTTGAAAGATGTTAACTGTGTCTTAGAATAAAATGTATCCTAGTATATAATACTAAGACTAATCTACCATAGTTCAGGGTATACTTAGAAAGAGATTTGTTAGCATGACCTTGTATAATGTTTCCTCACTACATTATTTACTTAATCATGTCATGGTTCTTCATTTTAATTTGTCAGGTTTGGATGTCATTATTGATCAGTCTTAAATGCATAACTCTGAGATATTAGAAATGTTTTCCTTTCCCGTCGTTTTTCATGGTAATTCAGTATAATTATTGTTTTATGTAATGAAATGGCTAGATTGCCATAGGCACTTATATACTCCCTGAACTTGTATACTCTATGTAATTCTCTGTGAAACATTAGTAAGGCTTCAATTAATGAGTTATCCTAAAGGGCTAGATATATACCTATATGTGTAATATTGGAAGTATATAATATTACTGATATAAGCATGTTATAAACTGTACCTGTGCCCATCAAGGTCAAAACATAAAATATGGTAGGTCCTGTGGAATTTTCTTTTTCTGGAGGCTTAGTATTCTTATCCTACGCTGCAACAGACTACTTTGGGCTCGGTAAGCACATGTTGACCATTGCTTTAGGAGTATTAGAAAAAAAAAACAAAACAATTTAGTGCCAGAAAAAGGCAGTTTCTCTCAGTAATGGAGAAAAGTACAGGATGAGAAAATCCTTGCTTGGTAGTTGCACTTCACAAAGGATCTGAGAGTTTTTGACCTACAGGTCACTCAGGAGCAGTGGATTCCGGAACACTAGCATGGCTCCTAACTGATTAAGGAAAGTGCAGCGTCTTGATCACAACCAGTAGTCTCATTGCATTGTACTGGAATTGTCAACTACATCAGGGGCATTATGTTTTGTTACTGGGGCAGTACTTTAAAAAGGACACTGACCAGCTGATGGGGAGGGAGGTACACCAGAAGGTGATTAAGATGTTGTGGATTCATGTAGGAGATAATTAGAGGGCTGCGTATTTTTAATCTGGTGAAAAGGAAGCAAAGGAAAAGCAAGATATTTGTATTCGGATATCTTACGCGGCATCATGTGAAAGAAGGCTGTCATTCTGTGTTGCTTCAGAACAAGGAAATTGCTCCCAAGATTGGGCAGAATAGAATAGGTAGGCAGAGTTCGGCTCAATTTCAGAAACTTTTTGTATACATTCTGGCTGTTTACCAATGCATAGACTGCTGCTTGCAGTCAGGACTCCTAGGTTACCAGAATTAACTCAGGTGGAAGCTGGAGAAGCACTTGGAGAAGCTGCTAGCACTGCTGGAGCCTGGTACTGGAGAAGCCGTCTCTATCCTGCCGTCGGAGCCTGCTGAGCGACTGCACCAGACCCAGGAAGCAAAACCCTTTTTCCTCCTCCAGTGTCTCCCCAGCGCCCCCTACCGAAAAAACTTTAGTGCCAGCTAGCCAATGAAAAATACTTAAAGGCCTCAGATCTAATTTCACAGAGCAGTCAAAAAGGGTGAATTTGGAGTGGACAGACAATATGTTAATAACCATCCTAGGAGGAATGAGGCAACACCGGTGCAGTACTTGAAGGCAGCAGCTGCACTCAGGGGCATGGCCACGCTGGTCAGGCCCAGCAGGGACGGGAGACGGGGCCAGGCGTGGTCCGGCGCTGGTGTAGGAGTGCTCATTCCAGTCACAGTGCTACAGCCTGCGGCAGAAACCTGGGAAGCAGCACTTGGCTATTCCAGGAACAGAGAATCCATCCCAAAGATGGGTTGGATAAGACAGATCAAAAAAAAGTGTGAGACTTATAAGTGCATGGGGAAATTGAACTGAGTAGGCAGGAAGATAAGGGAAAGGGTTGATTATTGGGAAGCCAAGTTGGCTTGAGTAGGGGTAGTTGGGACCTTGGCTGGCCCAGGTCAGGATGGAAGATGAAGTGAGGTGATATTGACCTGGAAGGTTATTTTTTTTTTTTCTTATTATCTCTAATGTTCTCTGAAGTCCCTTAGGTACCAGGCTTTGATATCCATCACAAAGTCAGAAACTGCTGAAGTCTGGAGATTGATAAACTCAGATGCAGTGCTAAAAATCCCCCAAGAAAAAGCTTTGTATTTTTTATAGTATAATAACAACTTTGTTGGAGTGATTTTATTGTAGTCTTTTATTTATATGATATTATTTATTAATCTTTCTGTAAAAGGTTGAGGTTTAAAGCATTTGTTGTGAGGTTTTGAGGTTTTGCCTAAAAGCAACACAAGTGTGCTACTCATAACTGTTGTGCATTTGAGCTTAAGCTTGACTGTTCTAACATGTTATAGTCCTTGTTTGCATATGGAATTCACTTTATAATGAATCCAGATAGATTCATTTAATTAGTTTATTCACTTTAGTGGGCTTATGCTGCCATTTAATTAGTGGAGTCTGAATTTGTCCCAGTGACTAAGCATTATAGTCAACAGTTGTTTTTATGCTTGCAATTATGTGAAAATCATTATTAAAGTCTAACCTCTCTTGGAGAGAAATTATACTACCTGAATGTACCTTTTGCACCAAATTAGGATGAAATACCTTAATATTTATAGTTATTTATTTACTTAAAGTGACTAGACATTAGAAAAAGGTCTTTCATAGGTACAATAGGTACATAGGTCACATAGTGACCATTAAAATGATTAACATTACATTTTAGTATAGTAATATTCTTGGTTTTAAAACTTTAGAACAACTTTGGGGCCGGGTGTGGTGGCTCACTCCTATAATCCCAGCACTCTGGGAGACTGAGGCGGGTGGATCGTTTGAGCCCAGGAGTTTGAGGTTGCTGTGAGCTAGGCTGACGCCATGGCACTCTAGTCTGGGCAACAGAGTGAGACTCTGTCTCAAAAATAAATAAATAAATAAAACTTTAGAACAACTTTGTTGGCTATGTTGGTCATCTTGCGTTTCGGGTAACTCTCCTGCTCTTATCTAGGTGGTTGCGCAGAATTGGCCATTAGTACAACATGCCCTTCATTCAACTGGCTACCTAAACTACCAGGAACTTGGAATTGGCTCTAGGGCTCCTAACTCTGCTGGTTGCTCTTTTGAATAGTAGAGTTGTACTTAGAGCTGTTTGGTGGTGACCATTTTCTACTATGTGGACCAGGAAGAAGTGACAATCATTTTATAGTGATACACACAATGACACTGACATGTAAAGAGAACAAAAATGAAATATGGACCAAGAGGACCTCCCACACTCGATGTAATACTCCAATGCCTGATTATAATCCATTCCTGAGGCATAACTGAATCCTTCTGTTCAGGCTTCATCCTTAAGTCTTTGGAGTAAATTTCCATTCTTGCTATGCTAAGTCAGATAGTTGTTTGTTCCTTTCATTCAAATAACAAATATATATGAAATGATTATTCGAACTGATAAGAAAAACACTAAGATCTCAGTAGAGAAATGGGCAAAGGGCATGAGTGATTCTCAGAAAAGGGAATAAAAATGCAAATAAATACATGACCAATGGTCAGCCTCACTGATAGCCAAAGAAACAACAGTATAGAGAGATAACATTTGCCTTTTTCCCCCCTATCAAATTGCCAAAGAAAAAGCTACTACTCACAGAATAAAGCCTGGCATGACGTGGGAACCCTTCTGGACTGCTAGTGAGAGTAAAAAGTGATTGTATAATTCATGGTCCCAACAGGAAACAGATGGCCCTCTCAGATTAGAGAAGATAATTACAGGAGAGTTTATATACAAAGGATTATTCACAGAGATGTGGGTGTAGGGGAGCCACTAGGGATGGTGCCATAGCTTTGGGGTTAGTATTGGTGGGAGGCCAGGAGAAGGAGTTTTAGACCACAGCCCCGAGTCAAGGGCCAAGCCAGATACTTAGAAATTATGTCTTTATTGTTCCTTTAAACATTAACATTCTAACATTCATTAAAACTGAAATTGCAAAATGTTCAGTCCAGGTTAAGACTTCAGGTACTTTATTCAATCATTTTTCATGAAGGGTCTAATTTTTTCAGTCAAGCCTATGAGTATTTTTTATACCAGCAGTTATTGAACTCAGCACTCCTTTTGGTTGATTTATAATAATATATGTAACAATAGCTAATACTTAGCATGTGTCAGGCACTGCCATCAGCTCTTTCTCAACTCTCTCCCCCTCACTACAGTTCTGGGAGATAGGTACTGACATTACTGTAGTCATTGGTCAACTGATGAAGCCACTAAGGCTCAAGCCCGGCCTGTCTCCTCCAAGGCCTGCAGTCCCAACAGCTAGTCTGCTGTGCTGGGGAGGTACCCCCCACTTACTTTGAAAACAAACCAGTATCTCTTCAGGCTTTCATTATGCTGGTAAAATTGAAGAAGAACTTCAAATATTGCTGAAACTTCATTGTTTAATAGCCTGAAGTGGATACTTGAATTCTTTAAGAGCTATGAGATTAAATTTTAAAAGGTACCACAAAAGTGACTTAGCTACACACCAGTTTCATGTGGAAAACTTGTTTATGATATAAAAGTATAAAATTTCCTAAAACCTTTTTTAAAAGTTTCCAGATACACAGATAAATTTCCAAATAAACTGTGCTTTTTTTCCCCCAAAGAAGCAATTCACTTTACAAAAAAGTAAGTTGATTAGCTTCAATTAATTAAAAGTGATTTTTTTTTTTTTTTTTTTTTTTAGGCAGAGTCTCACTCTGTTGCCCCGGCTAGAGTGCCATGGCATCAGCCTACTCACAGCAACCTCAAACTCCTGGGCTCAAGCAATCCTTCTGCCTCAGCCTCCCAAGTAGCTGGGACTACAGGCATGCGCCACCATGCCCGGCTAATTTTTTCTATGTATTTTTAGTTGACCAATTAATTTCTTTCTATTTTTAGTAGAGACAGGGTCTCACTCTTGCTCAGGCTGGTTTCAAACTCCTGACCTTGAGCGATCCACCCGCCTCGGCCTCCCACAGTGCTAGGATTACAGGTGTGAGCCACTGCGCCCTGCCTAAAAGTGATTTTAATTCTTTGCATAGTCAGATGTCAAGTGTGACTTCAAATAATCCAAGAATATTGGGCAAGGAATTCCAAAAGACAGCTTAGATCAGTATCATATTTGTAGGCAAGAGTATAGTTAAACTAGCTATCTCTCCCCTGTAACTTAAAATCAATCCCCCCCACCCACCACCTGTCTCCCTCCCCGTAGAAAACAGTCCAGTGTCTTAAAGTTATCCTCTTAAATGCTAATAAACTAATATATAGTAATGTAGTTATTGAAATCTGAGTGTAAGGTTTTTTGGCGGCGGCAGCGAAAAGACAGAAAGGGAGGCCAAACAACGTGGCTTTATTAAGTGCTCCCGGACGAGGTTCTGGGGCCCCAAGAGGGGGGCCCCAGAAGTTGCCTCCATTTGAAGGGGGTGAGGCCTTTTATACCGTTTGGGCCGGGCTAGGGACTTTTGGTGGGAAGAGCTGGGGCGACCTTTGGTGGTCATTGAGAAATAGGAGGGGCTGGCGGTATTTGGGGAATCCAGGAGCCAAAACTTTCTTATCCGGGTGTGGTAGTTTTCAGCAGGGCAGTCGTCCTTGGCAGGTCCTTGGCTGGTCTGGTCTCATGAGCCTTTTCTTTTTGATCTAGGGAAGGGAGGGGACCCGCCACCAGCCTTACACTGAGTAGTTGGTTGGGGCATGAAAACTTGATAACTTGTTAAAGATCACTTAAAAAATAAAAATCCTGGTACCTTCAAATAGCAAGCTGCTTTTTCTTATGACATGTTCATTTTTAGCCATTCAGGAATTGAGACGATTTCTGTTAGAGTGGAAAACCTAATAGGTGCTCACGGCATGGGTGGAGAAAAATTTCTCACACAGAGATTAAGGTAAAAAAGTTTATTTTGTCTTCTTAGGAGAGAGAGAGAAGGGGAGGGGAGAGAGAGCAGAGAGACGGCATGGCATGGCATCTCAAAGAGAAGGGCCATGCCAGCAGCTAGGCTGCGTGGCTTGCTGCTTTTATGGGGATGAAGAGAAAAATAGTAATTGTTGTGAATTGCTGTATCTGTTCCTTCTCTTCTTTACTGCAAGCAGATAATGGAGTCTGCTGTGTGAAACTGCTGCATCCGTTCCTGTAGCTTTAGGGATAAAGTGACCTTGCCTTCAAGTAGGATTTTGGGCTGGGGTTGGATGTCTGGAGATTGTCCCCCATGCTGTCACCCAGGAACTTCTCAGGAACCACTCCAGGCTCTAGAAACAGATGCTAAAAGGCAGTTTTATGGTCAATAGGTCTAGCAATTGTAAAGAAAATTTACATTTCCTTTTTGTCTGTTGGGATCCTTTGAGATGTGCACCTGTTAGCTGGGTAGAGAGGGAGCAGAGCCCCACCTTCCTTTCCGTTTCCTTCATAGGATTAATCCTGAGTTTGCCCAAGTCTAGTTTATTTCTGCGCTCCAAAAAAGGGGAGAAAATGGGGCACTGTAGTTTATTGAAAGTACGGGGTTCAGTATGAGGACCTAGATTTAAATCCTGGCTCTACGGCAGTAATTTACACAATTAGTAAAATTGTGTTAATTTATTTCACCTTTCTGGGCCTCAATTTTCCCACCTATGAAAGGTATATGACAACAAGACTGTGTAGAAATTATATGAGGTCGTTTGTACAGAAAGTACTTTATATTTCATCCCAGTTTCCTTGTATTTGCATATCCAGATCCTATTCATCGGAGTCCTCTTCCAGTATTCCTTAACAACTCTTTCTTAACATTGATTCCACTGCCTTCATTGCTGCTGATTGTATTATGCAGAGCATTGACTTTTTCCCGTGATTTATATTTGTTAATTCAGTTAGACTAGACATTCTCTGAAGTCAGGGACCATGAGTTATACTTTTGTACTTTTAAATGCATGGTTCTGGATTTGAAACTCAAAATGTGGGGGGGTGATTTTATTTTTTTCCCTCCATAGCATATTTTAGTTGTTGAAACTCTGATAAAACCTCACATTTCAAGCAAAGCAGGACTACCACATACAGTTACCCACTTACTCAAGGGTGCTACATGGATGGGGGCATTTGCATTGTGGATAGGTAAATTTATGATGCTTTTCTGGCAAATGACCATTATTGTATCTGAGGAAGGGGAGCCATCTCTTAAACTCACTGAACTACACTGAATATGTCAGTGTAAAAATCCTGACCATTGCTACATAGAAAAGATTGTGTATCGCAGTCAACTTTAAATTTATTCAGAGAACAGGTCAAAATAAAAGTGATTTTTTTTTTTTTTTTTGAGACAGAGTCTCACTTTGCTGCCCAGGCTAGAGTGAGTGCCGTGGTGTCAGCCTAGCTCACAGCAACTTCAAACTCCTGGGCTCAAGCGATCCTCCTGCCTCAGCCTCCCGAGTAGCTGGGACTACAGGCATGTGCGACCATGCCTGGCTAATTTTTTCCATATATTTTTAGTTGGCCAATTAATTTCTTTCTATTTTAGTAGAGACAGGGTCTTGCTCTTGCTCAGGCTGGTTTCGAACTCCTGACCTTGAGCGATCCGCCCGCCTCAGCCTCCCAGAGTGCTAGGAGTGAGCCACCGCGCCCGGCCCATAAAAGTGATAAAGTGTGACTGAAAATGACAGTTAGGTGAGAGAAGAAATAATGAACCAAATCCTCATAAAGGGAACATAAGACTTAGAAAAAATTACTTTTACAATTAACTTGAAACAAAATTTTATGGGAAATGAGAATATTCTCTAAAAATTAGTTCTAGATTTTAATAAGGAACAACCATTAAATGACAAATTTATAAAGCTTTTTAAGTGTTGCATAATTATTGAGATCAAAATCTTAATTTTTTCTACGAAATGGGCCTCTATAAAAATAACAGGTACAAGCCTATACTAGAATCTTTGTAAATGAATTCAAAAGTATTTCTTTTCTCAGATGTTGTAAGTAGTAATTTTGCTGCCTTTATTGTTCTGAAAAAATTATCACCCTAAAAAAGAAAACTTGTTAGCTATCTCAGTTGATAGATTTGAAATAATTAGAAGCAAAATCCTAAGTGGTTAATGGCTATAATTTGATCTAAAATACAGAAACCTTAAAGAGTGGCATCCAGTAGTATCTAATGGACAAATACAAAAAGGTTCATTTGTTTCTCTTAACAGTTTACCTTTACAATTATAGAAACCCAATTATTATTTTGTGATGGCCTCTTAACCTTTGTGTCCTAACTGACGGGCAAGGTAGAAGTGTGGCCGATTTGGACAAAATGCTTCTTTAACGATGTATCATCTATTTCTCATCTTTAAAAATATTCATGCTGAAGGTTGACGCATCCAAGTAAGGGTGAAATTTTACAACCCGTGGATGTGTTTCTTATTTTGCTCTGGTGGTGCAAATCGTCAGGTAACTCATTTTGTGTCCTTGGGCAGCCACTGAGAAATGACGGTGCCACTGCAATGAGAATGAGCTTGGTGTCTGCGTAACTGAACTCAGTTGCACTTTCTCTGTGTCAGCTAAACTGACATTTCTGTGTTTTCTGTGGAGATTTTAATGTTAGCATTCCGATGCTAAAACCATCAGCTTTTAGCAAAGTTTGATATTGGAGGTGGTCCTGTGAAAGAAAATGTTGTTTTGCCGCCACTTCCACCCCCCCCATTGAAGATTCCATCTGCTATTTTTATCTCTTATGAAGGGTGTTATTTCTTAGTTCAGTATTAGCAAAAATTCCTCTCCTGACAAACTGACATCTTTCTGTTAGGTAATGAGCGTGAATAAGCCGCCTGACCTTTTTTCCTGTCACGGCTGTCAAGAAGACAAGGGCCATGTTCTGTGCCTCCCGACGCCAGCTTTCTGTAGCTTGTGTTTTTTAACACTTGTTTTAAATTGTCTGTCAATTTTGGTTAACTCCACATTTTTGTGGGGACTGAATGAGATATAAAGAATGATTGATAAATCAACCTATAAAGTCAGCGCAGTAGGATTTTTCATGCAATCCGGTAAACTATTTTTGAAATTCATCTGGAAAAGAATAGAACAGAAAATTTTGAAACAAGAACAATGGGAAGGGACTTGTCCTAAGAGATGTCATCTAAGACAGTCATAATTGAAACGGTGTAGCATTGATCCAGAATATCGAAGTGGATCAGGGACTAGAAGAATGAGCAGGGAAATGGGCTATAAATTAAATGAGAATCTAGTACATTATGAGAGCGGCATCTCTGTAAGATCAGTAAGAAAAGAGTGGGTTATTCGGTAAATGGTTTGGGGATAATTGATTATCCATTTAGAGAAATAGAGAAATGTAAAGTTGTACTTTATATAGTCATAAAATATATTTCATATGGTTTTAAGAACTCAATTATGACAAGCTATGGAAGTACTAGATGAATATGTAGGAGAATATTTATAATCTTGAGTATGAGGTATAAATGAAAATATTGATAAATTTCATATTATTACACCAAATACATCATAAAGTTGTTAAAAGGGTTGTATAGTTATTAATGTATTAGTAAAACTCTTAATAAACATTTTTGATGGTTGAATAATATTCCATAATGCAGCCATGCCATTATTTACAATTAGAATTCTCAGTTATATTTCAGGTTCTCACATAAAATGTCTTAAATCCTTGAGTGAATTTATGTTTTCTAAAAGATTATACTCTGATTCCTAGTTAATATAATCAGGAAAAACATTAAATTAGAAGACACTCTTTTTTTTTTTT
>VBSM01002912.1:2600701-2612694 GCA_008086735.1 Cheirogaleus medius
CGATCCTCCCGCCTTGGCCTCCCAGAGTGCTAAGATTATAGGCGTGAGCCACCGTGCCTGGCCTTTTACTTTTAAAGGGATGAAAAAAATGATTTTTTTTTTCAAAACTAAATTAAAAAAATTTTTTTTTTTAGAGATGGGAGCCTCCATCTCACAGAGTTTATGGTAGAGTCTTCTTACAGATTGCAGATTACAGTTATTTTATAGAATGTCTCTGTTTGGCTTTGTCTGGTGTTTCCTTGAGATTTGATTAAGGTTATGTAGTGTCTTTGTAAGGAATTTCATAAAAGTGTTGCAAGTGTTCTCATTTCATGATTTCAATTTGCCCCATAGCTGATAATACTAATTTTGATCACTTGATTAAGATGGTATCTGCTAAGCTTCTTGCCTTTGAAGTTACTATTTTTTCTTTGGGATTAATGCTTTTGTGTGGAGGCATTTGAAAACTGTGTAAATACCTCATTCCTTTTCAAAGTTTATTCACATAATTATGTCAGAATGGACTCGTGGTTTCCTGTTTTCTTCAATGGATTGTAATTTGTTACTATCCTTAATCATTTTAATGCTAAAAGTTCCAGAGTTGACCATGGGGACCCCTTCAAGCTGGCTTCTGGGTCCTTTTGCTCTGTCTCCTCCCCTTCACTGAGCACTGCCTTGCATTCTGCCAAACTAAGATGCCCCAGACTCGTCTTGTCCTTTCCGTGCCAGCCCTAGAATTAGCCATTTCTCCGAGGAGTCCCAGTTCCTCTTGAGTAAGCATAGCATTTAGTGCCACGGTCTGGATGCTAGATATGATCATTACTGGGGGTGCTGCTGCCCACAGGCCCACTCAGAAAGAGAGGGTCTACGTACACATATACGTACATATACACACGTAAGTATAAAAATATAAATATATAAAATGTAGATTTTATATTATGTACATAGACATTAAACATTTGCATCTTTTAAAATTTCTATTTTTATTTTTTAAATATTTTTTTAAATTAAAAACCATGAATTCCTATCAATATTTCCAGTTCTAATCAAACGCTATAGAGTTCAGCCTAATCCCTTTCCATATTGTAGCTCCCTTCTTTGACAGAATTTATCTGGCTTCCATTTTTCTGGATATATTTGCTTATGTGATCAGTCTTCCTGTATGTGACAGTTTCTCATCTCCACCACCCCTTCCCCCGAACAGATGCCTTTCTTACCACACTGGGGCTCCAACACCTCTTTCTGAGCCTACCTCCCGTGCAGATGTTTTCTTCATCCCATTCAGGCTGTGCCACCCCCACTAATTGCCCTTCCGTTACGTGGGCACCCTCCTCGCCACGCTTAGGGCCCGGCATCGCCGTGCCGGGCTGCCCCTCTGTCTGGATGTCCTGCACACCACGCTCGGGTTCAGGTTTCCCGCACCAGGACTCCCCAAGTGTCCTGAGAGTGCGCCTTTAGATTTAAGAAGCATAATGAGTCCTAAACAGGAAAAATGAAATTAAATCTTAACCTGACACACTGTGATGAAACTGCAGAACCTCAGAAACAAAAATTCTTAAAATTCCTGAAAGAAAAGAGATTGCCTACAATGGAAAAGCAGTTACATTCATAGATGAGTTAATAGATGCCAGAAGCAAAGGATTTCTTCAAGGTTCTGAGGGGAAATAGCAGTCAACCTGCAATTTTACATCCAGTTAAATTATGATTTTCTACAAAACAAAGACCGAGATACTAAAAGATCCTTACCAAAAACTCTTCTCCATAAGAATGAAATTGAACACCTAAGAAAACAGGACGTAAGAAAAATGGAGAACAACAAAATTAGAAAACTTACAGATGACTCCAAGAAACTACCACTGTATAAAGCAACAGTCATGAAGGACGGGTGCGGTGCCTCACGCCTATAATCCTACCACTCTGGGAGGCCGAGGCGGGAGGATCACTCTGCGCTCAGGAGTTTGAGACCAGACCTAGCCTCAAAAAAAAACAACAGTCATAATGACAATTTGGTAGTTCTAAACAAAAGTTAGAAATATTTCCTTCTTAATTGTGACTGATACATTCTAAGTCCTTGTTGTTGTTCAACAGCAGAATAGAGAAATTAACTTTACACTCGTAAGCTGGGTAAGAATGTCTCAGAATAAAAAAAAAAAGTCTCAGAATGTAAAGGGCAAGCACTAAGAATAGAGGGGGAAAAAAGTATGCGTCCAAACCAATAGAGAGAGAGAAAAGGGTATAAAAAAATTAGTCAAATTATTAGGAAACAAGAAGGGAGAAAGAAGATAAGGAAGGGAAAATCAGAATAAATAGAAAACATAGAATAAGATGGCAGATATCTACATTTACTTGAAATCACAATGACTGTAAACAGATTAAACTCATAAAAGGGCAGAAATTGTTGAATGTTTAACACAGACTGAGGGTTTACTACCCATAGGTGCTCGTTGAAGGCACTACTCAAAGTTGTAGTGAACATAATGTAACAGAAAGAAGTAATAAGAATGCAGAAAAAATGTTCAACAAGGAAATTGGTAAAATATATGCATTAAAAAATGAATAAAAACCTCAATCATTTTAAACCTTGTTTTATGTACCACTTAATGTAGAGTACTTCCGTGGAGTGTGTGAAGCAAGCAATATGGTGCTTTTGGAGTTCGGTTGCTTTGTAAACTTCTTGCTTAGATAATTGTTTAGCTTTGAAGCTTGTCCTTGAGTTCATTAGTTTTACATCCTGTGGTGCATCATGGTTTTCTATAGAACTTCACACTGAGCTCCAAGCTTTCATGATTTCTTTTTGCTTTTTTGTACCAAAAAAAAAAAAAAAATCAAACTGCTATGTACCAGCTCTCTTTGTTGAATTCTTCTTATTTGCCTCTAGATTTGTATTTTAAATCTGCCCAACAAAAATTGCATTTTGTAGCATACACTATACAGTTATCTTAATTAGTGTTTCGGTCTCTCTCAGGTACTACATGAATCATCACTGGTAAAATTTTTCTTTTGGTCTGGACAGTTCATGAAGAGTAGGTAATATATATGATTGAAACAGAACAGAAACAAGTAATACATAACAGCATTTGGCTAGTAACCAACAATAGTTTCTAGCTATTGAATGTAACGTCTCAGCCAACTTTTTATCCACATTATGTCCCTCCTAAGAACTAGGCATTTACGTCAGTCATCCCGCCAGAGTGACCTCAGCAGGACCCCTGAAAGTATATCTTCCCCCCTCCTTTCCTTTTTTTTTTCTTTCAATAGGAAAATGTTTTTGAGAGCAAATAATGAGGGATTACAATTTCAAGAGAAGATATTAAATTAATTTGTCCCACTGTGGTCTGTTAGAAAACATATTGAAATATTAGAGTATATTGCCTTAAAATAAATACATCATAGTTAATAATTTGTTTCAACGTTATTGTGTGAATGCAGTTTCTTAAGATTTTTTTTTTTAATTTTCACATGTATGTCTGCTTGAAAACCCTTAAGATTTGTTTGTAATAGAAAAATACCTGGTATTTTTTCCCTCTAGTTTAGATCACTTGTGCCTAGAAGCCTTCTTTCACATGGGTTTCAATCGTGTGGGAGCTTGATTTTTACAGCTGCTATTTCTGTCCACCCCGAATCTCTTCCTTCCTTTTCATCTGGAAACAGATCCCGCGACTCCCCACAGGTATGGGCACATGGTGGCATGGCCAGGTGCAGATCCATATCTCTTTTACCGCAGAGTGGCAGTGCGGTGAAGTGTTTAAAAGGGTGAGAGCTTCCAGCTACTTGCCTGTGGTCATTTAGCTGCGTGACTTCAGACAGATCACTTCATCTCTCTGTGGTCCCTGTGTTCCTGTGTTCTAACAGTTAAACTGTGGGAAATAAACTGCACATAGATGTTCATAGTGGCTGTATTCATAATTGCTAAAACTTGGAGGCCACCACGGTGTCCCTTCAGTAGGTGAATGGATAAACTAGGGTACATCCAGACAATGGAATATTACTCAGCATTAAAAAGAAATGAGCTATCAAGGCATGAAAAGACACAGAAGAAACTGAAATTGATATTACTAAGTGAAAGAAGCTAATCTCAAAAGACTACATAATATATTCATATGATTCCAACTATATGACATTTTGGAGAAGGCAAAACAATGGAGACAGGGAAAAGATCAGTGGTTCCAAGCTAGGGCTTGCGGGAGATGCAGGGATGAATGGAGCACAGAGGACTGTTAGGGCAGTGACACGTCTTTGTATGGGACGTCTTTGTATGCCATTCTGTGTTTGTCCATACCCATAGAAAGTACAACCCAAGAGTGAACCCTAACGTAAACTGTGGACTTTGGGTGATAATGGTGTACCAAGGTAGGTTTACTGACTGTAATAAATATACCACCATGGTGCAAAATGTTGATGGTGCCAGAGGCTGGCGCGGGTGGGTAGGGATAGACAGGGGTATATGGAAATTCTCAGACCTTTCTGCTCACTTTTGCTGTGAACTTTAAGACCGCTCTGAAAAATAAAGTCTATTTAAAAAAATAGGTTGGGGTGGGCGTTGCTGGGCTTGCCCCACAGGCTGTCATTTGCCAGCCCCTGTTCTATAGTTACTTCCTATCACATCAGTGCTGAGCTATGTTTTAATAAATTAAGAGACACATAAATACAGTTGAATGAAAAAAAGATGGGAAATAATGTATGCCTCATATGGTTGCTATGAATATTAAATAAGATGCTGAATGTAAAGCACTTAGCTATACAGAGATGGGGGAGAACATTCTAGACAGAGAACAGCATGTGCCATGTCCCTGAGGTCCGAGGAACTTGCCTTGTTCTAGGAACGAAGGGCGGCCAGCAGGACTGGAGTGAGGTGAGCGAGGAGGAGAAGGGAATGGAATGAGATTGGTGTGAGGAGCAGTGTCTACGTCGTGTAGCGTCTCGATGGCCATGATAAGTTTTTATTTTGTTGAGGTGTAAAGAGAGTCCATGGAAGGGCTTTAAGTAGAGGAACAGGGTGGTTCTATTTCCATTCTGAGATCACTTTGCTGCTTTGAGGAGGACATCCCGGAGGGAAGCAAGGGTGGAAACCAAATCTGGAAACTGGTACAATAGATGATGGTGGCCTAGACCAGACACTGACAGTAAAAGTGTAGAGAAGTGGGTAAAGTGTGCATTTCTGTATTTGACTTTTATACCTGGAGAATCATTTATATCAAATACTTTTAAAGAAGGTTTTTTGTTTCTCTTTTTTGGTTTGAGACAGGGTCTTGCTCTGTTGCCCATGTTGGACAGTGGCATCATAGCTCACTGCAACCTCAAACTCCTGGGCTCAAAAGGATCCTCCTGCCTCAGCCTCCCGAGTAGCTGGGACTACAGGTGCACACCACCACACCCGGCTAATTCTTTGTTTTTTGTAGAGATGGGGTCTTGCTATTTCCCAGGCTGGTCTCAAACTGCTGGCCTCAAGAGATCCTCCTGCCTCATCCTCCCAAAGTGCTAGGATTACAGGTGTGAGCCACCGAGCCTGCCTTAAAGAAGTATTAAAATATTTTTGATAGAGAATTAATTCTGATGTGTTTTCAAGTAGATACATTTTTCTCAATTTGATGTAGTTTCATTAAAGACAGTATTGTAATAGCTATTACCCAAAATTGGAAAACTTCTACGTATATTTATTTATTGAGATTTGCTTCTATTTTAAGACATAATATGCTTTTTTTTCTTTTCATTTTAATAATGAATTCAAATTTTAGAAATAAAACTCAAATGAACTGCTTTAGTGTGACAGATGGTGTTTTATTGACACTAATCGCCTATGTTGTGTTTAATACTAGAACATGTATTTGGATTTTTTGTTTTACTTATTGATGAGGTTCTTTTCATTTCGAGCATACTGGAACATCATTTGAGTTAGCGTCATCTTAAACCATTGCAAGGTGATGCCTTAAAATATAATAGGATGCAGCCATGTCGTGACCATGGCACAAGGTCTTTGAGTTCCAAATGCCTGTGAACCAATTCTTCAATGCCCTTTCTTCCTACTACACAATAATTTAGTTCACACAGTGCACCATGATGTCATTTGGCTTTCATTAAGCACCAATATAATTGTAAACACAGACACTAATGCCAGCCCTAAAAACATGTTCCATGGCGAAGTGACCATTCAGATGTTGTAGACTCAGCAGTGCTGTGCAGTAGAACTTTCTGTGATGACGGAAATGTTCTAGTCCTGTGCTTTTGCTTTCTAGTAACATAGCCACTGGGCACACACAGCTGCTGAGCACTTAAAATGTGGCAACAGGTACTAAGGAACTGAATTTCTATGTGTGTAATTTTAATTAATTTAAATAGCCACATGTGACTAGTGGCTACCACATGGGATAGCACGGATCTAGAGTAGTGTTTACCAAACCCTGCTGTGCCTGTGAATCACCTGGGGATCTTGTTAGGATGCAGATTATAACACAGTAAGTCTGGGCTGAGTCTGTGATTGTGCATTTCTAATCGGCTCCATGGGGTTGCTGCTGATGCTTCTGGCTTGGGGACAATACTTTGAGAAGCATGTAGCTGGAGTATATATGCTCATAGTCCTTTGTTTTAGACTATCACCTAAAAGGAAAAACAGAATTTAAAAATTCCCATAGAACTCTAGGATTTTCAGGAGTCGTTGCACCCAGTTTGAGAACCCTGTTCCCGCGTGTTACTGCTACAGCGCATGCAGCAGCAAAGCACACAGCCAGGGAGGGTTAGTGAGCTTCTCCAAGGGCGTACTTGGGGATGCGTGGGAAGTTGAATTTTCCATTGTGCTTGTCATGTAAGATGAAAAAGAATCTTCTGGTAACGACACCTATTTCAACTTTCCCACTCTTTTAAAAAAACAATATAATCTTTGTTTCCTACAGGTTTTGTGTGTGCAGCTGTATGGAAATCTGAAATACTGCCAGTCACACCTTTATGGTACAGTGGTGCCACCTGACGGTAAGCACTCTTATCACGTCTTTGATTCGGATGCTAATTGTTTGCATTCTTCCAAATTAAGTGGGAGCTGTGAATTTTTTTTTTTTTTTTTGAGACAGAGTCTCACTCTGTTGCCCGGGCTAGAGTGCCATGGCATCAGCGTAGCTCACAGCAACCTCAAACTCCTGGGCTTAAGCGATCCTCCTGCCTCAGCCTCCCGAGTAGCTGGGACTACAGGCATGCGCCACCATGCCCGGCTAATATTTTCTATATATTTTTAGTTGGCCAATTAATTTCTTTCTATTTTTAGTAGAGATGGGGTCTTGATCTTGCTCAGGCTGGTCTTGAACTCCTGAGCTCAAACGATTGCCCACCTCGGCCTCCCAGAGTGCTAGGATTACAGGCGTGAGCCACTGCGCCTGGCCGAGAGCTGTGAATTTTGAACAAAATAGACTTCTCTTGCACTATCTCCATCCCACCCCATTCGCTGGTTGGGTTTAGTTCCTCCCTTTTCTGCTCTCGTAATCTCTGCTGTCTTTTGTCAAGTTTCCACCCCAGCAATCAGAGGAGTTGAATAAGCGATGATTCCTGCCCTCAAGAACTTAACTCTGCCTGGGAAGACTTTACACTGGTGATTATAATACAGTGCGGTACATGCTACAGTGGAATGTTATAGGATAGCAGGGGATATGTAAACTGTAGTATAATGATGGCACTATACAAGCGATGCAAACTTTCACGGGACTTCAGAGGCTTGTGAATTCCATGCTTAAGCATTCTGTTTAGAATTCATGTATTTTAATTCATGTATTCATGTTTTTTCTAATGGTAAAATTTACACATTCCTGTATTATTTTTCTTCTCTTAACAGAAATAACAGTTAATTATAGACACGGCCTTCCGTTGATAACACTTACTCTGCCATCCAGAAAAGAACGCTGTCAGTTTGTAGTCAAACCAATGTTGTCAACAGTTGGTTCGTTCCTTCAGGACCTAGAAAACGAAGATAAGGGCATCAAAACTGCAGCAATCTTCACAGCAGGTATATGTATTTCTGTATTTTATAACTTTGCCCCAGGGCTGCTTTCTCTCTCCTGCTGCACCTTGTTTGGTTCTTTACTTTTCTAGAAAGAACTGTATTAATTAATTCATTATACATAGTAAATGATTGGCTTTTACTAAGTCCTTCATTACTAAGTCCTTCATTTTTACACATCAGTGCTATTAATTTTTTTTTAACTCCATTGAGTAAAAAAGTAATGGAATAAGCTTAATGTAAATTTCAGTTACTTATTTTATAAACTTAGTCTAAAAATGTTTTCTCTTGAGAGAATTTTAGTGGCGTAGGTATTAGCATGTAATTTTTAGCAAAATTTGAATAATTAGAAAATAAAATGCAGTTTCAGTGATTAAAATAGCCAGGGAGTAATTAAAATACACAAATAGTTTATTCATCTTTGTTATAAAGCAGTTACAGTCTGGTATGTTTTCTGACAATATTAGTTCTTAGGAAGAATATACATTTTTTTAGCCTGAGACCCTGTCTCTACAAAAAATAAGAGAAATGAACCAGGTGTGATGCACACCTGTAGTCCCAGCTACTCAGGATGCTGAGGAAGGAGGATCCCTGGAGCCCAGGAGTTTGAGGTTGGAGTAAGCTATGATGATGCCACTGCACTCTAGCCCAGGCAATAGAGCAAGACCCTGCCTCAAAAATATATATATATGTATATATGTATATACTTTTTAATACCAGAAGAGGTTTTTAATCATTTAGACATTTTAAATTTGGAATATAGCTTTTATGTTTTCATGGTATAAAATGGTCCTAGACTAACTGCCCCTAAAATAGAATAAAGAATTCTTTACCCTAGCCCAATATACAGAAGCTACAAATATAGATAAATTAATAAATTTGCAGTTATTTTATGATATTAAATACTTATAATAAACTCACTGAAAACTTAATGATTACTATTGTAGTTTTATAAAGGAAATAAACATTCCTCTTCCCTATCCTAGTTCAGAATCAACTAAGAGATAGGTACAGAAGTTGGAAAAATGGATATTAAAGAACTGATTCATTTAGTAAATACTTACTGAGCACCTAACATATGCCAGGCACTATTTTCAGTGTCAGAGGTAGAGCAAAAAATAAAAGGGATAAACACTCCTGCCTTTACAGAGCTTACATTTAGGAGGAGAAAGAGGCAGGATAAAGAAATAACTTATGTATTCTGTTAGATAGTAAGTGTCATGGGGAGTGATACAGCAGAGTAGGGAGCGGAGTGTGTGTGGGCGGCGGTGGGCCCACCGAGGTCCCGTTTGCGCAAAGACCCGGAGGAGATGAGGGGGAGCCATGTGGATGGGAGAACGCTGGAGGCCCAGGCCTTGAGGTAGGAGCAGATTCCACCCTGGCCGCAGAGTGGGGAGCTGGGCGGGAGGAGGAGGAATTCCAGAGGTGGGGAGGGGCAAATCAGGAAAGGCTTGTAGGTTATTGTAAGGAATGTAGATTTAACTGGAAGGACAGCTTTCTTTTTGCTAAAACGTGGATAGGGCCTGTGTCTGTGGCACAGTGGGCTTCCTAGTACTTCATCCTTGAGCTGGACGACATTCCCCCGGGCACAGGAACACTGCGTGTCCTGAGCCCTTTCCCAGGGGCAAGGCCCACCTTCCTGAGCTGCTAGGAGCCCTCAGATGCAAACCTAGAGGTCAGAGGGGGCAGAACTCTGAGAGTTAAAACAATGATATTTACCCTGTTTATTTCTAAAAATAATTTTAGTAGCTTTGAAATGGAAAGCACAAAGAGACTAGAAATCTTAGGGAAAATGTGCTCTTTGGATTGAATACACACACTTTATTGGGGGTTTAAAATTGATACTTTCCCAAGAATACATGAAAAATTCAGCACTGTATCACCAATGTCTTAAAAATGTTTCACATCAGCCTTTCGCTAGTCATCCATTTGTAGAAAGATAATGTAGTATTTCAATTGAGAAGTTATATGCAGTTGATTTCTTTTTATAGTAATATTTTAAGGGGCTGGTTTGAAGTGATTTAAATGCAAATTTTTAAATGACACTAGGAAAGATAAAACGATTGGTGTGTTGCTGATTTTTTTAAAAAGAGACCTTGTGGGTGGGATTTGCCTGTGTTTAATTTGGGCTTGAAAAGAGTGTTCTGAGCTTGTCACAGTTTTGCCCATTGTGTAGGTTGAGTTTTTGGCAATTTTTTGGAAAATGATCTCACTCCAGCTGATGAACAGGAACCCAAACAGCCAAATTCTAGGAACAGACTCAGGCACAGACTTGATTTGCTGCCTTCTGGAACAAAAGAACTACAGAGGACCGAACAGAAGGCAGGCAGCCAGTCTCTTCCTGATTTTACTAGGGGCATTCCTGTTATTGCACATATAAATGCTGCTAAAATAACTGTGGTTTGGTTGAATGTTACATCAGGCCAGGAGAAAATACACATCAGCGTTTTTCTGGACTTTATTTCATGTAATTATATGTGGACTGTTCTGAAGGAAAAATGATAGAAAGAAACCCCAACCCAGCACCAGTTTTTTGCTCGTTCAGCAAGTTTGCCAACACCTGGGTTACGTGAAAGTTTACTTCAAAAACATAACAGAAACAAGGCTATATGAGAAGCTGTGTAAAGCACATTGCAGTTAAAAACTTTCCAAGACAATTTTTTTTCTGAAATATTCCTAGGGTATTTGAAATTACTATTAGAATCTCTCCTACCTCTCTCTACCTCCAGAAAATAAACCATTCAAATGCAAATTTATTTCTTAGACTTAATTACATTCTTTACTATCCCTGCCACTCTACCTCCTTGGAGTTTTTGCCTCTTTTTTTTCCCCTCAAGCTAGAAAGGGAGGTGAGCCCACCTGGTGGTAGCTTGTGGCGCTGTTCAATTACCAAGTTTTTAAGTAACACCAATCAGTCACCTTTAGTAATTAAAAATAAGAGAAAGGCAGGCTTTGAAAAATGTTACTCCCCATGTGCCTACGTGTACCAGTCAGGGGCTTGGCTGTAAGCAGCAGAAATGGACTCCGGCTAAGCAGAGGAGTACATCAACAGACTCTCACACTGGAAGTGACAGAAGCCAGCCTCCAGAGGGCAGAAACTGGGAGAGGATGTGAACAGAGACCAGATTAGCCCCGAGACCACCTGATGGGCTTTGTTGCTAACACCCCACCCCCACCCGCAACACTGCCACCTCCACCCCCTGCTTTGCTGTGAAGAGCTCCCACCTCTCTGGAATCTTCCCATGACCGTCTGCAGCTACTACAGTTTTGCCAGGATCCTTAACCTGGATTCCAGCCCTGCTGACAAAGAGCAGGAGAGGGAGTGCCTGCCTGTTCCCTTTGGTCCAGTGAAATGGGAGGTAGAGCAACACAAGAGGATTCCCCTCCGTGGGAATGGCATTTGGGTTTGGGGGCCCCCAAAAAAGTAAATGTCCACTACCGTATTTCAAAGACTGGATTAGTAATTTTCTATGTGTTGGAAAATGGTTCTTACTATTCTAAAACAGAGACATATCTTTGCATTATGTTTTTTCTTTCAGATGGTTATGAGATTCCAGCTTCAACCTTGATGGATATTTTGCTAATGAATGATTTTAAACTTGTCATTAATGAAATAGCCTATGATGTGCAGTGCCCCAAGAAAGGTAAGAAGCACAGCTATCCAACTATCTTAACTTTTACAGTTAGCCATGGGGCCTTTACAGGGAGCAAAGTTTATCTTAACAATCTTTTAAATTAATCAAATGACCAAGAGGGCTTTGGAGAACCAGTGTTTAAGCTTTGCTAGCAGCAGGAGGGTCAGTGATTACTAGAAGTTGCCTAGCAGGGCTTTTAGTCTCATGCTCTTTTTAGACCTTTAACCATTTCGGTACCAGCGTTGACTATAGTCGTCAGCCACAGATGAAAGCGAGCGTTGACTTTAGCCGACAGCCGTGATATGAAGGCGCACAGCTGAGCATCAGCGTTAGTCAACAGCCAAAAACTTTTGCTTTTATCTCTGCAGTTGCAGTGTGTACGTTCAGCTAGTAAGTTACTA
>VBSM01002912.1:2677933-2695542 GCA_008086735.1 Cheirogaleus medius
CTGACGCCACGGCACTCTAACCTGGGCAACAGAGTGAGACTCTGTCTCAAAAAACAAAAAACAAAACATCAAAGTTAATTAAAATTAAATGGGAATTCTGTTTCCAGCCAAGATAGAGTATTAGGGACCAAATTTAACCTCCAGCCTAAAACAACCAAGAAATGAACTAAATAATAGAAAACAATGGTTTTTAAGACACGGGACACCAGGCAATGAAGGGTAGTAATCCCTGAGGGTTGAGAAAGAAATGAGGTGAGCCCTGCATTTGTTCTATTTTATTGCCTTGAGAGAGTTTTCAGGCCAGGATACAGAGAGGAGAAAGTTGGGCTGAGCCCCAGGGACCCCTTGAGTTTAGGAGGAAGAACTGAGAGTCTACAAAAGCAGCTGTAGTTCACAGATAAAGAACTGGAAAGAAGAGAGTTCTCAGACAGAGAGCTCCGAAGCTCTGTAGAAGGCCCCCTTTGAGTATTTAGCTGAGTATTCATCGGCACCTATGTGTGAAAAAACTAGCAGAGGCTGTGGAAAGAACCACTGAAAAGAATTCGAGGTAACAATACCCATGCCCAAACGGCTTGTTCTCACTACTAAAACTAGAAAACTTATCATTCATGGGACATCGGGCGTATACAGAAAAATCCTGCCCTAATAGTGTGGAAGAATTAGCCCTAGATTGAGCACTGTTGTGATCCTACCTAGTGAAGCTTAAGAGCAAGACCGGAAAACAGTTTTTAAGTGACTAAACTGCATCCCTGAACAAAGCTCAATATTTGCAGAAATACAAAAAAAATCCATCATCCAACAAGACAAAATTCATAACATTTGGCATTGAATAAAAACAACAGGCATGCAAAGAGGCCAGAAAATATGACTCATAATGAGGAGAAAAATCAATCAATTGAAACTGGCCCCGGGGACCATTTTCATGGAAGACGATTTTTCCACGGACCAGACGAGTGTGGTGAGGGGATGGTTTCAGGATAACTCAAGGGCATTACGTTTATTGTGCACTTTATTTCTATTATCATTACATTGTAATATGTAACGAAATAGGCCAGGCGCGGTGGCTCACACCTGTAATGCTAGCACTCTGGAAGGCTGAGGTGGGTGGATTGCTCAAGGTCAGGAGTTCGAGACCAGGCTGAGCAAGAGTGAGACCCCATCTCTACTAAAAAATAGAAATTAATTGGCCAACTAAAAATATATACACACACACACACACATATATATATATATAAAATTAACTGGGCAAGGTGGCGCGTGCCTGTAGTCCCAGCTACTCGGGAGGCTGAGGCAGGAGGATCACTTGAGCCCAGGAGTTGGAGGTTGCTGTGAGTGAGGCTGATGCCAGGGCACTCTAGCCCCAGTGACAGAGTGAGACTCTGTCTCAAGAAAAAAAAAAAAATATATATATATGTATAAAACAAAATAATTATACAACTCACCAAAGGTTGGGGACCCCTGTCTTAAGTCAAACACTTTTTGACTTAAGGTCTGTTTTTTCTAGTATTAGTATAGCCCATCCCAGCTCTCTTTTGGTTACTATTTGCACATATCTTTTCCAGCCTTTGTTTCTTTGGATCTAAAGGGAGTCTCTTGTAGACAACGTGTAGTTGGATCATATTTTTAAAAAATTGATTCTGCCAATCTCTGCCTTTTGATCTATTACTGCATTCTTTTGTGTAGCTGATTTTTTTTGTAGTGAACCATTTTGATTCCCTTTTCATTTCCTTTTGTGTATATATTTCAGATATTTTCTTTGTGGGTACTGTGGAGATTGCAATTACTATCTTAAATTTATGGAAATCTGGACTGAATTGATAACAACTTGGCTTCAAGAGCATACAAAACTCTGCTTCTATACAGCACTGTCTCCTCCTGTATGTTGTTATTGCCACACATTACATCTTTACACATTATGTGACTATTGACATAGATTTAAAATAATTTTTATATAGTTGTCTTTTATTATTTATTTATTTATTTATTTTGAGACAGAGTCTCACTCTGTTGCCCAGGCTAGAGTGCCGTGGCATCAGCCTCGCTCACAGCAACCTCAAACTCCTGGGCTCAGGCGATCCTCCTGCCTCAGCCTCCCGAGTAGCTGGTACTACAGGCATGTGTCACCATGCCCGGCTAATTTTTTTCTCTCTCTATTTTTTTTTAGTTGGCCAATTAATTTCTTTCTATTTTTAGTAGAGATGAGGTCTCACTCTTGCTCAGGCTGTTTTCGAACTCCTAAACTCAGGCAATCCTCCCGCCTCGGCCTCCCAGAGTGCTAGATTACAGGTGTGAGCCACAACGCCTGGCCTATAGTTGTCTTTTAAAGCATGTAGTAAAGAGTTACAAACAAAAATAACATAATACTGGATTTTATATTTACCTATGTAGTTACTTTTACTGGAGTTCATTGCTTCTTTATATGGTCTTGAGCCTAGCATCCTTTCATCTCAGCATGAAGTATACTCTGGCTTGTAGTGCATTTCCTGTAGGTCAGGTCTACTAGCATCTAACTCCCTCAGCTTTCATTTATCTGTGATTTTCTTCATCTTTCCTTCACTTTTGAAGGATAGTTTTTCTAGATATACAATTCTTGGCTGATAGTTATTTTATTTTCAGTAATTAAAAAATATCATTCCACTTTCTGCTGGCCTCCATGGTTTCTGATGAAAAAATTGCTGCTAATCTTATTAAGGATCCCATGACCATGATTAGTTACTTTTCTTTTTTTTGAGACACAGTCTCTCCCTCTGTCGCCCGAGCTACAGTACTGTGGCGTCAGCCTAGCTTACAGCAACCTGAAACTCCTGGGCTCAAGCAATCCTCCTGCCTCAGCCTCCCAAGCAGCTGGGACTACAGGCATGCACCACCAAACCTGGCTAAGTTTTTCCATTTTTAGTAGAGTTGGGGTCTTGCTTTTGCTGAGGTTGGTCTCGAACTCCTGACCTCAAGCAATCCTCCTGCCTTGGCCTCCCAGAGTGCTAGGGTTACAGGCATGAGCCACTATGCCCAGCCTTATCTTGCTGTTTTTAAGATTCTCTTTTTGTCCTTGGTTTTAAGAATTTGATTATACTGTGTCTTGTGTAGACCTTTTTGTGTTTATCTTTCTTAGGATTCATTGAGCCCTTTAATGTGTAGAGTCATGTATTTTACCAAATTTGGGAAGTTTTTGGACACTATTTTTTCAAATATTGTCTGTCCTTTTCTCTCACTCCTCTTTCTGGGATGCCCATTATGCATATGTTAGTATGCTAGACAGTGTCCTGCAGGTATCAGGGTTTATTCATTTTTTTTTTTTTGGTCATTCTTCTTTCTTTCTGCTCCTTAGACTAGATAACTTAATTGACTGATCTTCTTGCTTGTTGACTCTTCTGCCTTTATAAATCCTCTATTGAAACCCCTCAATGAATTTTTCATTTTAGTTATTACATTATACTTTCAATTCCAGAATTTTTGTCTGGTTACTTTTTATAATTTCTATTTCTTTATTGGTAGTCTGTATTTGTTGATATGTCATTCTTTCAATTTTCTTTAGTTCTGAGCACATTTAAGACAGTTGGAGAGAGTGACAACTGCAATATGGCAGAACCTGATCTCCCAGCCCTTGTCTCCCCAACAAAAACACCAATTTAGCAATTGTGTATAAAAACAATTGTGTATAAAAATACCTTGATGAGAGTTCCAGGATCCAGGTGAGAGGTTACGGCACCCCAGGGGAACACAGATTATGAGAAAAGACACATTGAAAAGGGTAAGAAAAAAGTTTCACTTTGTGTCACTCTTCCTCCAACACAGCATAGCACAATGTTGAGAGAGATCCCTTTGGCTCACGCATTCTCCTGGAGGAAAGACACAGCAAGCCTGTCCCTGGACCCTGGCTCCAGGCCTGCAATCCAGAATTTAGGTCCAGCTCAAATCCTACTCGGTCCATAATCTCTTCCCAACCTTTCCACATGAAGTGATTTGTACTCTCATTTTAAAGTCCTTTGCCACAAGAAATTTGTATCATTTTTGGCAATTAAATGTATACTGTCTTGTAACATTTCCTTCTTTTGTGTTTTCAAGTGTTACTTTAAATCTTTCAGGTATGTATATTAAATACTATGTATATATTAAATATTTCATATATGTATATTATTACTATGTAATATTTAAGTCAACATTATATCTTTAAGATTTTTCCTATATTTTTATAATCTTTAAAATATCTACCTAAAATAATTTGCATAAAGATTGAATTACTTACCTTGCAAAAACTTAAGTAGAAGCACAAAAGTAACAGAAAAACATGAACAAGCTTCATGTTGGAGGTGTTCAGGGTATGTGTTTCTGCTGAGAACTTTCTTCCACCTCAGATATTTTAATTTTTAACCCCTGAAAAAATATTTCAAAAGAGCAAGCCTCCTAAAGAGCTTTGTACTTTTGAACTCTTAAAGAGTTTGGCTAAAATCCAAAGAGTTTTACCGTAACTGAAACCAAAAACCAGCCTTCCCAGTAAAGAGTTGAAGGAGGTAACCAGCAGGAACTGTGTTTTCTCCAGAAGAGACTGATTTACCCAAATTTCTGAGGAACAATGCCTCTATTCTGTTTTTCAGGGAAGACAGAAATTACACTGGAAGCAATTTTTTTTTTTTGTAAAATAAACTGTATTTTTTCCCTTAAAGTTGAAGACTAGGAGACCGTAAGGATAAAAGTATACCATAGTGAAGGCTATGCTAAAAACATTAAAAACTCTCAAAAAAAAATAGCTCCTTTATCATGCATTGGTTGTGCAGTGATCAAGTTATATTTTCTGAGCACAGAAAACTTTGTAAAGCAAATATTCTTGCCCTAGTACCAAGTAGGTACTTGCAGATTCATTTGTATTTATGAAATAAGTTTGTGACAGCAGAAATGTGGACACAGCTTGAATTCTCCAGAAGCAGACTTGAGATAGAGTTTGGGGGCAAGGTGTTTATTAGGGAGCAACACCTGTGAAAGCAGAGGGAGAAGTCAAACTGTGATTCAGCTTCAACAAAGCCTTGGATTGCCCATGGGCAGCTCACAGAGTGTGACCTGGCACAATGTCCAGCAGAAATGCTGGGCCATTATAACCTGCCTTGCTCAGTTACCCAATATGGGTTGCCCAGGAAGGGCGTGCCCTTGGGTAAGGCAGTTCTCTGTAGTTGAGGCAGACCCTAAAGGATCTGACAATTATTTGCTATCTGGAGGAGGTGTCTTCTGACCAAACTCTTCTCAGCCAAGTAGCAAGACCTTCCTCATGAGGGATCTGGGAAACTCATTTCTGTGTCTTTCACAGTTCATTACTTGCACCGTTTAGATCTATTTTCCATGTATACCCCCAAGCCTGGCTCCTTCGAAATTTGGCATGACTCACAATCTCTTCCAGGAGTGGTCTGAGCCCCTGGTTACCACTTGCTTCTCAGGCCAGGTTGCTGTCTCTATCCTTTTACTGTTATAAGAGCCACCCCAGTAGGACATGTGGCTTCCATACACATCCCTCTCTGCCTGCATTGTATTAGTAACAACAGCAGCCCTACTTCCTCTGAGATCAGGGTCAATTACCTTCGTCAAGATTGTGACTCCTTTCCTGCTGGTCCCTAGACACGAGGGTCCTAATGTGCAGCAGGCAGCAGACTAAAGCTTATAATTCAATAGGATTCTTGCTGTGCTCCTGGCAAAAGTGTGGTCCTTTAGGGACCAAAGCCACTAACCCTGCAGAGTCTACAGAAGTGGGGACAGGAAAAAAAAGCCCTTAGTTGGTAAATGGGATTGATGCTAAGTGTTGTCATTCCTGCCTCTATCCCTTGATTCCCAGACCCATGTATTCTTCCAACTGGGGATAAAATGCTGTATGAAGGTCTTTGATTCAGTGCATATACTGTTTCCTGGAGGACAGCACTCCATTCTCACAACGTATTGCCTTTAGCACCTCAGCTCTGCATCTAGCGGCCTGTTCCAATGTTCTAGCATGCCACCAGCTTCTGGGAGGTATAGTAGGTGATACGACTAGTGGATTGCATGGCCATAGGCCCACTCCAACTTCTCCTTTGCTGTATAGTGAGTAGCCTTTGCTGGCAGGATGTTATATGGGATACCTTGCTGGAGGACTAAGCACTCCGTGATCCTCTGGATCATGGTGCTGAGGCCCTGCAGGCAGGAGGGGCACACCTATACCTTGACTGTATATCTATTCCTGTGAGAATGTACCACTGGCCCTTCAAAGATTGAAGAGACCAGAGGTAGTCAATTTGACACCAAGTGGCTAGTTGGTCTCCTTGATGAATTGTGCCATCTTGTGGGCACAGCATTGACAGCTTTGGTCCTTTACTGTCAAGTTGGGCATTTGTTGATGGCAGTATCGAGATAAGCCTCAGGTATCCATGCTATTTGTCTCATTGGTAGCCTCCATCTCTGCCACCATGGTCACTTCATTTTGGTGCCCATCTCGCCTGCGTTAGGGTAGCTGATGAGACTCAGTCATTTTGGCTGAATCATTTTATTGGGCCAAACTGGCTGAGTCATTTTGTTGGTTATTTAGTGCCTTTTCTCTGATGGATGCTCTCTGGTGGGTGTTAACATGAGATACAAAGATTTTTATACTTCATACCCACTCCTACATGTACATACACTTGTTTCTATCCCAGACCTTCTTTGTTCTTGATCTTCAAATATTTTTCATGTCAGGAAAAAAAGATGGTCAGGTAATCACTGTTGCCTGTGATTTCATATATAGTCTAACCTTGGGCCACTTCTTTCCACACAAAGTGGATGACAAGGTGTACCACCTGAATCTCTACCCACTGGGAGGACTTTCCCTCATCACTGTCTTTCAAAACCACTCCAGAGTGTGGCTGTAATGCAGCTGCTATTTTCAACTTGTACCTACATAACAAGCCAACTCATATGTAAATCAAATGCAAACTTTCCCGTCCTCCTTCAGCTGGCCATATCAGATTCCACATTGAGCCACAGGTATGAACTGACGGAGGGGCATGGGTACAACTATTTGGATGCTGCTGGCAGGGAGTCGGGAGTCTGGGCTACCTGCTCATGCACCTTGCTTTTGACCTTTGGTCCTGTTTGTGTTTGGTTCTGGATGTACCAAACACATCTCCACCTCACACTTTTGCTAAGCCTGCTTGACCTTATGTTTCCTGGGTCTGTTAGGACCCGGCTCATAACGGGCAGTTTTGGCCACATGGTGATGGAGCATCCCATGCTCCCTTATCCACACTTACCAGGAATCAGCAGTGCACAAGATGTTTCTCAAAAGGCGTATCATTCTCTGCTGCAGATGGCATGGCCTTGCTCCAGAACTCCAAGGCCCCTTATTGTGGTTCTCCCACTGGGTCTTCCTCAACACCACACAATGTTTTTTCCCATCACTGACATTTCCAACACCACAGGGTCTGCTGGATCACTACAGAAGCCTTTTCTGCTTTGGCAGCTGGAGCAACATTCCTCAGTGTGGAATATTTGTCTCAGAGTCTGAAAAGCCTAATGGCTCCTGTGTTTCCTTCTTTGTTAAAGGAAATGCAAGATGCAGTAATTTGTCTTTTACTTTAGAAAGGATATTCTGGCAGATTCCTAAGCACTAGTTTCCTAAAAATTTTACTGATGTGTGAGGCTTAATTTACCACCATCTGGAGCACACGTGTCTTATCAAAGCATTCAGCATGCCACCCACCTTTTGCTCATCTGCTATCATCAAGGTAATGCCATCAGTGCAAAACAATGTGTTTTATAGGAAGTTTGGATAATCCAGATTTCTGCAGACTCCATTAGGATAGAAGGCAAAAGATATGGCCTGGAGAGAACTGTAAGTATATAGTGTTGCCCATCCCATGTGAATGTGAACTGTTTCTGATCTTCTTCTCTGATTAAAATACCTGGAGTGGTTTCAGTTTTCTTGAACAAATCCTCATTGATACATTTTATAATACTGCTGAAATTAGAATCAAGGTTCTTATGTGTGAAAGAAATTCCACTGGAAAAATATTTTTTTCTATATATTTTAGTTGGCCAATTAATTTCTTTCTATTTTTTAGTAGAGATGGGGTCTCGCTCTTGCTCAGGCTGGTTTCGAACTCCTGACCTTGAGCAATCCGCCCGCCTCGGCCTCTCAGAGTGCTAGGATTACAGGCGTGAGCCACCGCGCCTGGCCTTGGAACAAATATTAAATCCTGGGTAAGCAGCAGAATTTCTAAGCTTAGAAAGAATAGAAAAATACTGAAATAAAAACAACAACAACAAAAAGAAAGAATAGAAAAAAACAAAAAGACATTTATATATCTAAACTATATTGAAATTTTACAATAAAAAAAAGCACTGAAAAAATGAACTAAGCATACACTCAGGATATTAGTTTTTAAAACCAATAAAACAAATCAATAAGTGATAGATTCTCTTCCCTTGGGGTAAGGAAAAAGTGATACAAAATAATAAAGACATAAGCAATAATAAATAACCCAGAAAGTAAAAAGTCTTAGACTTGATAAATAGAACAGTTATTTTAATAAATTAAAAAATAATAATTTTAGGGTAATGCTATTAGAGTGAATGTTTTTAGGGGGCTGCCCAACATCTATAGTTCTTCATAATAGGTTCCCAGTTTTCTTTGGGGAATTATCTTTCTTCTATTGTGGGTTGTTCTGGTGGAAGAGTTATTCCAGGCACAAGATTTCTAAAATGGAGGTTGAGAAATTCATATTTAGCCTCTCTCCATTTCCTTTTATTCAGTCTTTCTCTCTGCCTGGATTTTGAGTCTTGAGTTAAGTAACAGAAGAAACAGCTGGGAATCATTTATCACAGTGGCAGTACCCTGGTCAGACTGTTGTAGCCAGGAGATGAGCTTCCTGTGACTCCTTCTTGACCATCTTGAGTATCTTTAGTTCTTAAGCCTAGTTTCTTAGTCCCTGTCAATACTGTGAACATCCTATTATCTTCCAAATGAATCTTTCTTTTACTAAAATTAGCTAGATTTGCATTGGTGGCCTGTCATCTAAAACCGTAAGTGATAAAACCATGTGCAGCTTATCAAATGAATCTGAAGGTCTAGATGAAAATTTTAAGGAAAATAAAATCAATCAGAATTTACTTGGGAAGAGTGGAAAACTTAAATAAATTAATAGCAGAGAAGAAATAGAAATGGTAAAGATTTTAACCACTGAAAGACACCAACTACATTTTACCAACTACGTAAGACCATTTCTCTGTCATTTAAACTTTTCCAGAACACAGTAAAAGCTGGACAGCTCTCCAACTTATTAGCAATACTCTAATACTCTTATCCAAAACTGGGTAAGATGAGCCTCAGAAAGAAAGTTATAAATTAATCTCATTAATATACACGTAAGGGTTCTAAATAAATATTAGGAAACCATATATATCAGTATATATTAAAACTAACATACCATGACCAAGTGGAGATTATTTTAGAAATATAGGGATGTTCAATATTAGGATATCTATTAATGTAATTCAATATATCAAAAGCTTTAATTGATTAAAATAATAGATTAAATAAAAAACCTATAGAATTATTAGATAAGGAAAAGGTGTTTGATATGTTTAACACCTATTCTTAATTTTTAAAAAATGAATAAGACAGGAAGAGAACAAATATCATTAACCTAATAAAGGGTAGAATGTAATGGTAAACACCATATATATGGTAAAACACTAAAGGCAAACCTATTGGGGTCTGGACCAAAACCAAGAATGCTATATTTCAATATTGTTCTAAAGACTCCAGGCAATATAATACACAAGAAAAAATTATAAATATTGGAGTGAAACAGAAAAAGTTGCCATTATTTGCACATGAAATGATTGTCTACTTGGGTAAGAGAATTAACTGAAAAATCATTAAATCTAAAGTCGAAGTTTATTAAGGTGGCTAGATACAAAATCAACATAAGAAAATGACTTTAAGCAAGGTCCCTCAAATTCTTTTGAACTGATGCCTCTCCCCTGTGCACACATCAATAAACCGTTTGATTTCAGGTCTTGCTCTTAAGCTTTCCTAGGTAGGATCAGAACAGTACTCAATCTAGGGCTAATTCTTCCACACTATTAGGGCAAGATCCTTCTGTATACTCCACCCAATGTCCCATGAATGGCAAGTTTTCTAGTTTGAGTAGTGAGAAAAAGCTGTTTGAGCATGGGCAATGTTACCTCAAATTCTGTTCAGTGGTTCTTTCCCCAGCTTCTGAGAGGTTTTTCACACATAGGTGCTGATGAATACTCAGAATGTTACTTTTTGTGCTAGAAATTGTGAGTTCCTCAGTTAATTTTTGTAATTTTAGTGACATGTTAACCTGTTCATTTGAATACCTCTATATGATAAGAACAGGACAAGTTCTATTTTCTTTTTAATTGTTTCTTTCTGCAAAAAACAAGAGAAAAATCTCATCACAATTACATGGAAATACCTTATATATGAGCATTTGGTTTAGTTGGTAGGAATAACACAAGGCAGTGTGGCAGTAACAACAGGGGGCCTATAATAGGTTGATGACAGTACAAAACAACCTCAGACGGAATTAACAGTTCTGGATAAAAGACAGTACAACCAAGGCTGGGGTGGAGTTGGATAG
Organism: Cheirogaleus medius; assembly: GCA_008086735.1. Classification (NCBI taxonomy): domain Eukaryota; kingdom Metazoa; phylum Chordata; class Mammalia; order Primates; family Cheirogaleidae; genus Cheirogaleus; species Cheirogaleus medius. The sequence goes on from VBSM01002912.1 coordinate 2,688,532, forward strand.
AGTGATGATAAGGAAGGAGGAGCCAGCTCAATTGTTTGAGTCCAAATATTTGGAAACCAAGAGTATGATGCTATCCTGGGGAAAACAGGGAATTGGAAAGATAAGCAAACTGGGAAGAGGAAGTTGGGGGGGGAGGGGAGAAAAGGACTGAGGACTAGGAGAGTCCAAGGTTCTAGTATGTTTTTTAACTAGCTGGAGAAGTTACTTCACTTCTCTGAATGTCAGTTCTTTACTTCTAAAATAAAGGTTAGGTGCCAGGTAAAAGGGTTAGGTACAGGTAATCCTGAAGGTCCCATAAAATTTCTATGGTTTTATCATACGGAGTGGAAGATAATAGAGGGACACCAAATGGAGATAGAAACACTAAACTTAAATGTTTAAGTGACACAACTCACCAGCAAAATAGACCAGGGTAGTTATGAATAATTCTGTCCTTGTATGATATATGGAATTTAATACATTTATCAAGTCTGAATGTAAAATACATTTATAAAAAATTTATTTTAGATACAGGACTGTTAGGTCCTCCCTCAAGGAACATATACGTTAGCAGAGAAGACATACTGTAATTTCTAATATTTCTAGAGCAAAGTTTACAGAGGTCTTTTAAAATCCCATTTATTAATATTATATAATAACCCTTTGAAACAGTATCAATCTCCACTCTCTTTCAAAGAAGAGGCGGTTGACTGTGTCAAATACCAAGGTAAAGTCTCAGAGGATTTGGGTGTCAAAGAGGCAAACAAATTTAATAGATGAGAGGCCCCTACCTTCATTTGTGAGAGAAGTTTTGGAGGCTGGGAGGGAAGCTGACGCCAGACATCAAGACCTTAAGGAGAGGAGACAGGAGCTTCCAGGATAGACGGGTGCACAGCCCGCTGGTACTCACAACGTTCTTGGCCAATAAATATCTGGTACAAAAGATAAAAAGATGGTTTGGCTTGCCATTAGATAACACATTTTCGTTTTGGAAAAACCACGGGTGGGCACACGACACACACGTATTGCATGTCTTTCTTTAGCGAGTGAAACCCTACGAGAAAAGGACAGGCACAGTCCAGCCCACAGTGGTCGGGGAGAAATAAGGAACTCGAAACAACAGTGGGAAACCTTTTCGTTGGCTGTCATGGGTTCTGACGCCGCCAGATACACCTTTGGGCAGAGAGCGGCTCAGAACCCCTCGGAGACGTGGCCGCACAGTTGCTGGAGTTGGCAATCAAGCGAGGAGCGAGGTCGGGGGCCATTCTCCAGCCTCGGAAGAAAGAGCGCCGAGGCAGTCCGCGTCACCGGCAAGAGCGGTAGCACCCTAAACAGTAACTGGCGCCAGCCCCTGGGCGAGGGGGCGGCCCTTACGCCAGCTGTCTCCAAGGGCAACATAGCGGCAGCACTTCCGGTAGCGACAGGTTGTAAAAGACGCCGCTAGTGTACGTCACTTCCGCTGCCCGGAGCGAGACCGGTTGCTCGAACTGTCGTAAACTAGTGGTTACAGTTACATGATATTTATTGTTACTTTTTCGGGGCTGAAGACTGTTTTGGAAAAGTGACAGTGTCGCTAGTTCCCTCGGTGACTTCTTCTTTTTTTTTTTTTTTAAGCAAACCAGTTTACTCGAGTTTCTGGTCTTCTTAAAAAAAAAAAAAACTCTACGCCTGTACGGTGGCCGAGGAGGTTCGAGGCGGAAGTGCCCGAGTGGGTGTGTGCAAAAAGTCGGAGCCTGAGGTGCACGTGGCGCCGGTGAGTAGCCAAAGCGGCGGGAGGATCCGAAAATGCTGGACGCTGGACCCTGGACCCAGCTGCGGGAGGGAGGGTGGGAAGGAGGAAGAGGATGCAGCGTGGAGACCTCCTTGATGTCTGCTCGGGGAGGAGGTTCTACCCCGGGGGCGGCGAGGCTGGTGTGTGTTCGCTCGGCCGGCGCTCGCAGTGCCGTGGGGAAGTAACACTTTTCACTTTCCAGGTTCGTTACCAGCGGTTTGGCAGTGGGTGAGGTGGCCGGGCTTCTATTATTGTCCCCTTTTACGGTGTTCTGACCGAGTCTCCCAGGAGTCAGCGGTGTACTCAGGTGCCACAGTGATCTGAAGGCACGGACCGTTTTGTTTTACCAGGTGGGAGAGAGAATGTCTTTTCGAGGTGGAGGTCGGGGAGGCTTCAGTCGAGGTGGTGGAGGTGGAGGCTTCAGCCGCGGCGGCAGCAGCACCAACAACCACTTCCGAGGTGGAGGCGGCGGCAATTTCCGAGGCGGCGGCGGCGGCAGGGGAGGATATGGACGAGGGGGTGGCCGTGGAGGCTTTAACAAAGGCCAAGACCAAGGACCTCCAGAACGTGTAGTCTGTATGTCGACTTCAAAGCTTAGCACATTTGGGGGAGTGGGGATGGGTTTTGGGTTTGTGTTACTAGCAAGTTTGACTGCAAGGCAGGTCCTGAAGGATAGATCCAGCGGCTTTCCTAGAGAGGTTGCAGCTTGGTTGGGGAGACAAAAGTCTTTGTTGAGAATGCTGTTAACTGGCTTATAATCGTATAGTAGCACGTAGAAGGGCGATCGAGGAAGCCAAAAAACACTTAAAATGCATCATGGAGGTGGAACTTGAGTTTGGGCCTAGAGGAAGATATTAAATAGGCAATGTTGAATACTTACCCTTATTTTCCTCGTTTTGCAAATGAGAGAACTGATTCAGGGTTAAGTTTCTGTGCTAGGATCATAAGCTTAGTGATAAGTGATCGGTAAGTGATACAGTTGAATACAAAGCCAGGTTTTCTCACTTCAAAACCCATGCTTTGAATTGCTACTCAAAAGTAAGAGAAGTGAGAAAAAAACTTAGCTTGGGAGGGAAACTATAGTAGGGGAAGTCAAGAACAAGACCTATTTAGAGTAGTTTTGGAGTAATTATCAATGAAATGGGATGGAAGTCATGGAAAGTAAGACAGGTTTGTCAGTGGGAACCTATGTTTTAGAGGAGGGAGGATGAATAGTGTCTAATTAAGAGTGGATTGGATCAGAATGCTGGATAGTTTGAAGGGAGCAATGGGTAGCGTCAGAGGTTCCAGCTCACAAGCTATTGCAACAGTGTCTTATGTAAGGCATTGAGAGTCTGATTTAGGATGATGGCAGTGAGAGAAAAAAAGCGGGCGTGGGCAGGTTACATAAGGAGAGAGCTTTCAAAGGAAACAAAATCAGTAGAACTTGGCTAAGACTGAAAATAAAAGTTTCCAGGTTTTGAACTTGGATGACAGGGATGGAGAGTTGCTTTTATAGGAATGTGATGAATATTTTAGTTTGGGGTGACAGTTTAGATAGTTAGAAATAAAGGTAGTTATTTTGAGATTCCAGACTTCCCTGAAAAAGATTAAGAATCATTGTAAAGAGGTGGTGGTGGGAATGGGAAAGTTCTAAGGCAGGAGAAAAAAAAGAAAAGAATAAAAGGTGATTTACAGGTGGGGAGGGGGAGGAAGAACCAAGAGAATGAAGCATAGTGTTTAAATCAGATAATCATAGTTATTATAATAAGATGACTGTTATAGGTTGAATGGTCTCAATGTGCCAGGCATTTTTCTAAGCATTTGACATTTGTTATGTGACTTAGTTCTTACAGTGACAATATAGTAGGTCTAGGATACACCTTATATGTTACTAGTCCTATATTAAAGATATGGACACTGAAGCAGAGGGAGGGTGAGTAACTTTCCCAGGTCACATAGCTAGTTGTGGAGTTGGTATACCAATCCAGGAAGTCCATACTCTTATTGACTATGCTCTTCTGCCTCAGAGGAGAACAGATATGGTGAAGTCCCAGGTAGCCAAGAAGAAAGCTTCCAGAAAAGGTTGGTCAGTAGCATTTGAAATAGTTCCATAATTCTGTATTTTCTTGTCCTATTTCAGTATTAGGAGAGTTCCTGCATCCCTGTGAAGATGACATAGTTTGTAAATGTACCACAGATGAAAATAAGGTACCTTATTTCAATGCTCCTGTTTATTTAGAAAACAAAGAACAAATTGGAAAAGTGGATGAAATATTTGGACAACTTAGAGATTTTGTATCCTTTCTAATTGGAAGACCTAGTAATCTCATTCAGAGGTTACTATTTGTATTTTTATGAGGCAATTAAGTATAAATTAAACTTGTGGCTTCTTTAAGTTGCACAGTATTGCTACAGATTGGACCATAAAGGAGAATCAAGAGGGGAGAATGTATTGATCCATATATAGTAAAATGATAGGCCTTGGAAAGGTGACTTCCTTTTTGGAAAGTTCTAGAAATTATGGCCATTTGGATTAGTACCACAGGATTAAATTGGTTAGTTTGGATATGATGGTGCCAATAGAATAGTATGGTAGAATTGGAAGTTGCTTTTTGTTTTTTTTTTTTTTTCCTTCTTGGAAACTAACTCATTCTTACCTTTCTTATATATGCCATATATTCTAACCTTGTTTTAAAAATTATGTGAATTCAGAAGGTGTGATATCTTCTTTTATCTTAGTTGCATATTTGTTCCTTAATAAAATTAATAGTATTTTTCAGTTAAATTGTCAGAAAACATGAAGGCATCATCTTTTAAAAAACTACAGAAGGTGAGTCAAACTTAATGATACTTAAGATCCTTGGTTTTATAAGGGAATGACATATCTTAGGACAGTTCTACTTAGGGTGCTTGATGCTCCGCCAATATGTCAATAAGCTTTTAAGTGAGATGTTCTATACTATAAATATTGAACCTATTGGTCTTTAAAAGTAATTTATTTGCTACAGCCTTTTAGAAAGTACTCCTTGCTCACATTAGCAAAATCTATAACCATTAGGGTATAGTCTCCTAGAAATTTGACCAGTAGCACTTAAGTAGGGCCCAGGATTCAGTTTATAAAAGAAACAGCTTGTGAATAATTTTGATGCAGTTAGGTGAATACTTGGTAACCACTGAACTAGTCAAAGAGGAGGAGGGATTGTAAGTAGAGAAATGTATTCTAAGTAGAGAAAACAGTATGTGCAAAGTCTCTGAGACAGCAAACAACTTTAAGGATACAATAAACTTAGTTTTAATTTTGTTTTGTTTTTGAATAACAGGATAATACAGTTAAATTTATGCTTAAAAAGGGCACTGTGGAAAAATAAATAAATAAAGCACCCTGGGAAGGGGTCAGTACTGTGTGTGAAGGGGTCAGGTAAGAAGCTGTTGTGATAGTCCTAGAAGAGATGATATTTTATTTTATTTTATTTATTTTTTGAGACAGAGTCTCACTCTGTTGCCTGGGCTAGAGTGCCGTGGCATCATCCTAGCTCACAGCAACCTCAAACTCCTGGGCTCAAGCAATCCTTCTGCCTCAGCCTCCCGAGTAGCTGGGACACAGGCATGCACCACCATGCCTGGCTAATTTTTTCTATATATTTTTAGCTGTCCAAGTAATTTATTTCTATTTTTAGGAGAGACAGGGTCTCATTCTTGCTCAGGCTGGTCTCGAACTCCTGAGCTCAAATGATCCACCCGCCTTGGTCTCCCAAGGTGCTAATAAGATTATAGGCGTGAGCCACCACGCCCGGCCTAGATGATATTTTAGACTAGGGTAGAGACAGTGGAAATAGAGAAAAGTTGATGGATTTGTGAGAATTATAGGAAGTAGAATCAGTAGGACTTGGTAATTGATTATTGAAATTGAGGAAGTAAAAAATACCACCATCTTCCAAATGTCTGCTTTCGTGTCTTTGTGGATGATGGTACCATTCCCTGAAAACGCAATGCTGGAGGAGAAGAGGATTGAGGGGAAGATGATGAGTTTGGTTTTGGACATGAATTTGAAGAGCTTGTGAAATAGCCAAGTGGTCAGGAGTTCAAAGAAGGGGTCTAGACTAGAGATAGAACTGGGAAGTTGTCAGTGTGTATACAGTATATGAAACAGTCTAAGAACAAAGAATGAAAGGAAAAGAGCACCTAAGGGCTTTGAGGCACCTCCCAAACTTAAATGTATGTTCCTGGAGACTGAGAAGTAATTGCCAGTAACAAAGGAGGCGAACCACAAGCGTGTCATAAAAGTGGTATCACAAAAATCGAAATAACAAAATTTTTCTGAGAGGGAGTGCTCAACTGTCGCAAAATGCTACAAAGTGTAGCATTTTACGCCGGATGACAGCAACCTAGAGGTCAAGGCTCATGGGCCCAATGGAGTAGCCAGCCCGGAAACCAGATTGGAATAGGCAATGAGATGGAGACAGCACCCCGCTGCTAGCCTGTGTCTGCTGGCTGTAGAAGCCCTGACAAGTGCTCAGTGGGGAATCGCGCTGCTTCAGCGGTGCCTGGAGCTGAACAGCCTAGAAAGAAACGGTGCTGAGAAGGGCTCATCATCTGATGACCTGGAAAAAGAGAATTGCCAGTGATCAATCCAGATTGATCTGGATCCCAGCCTTTCTCACAGTATTATTTATCTGAGGGTTTGTTTAGTGTTTTGTTTTTTTTTTAAATCACAGGTGCCAAGTTGGGTACATTCTACCTCTCCTGGCTTCCAGATCCACTGCTATGTTTGAGTTCAGGCCCTCCTAACCCAGCCTGGGTTATTCTAAAGTCTGTAGACTAATGCTGTCGAATTGAACTTTCTGCAGTGATGGAAATCCCTGCCTGACACCGTAGCCATTAGCCGCACGTAACTACTGAGCACCTGAAATGTGGCTCATGGGACTCAGGAACTGAGCTTTTAACCATTTATTAATTTGAATTGAAATAGCCACATGTGGCTAGTGGATGCCAAATTGTACCCTGCAGATCTAGACAATATTTTTGAGGTGATGGGCTATGAAGGGAAGAAGAGTAATAAGGTGAGATCTAGGGAGAGATACAGACATCTTATCATAAGTGATATATTACAGTTTTGAAAATCTCTATGCATGTTTTATGTAGAACTGTGAAACAATATCCCTTATATTTCGTTATCTAAAAAAGGTTCTCTTTAACCCCAAATATAGGATGGGTTTAGTTTCTCTATATCCTTGATTATTTCGTTCAATAAATAGTTACTGATTTGATTCTTTTTTTTT
>VBSM01002912.1:2695642-2713769 GCA_008086735.1 Cheirogaleus medius
GCCTTGGCCTCTCAGAGTGCTAGGATTACAGGCGTGAGCCACCGCGCCCGGCCTGATTTGATTCTTTATTAAAGTCTTGAAGTAGCTAGCATGCCAGTGCTTTGTTTTTAATTTTAATGTTGCATTTTTAATGGTTTTATTTTTCTTATGGCCATTCTGTTGAGTGAAAATGCAGTTAATTTTTGGTAGGTATTATCTGTTTCTAAAAAGAAATGAGATTGAATCGGTCTTGATTTTTTAAAATATGCATATAATGCTTATTGTGTCCAAAGTGCCTTATATATATTAACTTTTTTATTTCACACAACCTTGTGAAATAAATACTTTATTATCTATATTTTATAGATAAGAAAACTAAGGCACTAAGAAATTAAGTCCTTGCCCAGCACTAGATCGTAAAAAGTGTGGTAGGATTAGGGTTTGAACGCAGGCAGTTTTGACTCTATCATGTGGGTTCTTAATGATTATACTATACCGTTCCCTAAGTCATCACACTGATTGCTTCTCTTATATTTCCAGTTTTATATAGACCCATATAAGCTGCTGCCACTGCAGAGGTTTCTACCTCGACCTCCAGGTGAGAAAGGACCTCCAAGAGGCGGTGGCAGGGGAGGTCGAGGAGGAGGAAGAGGAGGAGGTGGCAGAGGTGGTGGAAGAGGCGGTAAGTTATTTATGGGGGGAAATTTGTAAGGAGATTTCAAACTCACAGCTAATTCATATGGTACAATTTAATTTTGTACACAGGCAAACTTCCCTTGCAAGTATTTAAGTAAAGCTTCTTTCAGATATTGGCAGGTTGCCCATAGTAATAATGCTTTGTTCCAACAACTTCTTTAAAAAGAAAACAATATAATAAGAAAGTAAGCTTTTGAGGGATTTCATCTCTTTGGGTTATTCATGTTTTCTTGGCCGTTTTAATGAAGTATAAGATGATCCTAACTGAATCTTAGTTTCTTAGTTAACGTCATTGAGTATTGATTGTATTTTAAGAGCTGGACATGTATTCTTTTAATATTGTGTATATTCTCTTAATACTCAGCAAAACCTTTCAAGATAGGTGATATGCTCATTTTATGGATGAGGAAATGGAGACTTACAGAAGTTAATTTGCCCTAATCCAGGGGTGGGGAACCTGTGGCCTTAGGATTCAGTCACAAGACCGCACTTAAGGACCTAGAATTCTGGCCACGTGTGGCCTTAAGGCCACAGGTTCTCCACCCCTTCCCTCATTGAACAACTGGCAGACCCAGAATTAAAATGCATACCTTCTGATGTCACGTCAGGAACTATCGCCAATAAGTTAATTGCTGTGCTTGCAGTATTTTGAGGCTTTCGCACATTCGTCATTACAGGCAGCGAGGTGCCGAGCAGGGTTGAGGGTGACTGGGCTGCGGCACTGGGTGTGCTTGTCTGTGATGTGGGAGCTGGGCGCGTGGGAGATGATGGGCGGAGCCAAAGTGGAAAGGGAAAGGAGCCAGAAGTTGGGCTTGGACAGCTTCCACGGCTGGACCAGAAAAGAGAGGGAACTCTGTTTTCACCTTTGCTTCTCTCAATTTAATCATCATTTCACTGCGTAAATGTACTTGTTTGGGTCTACTTAGGTAGGAGGGAATCTCTTAAAAAGAGAACGTTTTTCTCTCGAGTATTTTTGGGGGTAACTTCTTGAGAATTTCATGTGAGCATCACCTATGGTCTATATGTAGCTCAGTAACCTTAAACATCATATTTATTATAGCTTTCCCAGAGCAAAACCACTCACACTGCCACCCCTTTTTCTTAGGGTAAAAGCCTTAATTCCATCAAACTAAAGTGTTTACAAAACTGAGCTAATCATGTGCTTAACAGTATGGCTGAATCATACTTTAACAAGCTTTTCTAATCCATTAAAACGGAATACTTGCTTAAAAGGTGGTAATCTGGGACTTTAGCCTACTTTGCAATTGGTAAACTACTATAGTTTCTCCCTTTTTATCTTTTAAAAATTTCTGCAGGATGAAATATGTGAATCTATATTTATTCTTTATAATTGTAGGAAAATTGTGTTGATCTTTGTAGGTTTATCAGAATATGAGAGATGATAGTTATTTAATAACTTTATTATTTGTATTACATTACTTAATATACATGTTAATATAAATTTTTTTCTTTCTGAGATGGCGTCTTGCTCTTGTCGCCCAGGCTAGAGTGCAGTGGTGTCATCATAGCTCACTGTAACCTCAGACTCCTGGGCTCTAGCGATCCTCCTGCCTCACTCAGCCTTCCGAGTGGCTGGGGCTACAGGCATGAGCCTAATTATTTCTATTTTTAGTAGAGACAGGGTCTGGCTCTTGCCCAGGTTGGTCTTGAATTCCTGACTTCAAGTGATCCTCCCACCTCAGCCTCCCCGAGTGCCAGTATTACAGGCATGAGAGACTACACCTGACCAAATTTTTATTATATATTACATTATTATTTAATAAACTTTTCCTTTTTTAGGTGGCTTTAGAGGTGGAAGAGGTGGAGGTGGGGGCTTCAGAGGAGGACGTGGAGGTGGTTTCAGAGGTGAGTGTTAAACTCTTTAAATGATTGAATTTTTAGAATTGACAGTCTGCCATTGTCTCTTTTTATTTATTTGTCTCTGCCAGCAAGTATATAGAACACCATGGTATTCTTTGCTTAGCCTAATTTATGGCTTCATTTTGTATCACTCTTTCTTTTTCCTTTTAAGTTTTTCACCTACTTTTAATTTATTTTGCTTTATTATTTGAAAAATGAAAAAGGTATAATGAACGGCAGTTAAATTTGGCAAAGTATGTTTGCTAAACATTACAGGAACTAATGGTGATTTAAACTTAAGATTTGGGTAATAGTACTATTAAAAATCCATCTTTTTATGCCCTTAATACTTTAATTTTCTCTTAATCAGGGAGAGGACATTAAGTGTGACAGTTGACAGACTTCACCAGCTGACTTCTGCATTAACCTGCATGATCTACTTCTACTGTGGACTGAAAACTTGTTTCTTAAGCAAGTCTTGAAGATCTGGTCATTTTATGACAGTGAAACTAGGATGTCAATGTCATGCAAAAATGAGTGCAGCAGAATTTTGCTCTAAAAGAGCACGAACAAGTCTTTTCATGTTTTGTACGGTGCCTGGCACTCTGTGGGTGCTTAAATGAGCAGTTTTCATTTGAAGTATATTTGAATTTTTAAAATAAAGTGTTTTATTCCTTTAAGTTATTTAGAGTGTGTTTATTAAACCAAACCTGTTTTTTGAAGTTAACAGGAACAACTAACACTTAAACCCAGTGGCTTACAAATAGAAAAAAGGATTTGTTTACATATATTACTGATTTTTTAAAAAAATAGGCCACTAGAGCAGTACTTTAAGATTGTTTACAGTTAATACCCCCTTTTATATATGAGAACATTAGCACCCTTCTTGTATTTCCCTTTTGTATTATAATACATAAATCAAATTTAGTAAAGCAGTTTCTCTAATTGCAATAATTGATTTTAAAATTTCAGTATTAAGCATCTATTAAACTTGGAGTAGCTTTGTTCAAGTGAGAAATAGATAAGAATTTCTTGAGAAACATTTATTTCATCATTCAACATAGATGGAATATTAAAAGTTTTACTGGATATGCTTATTTTACTTTTACTTTTTTAAGGGACTCTAAAGGTTTAAGATGGTACTCACCATAAGTAAATCTTTGATTGCCTACTACATATTCAGATTCCTGGCTAGGGATGTTAAATGTTAAAAATGAAATTGGTCTTGGTCACCATTGTTAGTGTAGTATTAGGAAATAGCCATGATAGCAAGTTAGGGTTCCATGATAGGGAGCCATTTACTCTGGTATTGATTTTTTTCTCCTGCACGTGTTACTTCTTAGAAGGAATGATATTTCTATATCATTTATTACATTTTCTAACATGCTTGATTAACTGTTGAATGCTCATTGCAGTAGCATATAGTCATCTGTGGTTTTTTTTGGTTTTTCTTATCCTTTTTGATTAATGAGATTATAGTCAGATTAATAAATTTATAAGTCATAAATATATATGACGAATAAATATGTTGAAAATATTTTCACAGGAAGAGGTAGCTGTAGTTTTACAACTTAGGAAAGGAAACTACTTGATTTAGAATTTTGAGGATGAAATTTTCAGTGAGTATTAAGGCCAGAGTTTTTGCTCTTGGTTTTTAAAAGACTTCAGTGAGCACCAGAGGGGTGATTGCATTATCCCAAGGACAAATAATAGTGCAACATGTCTATAGTTTTTTTTTTAAACATTAAAAAAAATCTAAAATGGCAACGATGGGAGTAATATATAGGTCAGCAGACAAACCACTGGAGATTACACTGTTTTACCTTAGGTATATCTTTTGGCCATCTTTTAGCTTCTCCCCCACCCCCTTTTCTTATAGTATGGTGCTTTCTGGGTTTCCTTTGGGGCATTTCATTTTGAATAAAGTTCACATGTATTTCTAAGCCTCATCCCAATATAGCTTCTCTGTGTCACTCGTGAAGGAAGCATGAAAAAGTACTTTGCACCTACCTCACTCAAATCTGGAAAAAGTTTTATCTGCAGCAGAAAGCTGGCCATCTTTGGAATTAAATTATTTTTCAGTTCTTAGAAATAATTATTTCTGAAAATTTTAAATGGATGCTAATATTAGATATAATCTATTACAGAAAAAGGAGTATAAACCAAATTCAAAATTTTTTGAAGTTTTATTTTGCTTACTGAATGAGAAAGAAAAGACTTAAACCCAATAAGCCATAGATTTTTTTTTTTGAGACAGAGTCTCACTCTGTTGCCCGGGCTAGAGTGCCATGGGGTCAGCCTAGCTCACAGCAACCTCAGACTCCTGGGCTCAAGTGATCCTCCTGCCTCAGCCTCCCGAGTAGCTGGGACTATAGGCATGCACCACCCTGCCCGGCTAATTTTTTCTATATATTTTTAGTTGGCCAGCTAATGTCTTTCTATTTTTAGTAGAGACAGGGTTTCACTCTTGCTCAGGCTGGTCTCGAACTTCTGAGCTCAAACGATTCTCCTGCCTCGACCTCCCAGAGAGTGCTAAGATTATAGGCATGAGCCACCACGCCCAGCCAGGCCATAGCTTTTTAAAAGGGAAGAGAGAGTTGTGCTTCTGTCATTTGAAAATATTTTGATACTTTAGAGAACTGATGGGATTCTTTCCTAGTACAGGTATTCTTCAGAGTATTGTTTTATATTTATAACAATTTTAGTACTGGTAGCTATAAGATTTGGCACCAATCTACTTGTTTACTTTCTTGAGTTTATATACAGGTGAGAGAACTGAGGCAAAAGCACTATTTTAGGTCCCTTTTGGGCCATTCTAAGATTTATAAAATTAAAGTAAGTGGGTAAATACAGCCCTCTGGTGGTTCTATTATATGCTTACACTTAACTTCAGTGTGCCTATGCATTTTTCCAAAGTTTTTCTGGTTTTAAGAAATTCACTAAGAATCAGATTTTAATAATGTTACAAGGTATAAAGAATATGGAAAAAAAGTAAGGATATCATTCTAACAAATGTTCATATTAATAATAGATTGTAACCCATTTTTCAGGTTATAACATGATAATCCAGAATATCAGAATTACCTTGTACTTTATAATATGAATTCAGATACTTTGTTGATATATGTTATTACTATCATCAGATAATATTAATTACATATCAAACTGTAGGATAAATTAACTGAGGTAGATGGTGGAGTTGATCATGGTATATCCATGCTATGAAATATATAGTTGTTAATAAGTTAGACTTATGTTTATTGACCTGGAATTTATATTAAGCTTTTAGGGGAAAACAAGTTGCATAATGTATGTGTGTATATATGTATTTTTTTATATATGCATATTTGTTTAAAAGAAAAGTGGAGAAACCTCAAATTCTTATATGAATATGTTTGTATACATGAAGAAAAGCATGAGAAAGGATATATGCCAAACAATATTGGTACCTTTAGGAAAGTGAGGTTTAAAAGTATGAGGGGAGAGTACATCTTTCTTTCTTTCTTTTTTTTGAGACAGAGTCTTTGTTGCCCAGGCTAGAGTGAGTGCTGTGGTGTCAGCCTAGCTCACAGCAACCTCCAACTCCTGGGCTCAAGCAGTCCTCCTTCCTCAGCCTCCCAAGTAGCTGGGACTACAAGCATGTGACACCATGCCCGGCTAATTTTTTGTTTCCTTTTTAGTTGACTGGCTAATTTTTTCTATTTTTAGTAGAGACAGGGTCTTGCTCTTGCTGAGGCTGGTCTTGAACTCCTGAGCTCAAGCAATCCTCCCACCTCAGCCTCCCGGAGCTAGGATTACAGGTGTGAGCCACCGCTCCTGTAAAGATGGCCCATCTTTATTTCTAATATTTAAATTATTAAGAAAAAAACACAAAGGGAAATGAAATGGGAAAGTTCAAAGGATCATCAGAAAACAGGGACCTTAATCTGAATAGTTTTAGAGAACTAAGGCTGGTTTTTAATTTCAGAACTAATTTCTGCTGGAAGTCAGCTCCTGCACTGATTTTCTGAGTTTGTTTATTGATTTAAAAGGGATGTGTGTGCTTGATAATCTCCTTACATATAAAAGTGATGCCCCAGTTGGTTAGAATGCATGGTGCTTGGTGTTTTTGTTTTGCTAATAAGCTTTTCCCTTGTTCTGGGAATTAAAATCCTTTCCTATTTAGCCCAGTTAAATGTGTTTAAGGGAGGGCCTCTATGAAAAGGCCCTTCTTTGAGGTCTCTTAAGTGGAAATGATTGGTCCTGAAAAATCTTTTCTCACTGGCTCATAAAACATTTCATAATTACTGAAGGCTTATTATGAAGGCTGTCTCAATTCCTTCCCTCCAAAATGCTAAGGAATAATTTAGGCAACAATTCAGACTCTAAAAATGAAGATGGCTCGGTCTTTTCACAGACTGAACACAATATTGTTGCAACTTACTTGATTATGGCAGGTACGGATGTTTAATTATTTCATTAACAGCTATCTTGCTTTAGAATGAGTGAAGAAAAGCAGAGGTTTTCAACATGCGGCTAAAGAAAGAGCATATGTTGTTTCAAGTTCCATATTGGCCAACCTTGACAAGTCATTATCCTTAGTTTGCTTGCTCATATGGTAAATGAGGATGATAATAATCTATTTCTGGGCTATAAAGATCAAATAAGAGAATGTAGGTGAAAGCATAAAAGAAAGCATTGTTAATGGTGGATAATGTCACCGGTTATTTTGAATTTCGATAAATAATGTGAGAGCACTGAAGTGGGACTGAGCAGTTTTCTGTGCAATGAATAGTTCTTTTATAAAAATTATCCATATATCTGGTTATGACATTGTCAAGTTTTTATTGAGGAAGAATATACACCATGACAGAAATGTATTTTTATATCATTTACTATTCTTGTTCATAATTTTCATGTTTTTGTTCTTGGCGGTAGAATCTAGCTAACGACTGAAAGGTCCTGGAAAGAAAATTAAAATCCTAAAAAGACAGAGCAGAGTGTCTTGTCATTGAGAACAGAGTTTTGAAAATTCAGCTCATTCCAAAATGCTATATTTGGATTTCATCTTTTATTATCTTTGCAACTGTGAGCCAATTCTTTCACCTTTTGTTCTTCCATTTTCTTATCTGTAAACAGGGATAAGAATAAGCTACCTGTCATGATTGTTGTGAGGAGTAAAATGAAATGACACCTAAATGCACCTAAATGGCACACATAGTAGGTGTTGAACAAATATTTTTCTTTCTCCCCACATACACTCATTGATACAAACATTGGATGAAGATAAAGGTTTGTTTGCAGAAAAAAAGGGGTGGGAGAAATGATAGTAGAAATTCATCTTCTATGCTCAGTACAAAGTTTTAGAAGTAACTGCTTGTTATATTGGGTTCATTATTATTTGGGTTGACTTTTATAAAAGTTTTCAAACATATTCAAAAGTAGAGTGAAAAGTATAACAAATCCTCCTAAACCCAGTTTATTCTTTAAAGTTGGTTATTTTTTTCCTCATAATTCAGAATTTTACTTTTTGTGCTAGAAATTCTGAGTTCCTCAGTTAATTTTTGTAATTTTAGTAACATGTTCATTTGAATACCTCTGTATGATAAGAACTGTGCAAGTTCTATTTTCTTTTTGTTTCTTTCTGCAAAAAAAAAAAAAAAAAAAAAAAAAGAAAGAAAGAAAATCTCATCACAATTACATGGAAATACTTTGTATATGAGCATTTGGTTTAGTTAGTTTTTTGTAGATGACCAAGAAAAACTATCTTTTTGATCTGGTTACAAAAGTAGCATGCAAAGGAAATTTCCTAAGAAAGTGTCTTATCTGGTTCTTATCCCTGTAACAGTAACTAGTACTCTTATACTGCTACTAATGTTATCTTTTGAATACTTGCTATATTCCAAGCACTGTTCTAACACCTGACATGTGGAGTATAATTCAATCTTACACTAACTCAGTAAGTTACTTTTTAGTTTTATTTCCCCTGTTTATAC
Organism: Cheirogaleus medius; assembly: GCA_008086735.1. Taxonomy (NCBI): domain Eukaryota; kingdom Metazoa; phylum Chordata; class Mammalia; order Primates; family Cheirogaleidae; genus Cheirogaleus; species Cheirogaleus medius. Next base: position 2,704,153 of record VBSM01002912.1, read on the forward strand.
AGAGGAAGAGTTTAAGAAACTTGCTTAACACACACATCTTTTAATACTAAGTAGCTGCACCAGGATTCGAACCCAGGCACTTTGGTTCTAGGGCCCTCACATGTAACTGCAAGACTCAGTTTTATCAAGATATACCACACGTATGTGCTGTTTGTGGTTTTGGTAGATGAATTAAACCCCCAAATCAAAACCAAAACTATGAGGAAAAGGGTGCAGTGAAAGCATTTGTCTGTTACTTTTATGAAGAGCCTATTTAGATTTTTCATTTTAAATTTAATCTTTCATTTAGATTTTAGCTACTATAAACTTTTGCCAGCTTCCAGTGCAACAGACGTCTTGTTAAGTCCGTATGCTGGAGCCTTCTCCCCAGTCCAGGCTGGGAGGTGGCAGGGCATGGTGAATTTAAGATCTGAAGTAAGTCCATTATGAATGAGTTATAAAATGAAGGGGAGAGACAGGCTGAAGCAGGTAAAATGCTGAATACCAGGCAATGAAGAACCGCGGAAGCCTGAAGGGGACAGGGAGTCGCAGAAGGGTTTTCAACAGGAATGACCGGACTTGCATTTTGGAAGTGTGCTATCTTGGTAGCTAAAAGACCGCACAGGAGGCCGTTGCAGTGATCCTGTGGAGGGAGTCATGGCAGTGGGGACAGAAGTGGACACACCCAAGCTAGAAGGCAGAACTCACGATTGGATGTGGGGATTGGGGGAGATGGTGGGGAGCATCAGAGGTGACCCCTAGTTTTCTTTCTCTTTTGGGCTACTGAAGAGAAGAGAAGGAGAAGGCAACATCAAGGGCTGCTTGGAGTTTGGACTGACTGAGAGATGCGACTTAACTAAAACTTAACTGCTAAGTGAACTATTGTACCCACTAGAACACCTACCGCTAGGGAAATAGGGCAGAGTGCCTGAGACAGCTGCAGAGAGAAAAAAGGGCTTCCCTCCTGCCCCCTGCACGGGATAGTTGCTTTATTCTGCTTGTGTACTTGGTAGGCAGCAATTGATTGCATTGGGGTTTTTAAAAATTTTTTTTATTTTTTTGAGTCAGAGTCTCACTCTGTTGCCTGGGCTAGAGTGCTGTGACATCAGCCTAGCTCACAGCAACCTCCAACTCCTGGGCTCAAGCAATCCTCCTGCCTCAGCCTCCCGAGTAGCTGGGACTACAGGCATGTGCCACCATGCCCGGCTAATTTTTTCTATATATTTTTAGTTGGCCAATTAATTTCTTTCTATTTTTAATAGAGATGGGGTCTCGCTCTTGCTCAGGCTGGTCTCGAACTCCTGACCTTGAGCGATCCTCCCGCCTCGGCCTCCCAGAGTGCTAGGATTACAGGCATGAGCCACCTCGCCCGCCCTCGACTTCCTCTCTTGATAGTCAAATCCTGCAGTGTGTATTCCTTTATAGGGGATGTGGATGTGTGAGAGAGATTCAGATTTGGGTATGTTGAGTTTTAAGAAATATTGGAACAGTCATAGGATCTTACACATGGTAATAACTATTAATGCTTAAGAAATGTTTAATGGCAACGAGTCGAATGAAGACAGAAGATGTGGAACTGGAGCACGTGTCCAGGCTGGAAATAGTGACGAAAGTGCTGTTAGGATGGAATGATACTTGCAGTGTGAGAAATGAAACTATAGAAAAACAAGAGCCTTAGTCCTCAGGAAGGAGGAGAAGGAAGTTAAGCTGCCAAACGAGAGGACAGGATCAGTCATATGTGTACCCTGGAACTTTAGCTGGGGAGGTGGCGGGGGTGGGTGGCCAAGGGCGTGAAAAAAAAATGTGCCCTAAATGTCAGTCGGGATGGCATCGTGAAAGCCAAGGCAGGGCTTTCAAGGAGAGAGTGATCAATATTAATTATATTAAAACCAACTTCCAGCTTTGGCTTGTACGATCGGCAGATTCTTTGTGTTTTAATTTTCTTATTTATATTTCACGGAAGAGATAGGCTATGAAGATGCTACAGTTGTAAGAATAGCAGAGGCTGTTTAAATAAATGAACTAAAATAGATTTGCTATGTTTTCAAAAGGGCTTGAATATTTAATTTTGATTTTGAACATTCAAATTAAACAAAATGCATGCATGATATTTTTGTGTGTGTTCTTAGGTATGATAAGTATTCTCAGCAACGTAATAGTTCTGGGCATCTTCATTAAATTCAAGGAACTCCGGACACCCACAAATGCAATTATTATAAACCTGGCTGTCACCGACATAGGGGTCAGCAGCATCGGCTATCCCATGTCTGCTGCCTCGGATCTGTATGGAAGGTGGAAATTTGGATATGCGGGCTGTCAGGTACTGCAGATCTTTGGAATGAAAGAAAAATAAAGCATGATAGATCAAAGAAACGTAAATGTAAATGTCTAAAAAAAAAATCCCAAGGGTTTAAATCAAATAAGATATTGTAGGATAATAGATACTGTGCTTTTATGTAAAACAGCAGTGACTGGGAATATATTCTTTAATAAGAGAAATAAAATCCACTAACTAACCATCGTTATATTTTCAAAATTCCCCCAACCCAAAGGAAAAAACTAACAAAACAACTAGCAGGCAACCAGAGAAGAATGATAATTTGCATATTCAAATGAAAATTTGTATATTGCAAATTCAAAAAGAAATACCCTGCTTTCATTTAAAACAATAAAATATTTATTGACTTAATCATTTAAGGAATGTAATTAAGCTACCATGTTGATCTTTTCTCTATAGAAAGACCTTCATGAGATTATTAAATACATTTACTGTTACTTTTACTAAAAAGGAAATGAATTAATATTAATTTGCATTAGGATAGTAGACAAATAAGACTTTGGGCCTAATTTTTTAAGCTTTCTATTTTAAGCCATAAAATTATAGTGAATGAGAGTAACAGATAATATTGGATGCCCATGTGCGTACCAACCAATTATGCCAAACCTTAGTGTTTCACAAACTGTGCTTCAGATTGTTTTTCTTTGTAAAGATATAAAACTTTACAGGTACAACATGTTGAAAGCCATTGCACGTATCCCCAATCTTATTGCCTTCCCTCCTATGAAAGTCTTTCTTTCTTACTATTTATTTATATGTACATAATCCAGATATTTCCTAGATGCTTTAGGTTTTGTGTAAAATATTGTTCACATTGTTTGATTTCTTTTCATTGTTTGATATTTTGTTTTTGAAGCTTATCCTCGTTGATGGATGTGAGTCTTTCATTTTAACTGCTGTATAATATTCCATTTTAGGAACACAGCCCGATGTACTTTTTCATCTTATCTGTTATTGAGCATTTGGTTCCCTGTTTTTTTCTATTAATATCATAAATAAGGTTTCAATAAATGTTCTTATACATGTCTCCTTCGGCAATATCTGAGTTTCTCTAGACACATTGCTTAGGCAAGGAATGGTTGTGTTGTAGAGAATGTTCATCTTCAACTTTATCAGATGTGGCCAAGTTGCTTTCCAGAATGGTTATTCCAGTCACAAGAACTTCTCTTACTCCACAGTCTCCCCAACACTCGGGATAGTCAGACTTTTAAACTTTCATTTTTGTGAGTGTGAAATGCCATCTTATAATTTTTATTTCTTAGAATACTTACTATAGTTACATATATTCTATACATGTATAGAATACTCACATCATAAACATTCAAATGTACATGGGCTTGTGTCGATAGTCCATTCATCATTTGGCCATTTTTCTATTGAGTTTGTCTTTTTCTCCCATTGAATTGCCTGTTTTCTGAATACTAATCTTTTGTTGGTTATAGGTATTGTACTCTAATTTATGGCTTGTTCTGCACTCTGTAGAGTTAATTAGAAGTTTCACCATCTTAAAAATTTTTTAAAAAACTTATTTTAATTAATAAACTCTTAAAACACTTTCCATAAATTCCTTTATTAAACCAGTTATAATAAAATTCAACAGTGTAAGTTATATTTTAAATTAGTAAAATAAAAAAAATTTAGTATATTTGAAATATATTTTAACAATAGGACAAAAATGTAAATGTTTTTTGGGAGGGTATCGAGAATGGTGGAGTCTAATTTTGATTTTCAGATTTATGCTGGACTGAATATTTTTTTTGGAATGGCGAGCATTGGGTTACTCACGGTCGTGGCCATGGATCGATATCTGACCATCTGCCGCCCTGACATAGGTATGGTGCTTTTCTCAGCTTTCTTAATAAATCCATTTTTTGACTAATGTCCACTCAATATACATTAACTTTAAAATATAAACATAGTGCTTTGTAATCAGGGTCAGCTTTATTTCTCTGGCAAACATTGTTGAAAGATTTCAATGGCTTCCTATTGTACTTAGAGTAAAATCCAAATTTCATAAAGCAGCCTGCCAGGCCCGGTATGATCTGGCTTCTGGCTACCTTTCCAGGCTTGGCTAGCAGGGCCGCTCAGACTTTGGGGTACTGGCCAAGCCCTTTCCCACTTTGGGGGCCCCTGCTATTTTCCTAGGGCTGGGCAGCTTTTCTCCCACCTTACCCTCTGGTTGAGCCTTCTTATCTTTTAGGTTTCTGCTTAAAATGTCATTTTTTTTCAGAATGTGTATTTATGTTAGATAGGTTTTCAGTGAACTAAAGTGCTCTGTGAAGAATCTACTTGGTAACAATTTCGAATCGTCAATTAAAATAAAATGAGTGCCATCATTGGTGAATGACATCGATATTTCCTATGCTTGATCCTAGGAAGAAGAATGACCACCAGCACTTACGTGGGGATGATCCTGGGGGCCTGGGTTAACGGCCTGTTTTGGGCTTTGATGCCTATCACAGGGTGGGCTGGTTACGCCCCGGATCCTACTGGGGCCACCTGTACCATAAACTGGCGGAAGAATGATGCGTAAGAGACGGGTTTACGCTCCATAATCAAATGCTTCCAATGTAGACTTTTTCTTTTCCTTTCAAATTTAAGCTCAGATCACGTTTCATGAGAAACGTTCTCATACAGAGTGTGGGCCAGATCTTCCTTGCTAGTAATGACGTGATTCACTGAGAAAAGTGAACCATGCTTGTTCGCAAGTAAAGGTCATCCAGCTCCCTTTGTCCCCCGACTCTGTCCCTTCCCCCCTTCTCCGCTGTCCTCCCCCAAGGCAGCAGTGGGGATACCAATCGCCCTTCGGATGTCTGCCCATCTCAGAGGCAGGATCCGGCGTAGTAAAAGGATCCGTGAAGCCAGACAGCGCGCGGCCGTGGGAAAGCCAGGCTGCCTCCCTGCTGTCTTTTCAAGATGCTTTGGGACTTCAAGCATCTTCCGAGAATTACGTAGCAAAAGTACAGTCACACCAAAGATTCACCTGCTAGTTAGTGATGCTCTGTATTTTCCAGGGGTAATTTAGTTCATTAAAATAAATGAGGACTCAGAAAAACAAATAGAAAATTTCTGAATCTCAAACTCAATCCAAATCTAAAAGTTTTCCTGTAAAGGGTCAAAAAATAAATCATTTAGGCTCTACAGATGGCCAGATGGCGTCTGTCACAGCTGTTCAGTTCTGCCACCGTGCTGCACAGGCAGCCGCAGGCGGGGCGGGAGTGAGGGTGCGTGGCCGTGCTCCAACAAGCGTTACGTGCAAAGGCGGCGGCAGGCTGGAACCGGCCCGCAGGCCGTGGCTTGCCAGCCCTGGTCCAAATGGAAGAAAAGTTGAGTATACTTCTGAGCTATTTAACAACATGATGACTGCCAGTATTATTCCTAATAACTATCTCCTCTCTCTCTTTCTCCTATTGAGGACATTAAATGAGTAGTCCACTTTTCCTTTTCTTACTTTCAGATCTTTTGTGTCTTACACGATGACTGTTATTGCTGTGAATTTCATCGTGCCCTTGATGGTGATGTTTTACTGCTATTTCCACGTCACTCGATCGATTAAGCGTCACACTGTCGCTCACTGCGCTGAGTCCTTCCACGGAGACTGGTCGGACCAGGTAGACGTAACAAAGGTAAGAAGTCAACATCCTTGAGAAATTACTTGCAGTCAAGCTTCTATGCATACGTAATTGAAAGAGTCCCTTGGCCCACCGGTCTCCTCTCCTTGTCCCCAATGTTCACTGCCCAGCTCCTTCTTCTGTGTCTGCCTCCTTATTTCCGAGTGATATGCTTATCAGCTCTTCTGGATATTTTTGGTTGCTGTCATCTCTTGATTTCCTCCTGTGGGTGATGAGGGTGTATTTCTCGTGTGCCAACAACCTGGCCCGTTCCTCCCCCCCTCCCTTCTCTCTCCTCGCCGGTCAGCATAGAGCTGGCGGTATTTGGTTAGATGGAGAGGCTGTCTCTCTTCTCTCTGTGCATGTCCTGCATCACACACGAGATGCACTTTATCCTTCGCCAGGAGCCGTCCTCCTGGTCCCCCGGAGCCTCTCGCTCTGCCCTGGACGCGTTTGCAGTCGAGGACGCAGCTCGGAAAGCCGTCACCTTCAGGTGGCCCTTGGTCACAGCTGGGCATGCCTTTCACCGCTCTCCGCAGCCAGATCCCCTGTTGTCTAGATTGCTTGTCTTCGTTTCTTTTCTAGTTTATTCCTTCTGATTTGGTGGAGCACATTCTCCAGTAGATTCCTGAGGTTGCAGGAGAGGAAAGATTTTTAAGACTTTGAGTGACTGAAATGTCTTAATTCCACTATCCTATCTGACTGATTTTTTTTTTTTTTTTTTTGAGGCAGAGTCTCAACTCTGTTGCCCAGGCTAGAGTGCCGTGGTGTCAGCCTAGCTCACAGCAACCTCCAACTCCTGGGCTCAAGCGATCCTCCTGCCTCAGCCTCCCGAGTAGCTGGGACTACAGGCATGCGCCACCATGCCCGGCTCATTTTTTCTATATATTTAATTTCTTTCTATTTTTAGTAGAGATGGGGGGTCTTGCTCTTGCTCAGGCTGGTCTCAAACTCCTGACCTTGAGCGATCCTCCCACCTCGGCCTCCCAGAGTGCTAGGATTACAGGCGTGAGCCACCTCGCCCGGCCATATCTGACTGATTTTTGCCTGAATAATCTTCAGAGAATTTTGAAGGCGTTGCTCTACAGTCTCCTAGCTTCCAGCACCGCCGTTGCAAAGGCATTCTGGGGCCTGATACTCCGTAGTGATCTGTGTGTTCTCTCTGGAAGCTTAGAGTATCTTCGCTTAAACTGTAGTTTTCTGAAATTTCATGCTGATCGCCTTGGTGTGGGTCTTTGTTGCCCAGTGGTGGGTGCCTGGTGAGGACCTTCAGCGTGGAGACGCACATCTCCCCTCAGGGAGATTCCTTGTATTCTCTGTAATTCCTCCTCTGTTTTCTCTGTTCTCTTTTCCTGGAATTCCTTTCATTTGAAGATTTAATCTTCTGGATTTACTTTCTAATTTTCTTAAATGTACTCTCCTACATTGTCTCTTTTTGTCTGTCTGTTTGTTTGTTTGTTTGTGGCAGTTGTTGGTTTCTTTTTATGTCTAGTTTCTGGGAGATTTCCTCAGCCACATCCAGGTGAGGACAGAGTAGGGTGAGGATAGCGAAGGCCACACCTTGGGCACAAAATTAAAGTAAGCACCAAAAAACTCAGTAACAACAACAATAACAACAACATATTAGTAGTTTAATAGAATACTCCACAAGTCAAAATTAATGTAAAATAAACCTATGTTGAACAAAATATAAAATTTTAAGTAAAGTCAGGATCTGACCCTGTACTTCCATAATTCACCAGACCCACTTCCCTCTACTCTGGCCCCACAATATCATTCAGCGTGTTACATTTTAAACACCTCTCCTCTCACTTTTATATATAGGATAAAATCCATTTTTTAGCAAGAAAAAAGTTATTTTATGCTCTATCCTCCTTTTCCTACAGCCTTCTCCTCTTGTTTTATGGCTGTATATCTTATGTCTGGGATGGCATTACACATGTATTTCCATTTTCTGTCTGTTCACCACATTATTTTTGTTCCCCCCGAGTTCTTGCATTGCTTTTCTCTCCGCCTGTCAGCATACGAGTTTGCTCAGTGTCTGGTGGTCAGTGATTGTCCCCTCATATTTAGAGCGATGCATTAAAAAGCTGATTGTAGGCTCGGAGGTACTCATTAGCTGGGCTCTTTCTTTTGGGGAAATTTCTGACTGTATCCATAGGTGTTTTATTCTGGGCAGGTCAGTTTCCTAGGAGAAGATTCTCTGATGTTCCTGGGTGGGAGGTGCGAGTCTGCGCACACGCTCTCATGCTCAGTGGGGAGGGGCAGCATGCAGATGTGCAGAGACCCCTCTTTTCAGTACGGAACTGCAGTGACAGCTGAGCTTCGTGTCCCTGAGCCCTGAGCTTCCCTACTTTGGCTTTTTTTAACCCTGAGCCTCTGAGAATCTTCCAGAGAGAGGAAGGGCAGTAACTGAGTGGTCCGAATGGACCAGGAGAAAGGACTCAGAAATCTAAGTGATGCTTTGTGCAGATTTCAAACAGTTCTCCTGTTGGGAGTCTTATGTGCACCCCCACATTCAGAGCTACCTGGTCTGGGTTTCCGTCCCTAGTGGCTCTTTTTAACATTGATTTATTTATCTTTTAATCATTCTCATGTCTGGTAAGTAACTTACCACTTGTCCAACGGTTATTGTTCCCAATATAAAATATATTGTCTAATCTCTGATTCTTTGTCCTCATGTGTTTATGTCTTTTTTAACTTCTTTTCCATCATTTTAGCGGGCAGTCACAAGGGAGCAATGTAAAAATCATAATTTTTTCATTTAAGCAAGTTGCAAACGAACTCCTTTACAAAATTATCTGCCTTATATGTAATAAACATCCAGTTCAAATGGCCTGTGTTAGGGTCCACTAAGCTCAAAATAGGATTTTATTTGTTTTCAGATTGAGTTTAGAAAGTTAGAAAGTTATTTTTTAGATTAGCAGATAATCACAGTGAGAACAAAATAATAATACTAATAGTAAAAACAATGCCAACAGTTCATTGCATGAGTAGAAGTGGGGTGGGTGGATTTTTATCTGCCTTTCATCAAAGCCAGCTTTTGTACTCTCTCGTAGCATGCCAAAAGAAAGAGGTCATTCTTTATGTGTGTAACAATTTTGAAAGCAATGTCGGTTATTACTGAGGTATCTATTTCACAAGCTCATGTTATCAGAGATGACTTCAGGCACCTAAACACAGAAGCTGAAAGCAAAAACCCAGCTATTTTTTTTATGTCATCAACAACATAAACTTATTCGAATTCCAATCTAGATAGATTTTCATGATAGTTTAGATAAATCAGCTATTTAAATCTTGTAGCTAGTGGGCTTGGCAAATACTATTTCTTTTGCAGATGTCCGTGATAATGATATGCATGTTCCTGGTGGCGTGGTCCCCTTACGCCATTGTATGCTTATGGGCTTCTTTTGGTGACCCGGAGAAGATTCCTCCCTCAATGGCCATCATAGCTCCACTGTTCGCAAAATCTTCTACATTCTACAACCCCTGCATTTATGTGGTTGCTAATAAAAAGTACGTAATGTCTAAAATGCATTTGAATTTAAAAAATCGATACAAAATGCTTACAAGGCAGTGGATAACGTTCCAAGACTTTTCAGGAGGTGAGTGACAGAAACTCACTTCAATCTAGTACAAAGAGGCCAGGCGCGGTGGCTCACGCCTGTAATCCTAGCACTCTGGGAGGC
>VBSM01002912.1:2713869-2725214 GCA_008086735.1 Cheirogaleus medius
CACATGTGGCAGAGATGATCCTGGGTAACTCAAGACGTTCTGTCAGCTACGCATCCCCAAATGGCAGCTTCATCTCTGATGGAAAAGACCCTGGGAGATCGTTGGTCAGCTTGGTTCAAATGGGCACCCCACCCCAAATACATGGGATAGTGGTTTCCAAAGAAAAGAGTGATTCTATTTCTAGAAAACAGACAAGGCAATGCTGGGCTCCCTTAATGGGTAGCATAGTTGTATGTTTCCCAGAATGAAGACATATCATTCAAATGCAAGAGAAAAATCTAGTGCTAACATAAAGGGCTGTAGGAGTGGGTTGTCATTCAGGATATTAGAGAATTCATCCTCGCTCCGTTTTTGTGGAACTCTCAGCAAAGAGTTCCTTTCTTGCCTCCTCAATGAAATTTAGATTATTTCATTTCTTATTACTGCTGGAAAAATGGAATGAATCAATCTACTGTGCTTAAATATTTGGCCAGAAAATCTCAGTTGAGGTGAGGTAATTTGATCCTGGAGTGACAATGTTGCTTCTATTAAACTTGTAGAAACTTGCACATGTTTGGGAGAGCAGCTTTAGCGACAAGTATGTGAAGGAGCATAAACATTTTTAGACCAGAAAGACCACATAAGAAGAAGTAAAGAACACATTTTAAATTCAGAGTCTGCTGGTAGCTTTTTGGGAAAGGTCAGTCATTCTCAAGCCCCCGTAATTTCTACTGGCCTTTGCTTGGAAAAGCAGATGCGTGAAACACACATTGTTAGTTCAAATAAATAACTCATTGCACTTGACATTAGAAATGTCATTTTAAACACACATCATTATTGGCTTTTATTAAATGTCTTCAATGTTTCTAATCAATGGTACAAAATAGGTCCTTAACTGTACCACATACCCTTTACGTGTATAAAGGTTCTCATCAGGAGATGTTAAAGTTGGAGGCAGGAATTTATTTGGAGATGTCAATTGGCAGTAGCGGCACCATAGCCGTCTCTGAAAATGCTTCAAAAGTTCCCGTTTATTACAGGATAATGCCAGATTTTCTCTTTTTTATTGTAGGTTTCGGAGGGCAATGTTTGCCATGTTCAAATGTCAGACTCACCAAGCAATGCCCGTGACAAGTATTTTCCCAATGGGTGTATCTCAAAACCCACTGGCTTCTGGAAGAACCTGAAATGAGAGAAAAACACACTATCAAAACATTTTATTTGTTTTGTTTTTGCAATGCTTTATTTTAAATATTAGCCCATTTAGATCAAATGCAGACACAGATTATGGTCCTATTAGACTGTACGTTTCGCAGCTTATAGTTCTTCTGTTTGTGTGTTGGCTGCTGTCGTGCATGTTTCTCTGTTTCTCTCCATGTAAACTATTGCTCATCTCCTTTGATGAATCCAGGCACATGAGATTAAAGTCTCTTTCCTTTCTCTGTATCATGGCATGCATTACACTATATTGATGACCTGTAACTTGCTTGGGTCTCCCATTAGACTAGAAGCAGCCATTATTTTGTTAGAATAAATTAATAATAATAATAATGAACAATCCTCAATAAATAATTACTGAAATGAGTTATTGCATGTTTCCAGCTATTATAGAATAGAAAACACTTTTAGCATTTCAAAATGTTAAAATTTTAATCAATTATAAACCTATGTTATTTAACAAAAATAATCAAATGAACATTAAATACTATTGCTTCTAAATCACGTTAGTCAGTGCACATATGTATTTTATATAGCAATATCGTCTCTGTGCATGTTGTTATGTGTTCTGCAATTTTAATTACCATTTTTCCGCATATGTATTTCCATATATTTGCCCCTAGAATTAAGTTCTATCAGAGTGGGGATTTTTATATGTTTGTTCTTTAATGTATCCTTAGCAGCTAGACCCATTCTGTCTATCAGGTAGTAGGCACTCAATAAATATTTGTTGAATGTTGAATGATTTTGTAGACTCACATATTTGTCATTTTAAATGGCCATTAAGTATAGCGTTATATACCATTGTTTAAATAGTAGACATTTAAATTGCTTCTAAGTTTTAGTTTCATGGATGCATCTGGGAACATTTTAGTACAAATATCTTTCTTTGGGAGAAGTTATTCTATTTGAGTGGTTTTTTTCAGGCTAAAATTAATGGGTACAAATATAAAAATAGCATTATTCTTGCTAGCTTCCTCTCTGGAAAGACTGAATTAATTTATGCTGATGCTGGCAGTGCCGAAGTGCACTTTTTACCTCACATTCCTGCTGATAGTGCTGTATCATCATATATTTAAACTATGAGTTATATACTATAACTTAAATTCACTTTATTCCACATTTCTTTAACTGCTAGTGAGACTGTGTATCTTTGCACGTGGTATTTTCTCATCTCTATTTTTTCTTTTTGCAAATTATCTTTTGGCACCTTTGGCTGCATGTTAAGCAAAATCCGAGTATCAGTTTTAGATGTAAAATTCTCTAAGCGTATGGAATGATCAGCTGCTGTAATAATCTCCTAACTCATCTCCTGGCCCTCTGCTTTTCCACTGCAGTCAATAAATACATCAACTTGGTAGCTAATCTTTTAAAAATAAAGTTCCAGTCCCCCAAATAGTCAATCCCCTGCCAAACAAGGTGAATCAAATATTCAAACCCCTCAGCTGGACTTTCGAGACCCTCGCCAGCATGGCCCCAAAGGGACTTTTCAGCTTTTTGTCTTTCTCTATGGCCAGATTAAAATGTTTAGTGTTCCCAGAGAACTCTGAATGTTTTGTGCCACTATCTCTTTGCTCATCCTGTTCTCTGGAGCTGAGAAAGCACAGTGAGGGTCTGTGCCCAAAGTCACAGAGCCATTAAAAGGCCAAGACAATTCATGTAATATTGTATAGAAAATTGATTCAGAGTTCTGATTTGCAAAGCCTGGGCTCATTTCCAGCAATGATCAAGGGGAAACTTTGCCTCAAGCATAAAGGACTTCAACAGTGGACAGTACTTATATTTTAATACTACATTAATCAATCAGCTTGCTTATGTGATAAGACTAGGCAGACTTGGCTTTGGTTACACAGTTGCCTTTCACCTCTTAGTTTACTAACTTCTGATGTTTGATCTTTAAACAGCTTTTCTGTACTCAATTTGGCATGTCTTGCTCCTATGTAGGTCATAACATCATGAAACTAATAATTCACAAACCATTTTGACCATTTGGTGATCACAGTTCTATTCATCCCCATCCTCCCATTTCTTCCTTCTCTTGTGTTCAAAAACCCACCCAGGGCCACCACCTCTGCATCTCAGTGCTGGGAAACCTCAGGGGTGTTCTTAAATCTCTCTTCTTCCTCCTTCCTTCTTCTTCCTTTCCTCATCTTCTTCTTCCTCTTCCTTTCCTCGTCTTCTTCTTCTTCTCCTCCTTCCTTCTTCTTTACATCTAAGCAAGCATTTCTCCCTCCTACGTGATTCCTGAAGCTGTACTACCCTAACCATCTCCAGCACAGCAATCAAGGTTGCCACCTGATGTCTGCTCACCTGGACTCCAACCATAGCTGCCCACCTAAAGCCTCTTCTCCTTCTTGCATGTTCTATCTGAACTTTACCTCCACACAGCCGCTGGAGAATTCTACCTAATATGATAATCTGAGGTGCCACTCCCAGGCCTAACCTTTATTGCTCCTGTTACCTACAGGCTGAGGGTAAGCTCTTTAATAGGGAATCTAAGGCCCTTCCTCCATAGCTTCAACCTCACTTACCTCTCAGCTTTATCTTTCCCCCTCTTTAACTTCCTGCCTCAAAATCTTAAGCCTGAGCAACAAGACGTGCTTGCCGTGCTCTGAGGACAACCTATTGCTTCTTGCTTCCCTCCCTCTTGTCCTGCTGTTGGCCCTTTTCCTGATTTTCCCATAATACACTGACATGCATCCTGTAAGAGGCAGCTCAGGTAGCGCCCACCTAGGAAGTCCTGCTCCACCAACACAGGCTGGCTTTGATGTTCTTCGCTTGTGTGTCTTCGGTCCTCTGTTCCTCTCTTTACCACGCGAGTCCCTTACGTGTGGTGGCCGTGTCTTGTGCATCTTTGTACCTGCTTGGCACAGAGGAAGTACCAGGTCAATATTTGATGAACAAATGAATTGTGCAGAATCTGAAAGCTTGCAATGTTTTATTTTAATTGAGCAACGTTTTTCAGATTCTCATTTCTATGTAAATTCTACTAGTTTTAAATAATATTTCCCATAATATTCTTATTTTTGTAGAATTTAATTTTTTTAAAAAAGTTTTTGGTTTAAGGATGACGGCTAGAACCACCCAATAAAAAGATTAAATGGCATATGTTTATTACTTAAATCCTTGATTGTCCCCTTGAATTCTCCATTTTATGTGTGCAGAGATAGGTTTAATTTACTTTAATTTTTATTTTCTGATAGAGCCTAATATTGCTAACAGAATGACAGTTGATTTTCATATATGGTTTTGATGCCCATAACTTGGGAAACTAGCGTAGAATAAAATATATTTTTAAACAGAGATAATTGCTTCCATTAAAAATAAAGATGCGGAGATAAACCTAAACCTTACACATACTGAGATGATCTGAGAGAGTCTCAAAACACACTCTCACTGGAGTTGTAGTCCTGCCCTGTTAGTGTGGATTGAAGCATTTTTCCTAAAAAAAAATCTATGTACTGGACTTGGTTTGCTTTGCTTTTGGAAATAACCAGTATGTGGCAACATCGATAACTCTATTCTAAAACATTTTTATGCATTGTGCTTCTATTTTTAAAACTAAATTTTGTCAAACTGAATGTTGTGCATCCTGGTAAAAAGCAAAGGCAAAAAATTTATAATGTGATGACATGTAAATAATCTACGGAATCTTCTAACATCTGCCGAGACTGAGTTATTTTTAACGCTAAGTATTTTTTAGGGTGTCCTGGCAAACACATCCATAGGAAAGGGATTTGATAGGCATTTCCTTGCAAATCTAGATGTGAGTAACTATTGAAATTGTCTTGACATGTGTTTGATTTTCATTTTCCTTAGAATGTGTTACTTTGCTACAACCGTATTCAAAGGCTGGGTCGATTGATCCCTAGCAAGATACACTTGAAGGTTAATTAGCTACGGATTTCAGCTAATCCCGTGTAATCTGTTGTGACTAGATGGCTGCTTGCACTCCCGGCACACCGCTTCCGAATGCGTAGGATTCGCTTTTTACCTTTTGTTCAGATAACTTCTAAAAGGAGTGATGCGTCTCTTTGCCTGTCTGTGCATCCTGCTGAGCTGTTTGGAAGGAGGGGGCTGTTCGTGTCCTTCCCAATGCACCTGCGACTACCACGGCAGGAACGACGGCTTGGGATCCAGGTACGCTCCTCTCCTTGCTACGATGTGTGCTAATTATCCTGACAAATGACTCAAACAAGACAGCCTTATTTAGAAAGCAAATGTTTCATGATCAGAAATCGGAGGAGAGAAGGTCTAATTTATATAAGCTTTAATTGAATTGTTTGAATGCTCATTGCCCACTCCTTCACTGTTTTTATTTTGAGCAGTTTAACTTTTAAAAGGGCTCTCAAATTATCTGAGACTCCTAAACACATTCTGTGTTACAAAAATACTCATAATGCTCATACTCACAAAATATCCCTTTCAGGAGGTCAAACCTGGAATGTGTGTGGCCAGTTCAGTCCTTGATTATATGAGAGGAAGCGTAAGAGGGCAGGGCTGAGCAGGAGCTGGCCGAATCCATGTCACCTGCTGTCAGGGTTCTCCATTTCATTGGAGGATTATTCATGACAACTGGTTAGGAGGAAGGCAGATCACAAGACTGAAGTTAGAGACATTCTTCATTAGAATTTTTCATTTTAAGCTGATGGAATTTACAAAGTAAAGAAGGTTCTGTATACCTCATAGAAGTTATTTAATCTCTAGGTTGCTCTTATATCTACCTGTGAAGTGAGAATGACAGTCATTTGCTTAAAATGTGCATGAGTCCTTTTAGATAGAAGTTAAATGTAAAACAGAACTGCTGTCAGCTAAACATAGTAGACCTTGATTTTGGCGGGGGGGGGGTGGAGAGGATATTTAATAATCAAAGTATTTGTGACTTGGTTGAAGTAAACAGTAGTTCTCAAACAAAATAATTTGTTAAGACAGCCCAACTTATGTCTTACAACTTTAAACAAATAATAATAATTCAAACGTATTTGTGAGTAATATATCTTGTCATTATATGAACATTACTTAACCAATTCTTGTTTTCTTTTTGAGATATTTACTGGGTGGTTAAAGACAATAATAAGGACAGTCACAAATCAAGGCCCTACTCACCCAGGAATATGCAGCAGTTAATAATTAGACCAGGGTGCTTTTGAGAAAACAATCACAGAAATGTTTCCTTCTCCAAGGTGGCCCCATAATTGATGGATTTTGTAAAAATCGTAAAATATTATGCCTGGAAAGAACTCGAAATAATCTAGTTCGACTCCTATTATTTGTAAGAGAAGAAACTCAACTGCATGGAGACTACATGACTTACCTTAGTCACATAGTTGAGTTGATGCAGTCACTGAGTTGATGAAGATGCTAGGTCTTTCAGCTTCCAGTTTGGGTGTTTTCCATTATAGCACACTGGAATGCTTTCTTAAGGACTAGAAACCGCTACTGACTCGTGTAAAGTAGCACCGAAATCTGTGATACAAAATAGAGACGAAGAGTAAGAGGCATCCCTAGAAAATTCCAGCAATTCCCCAGGTCTTCTCCTGAATTCGCAGAAAGGAGGCGCCGCCGCCAGCGTGGCACGGCTTGTGCTGCTTACTCTGTTCACATTACGGCCTGGTGTTTCCAACCCACGGATTTAACATGGTGTGTTTTACTGAATGACCATTTTATTGTTATTATTTACTAAACATATAGTGTGTTATAATTTAGATAATATTCTGCAAAACTTTTTATTATCCATATTCAGCAATTCAGATTATATTACAGGAGATAAATAGATCTTTTCCCCCCCCCCCCAGAGACAGGGTCTTGCTCTGTCTCTCAAGCTGGAGTGCAGTGGCACAATGATAGCTCACTGTAACCTCAAACTCCTGGGCTCAAGCATCCTCCTGCCTCAGCCTCCCGAGTTGCTGGAGCTACAGGCACGTGCCAACATTCCAGGCTAATTTTTAAAGATAATTTGTAGAGACGGGGGGGTGGGGGGGAGGGGGGTCTCGCTATGTTGCCCAGGCTGGTCTCGAACTCCTGACCTCAAGTGAATCCTCCCACCTTGTTTCCTCCTACCTTGGCCTCCCACAGTGGTGGCTTACAGATGTGAGCCATCATGCCTGGCCTCACTCTAGTACTTTCCCAACTGCACCTGAATCTACAATTATGTCAAAGTAAAATGATTAAATTAAAAAATAGGATTCCCTGAAAAGAGTTTCAAAATACTTATGCCCAGGCCCTCGCCCATAGATTCTGGTTTACATGACTAACATGCAGCCAGGTTAAGAACCACGAGCAAAGCTGGTGGTATCAATATATTACAACACTTACAAATGGAGATTTTAAATAGTCTTTGTTCCATATAAAAAGAGATTGCAAATCTTTTGGTAATAAGTATTGTGATATAAAAAGAAATATACTTGGTCTTTCAGCCCTGTTCCTGGCACAGAGCTCCTAAAATCCTTGGAATTTTCCTGAGCGATGATAAATAGATCTTTTTTCAGGCTATCATGAATCTAAAGTCTCATATTCCTCATACTTGAAACCCACACACGGCACAGCCTTGTTTTTCTACGTTTGTTTTACACGTGCCAACGAACAAGATCAAAACGTGACTCGCTCAAGGTCACTTAAGTTAGTGAGTGGTAAAAGGAACAAACTCTTAGTTTCTGGTTTATTCCTTAGGCAACAAGCCACACACAGGTCACATTGTTAAAACTAAGCTCAACTTTAAACATCCACTGTGAATACTTGGTTTTTTGCTTAAATAAATGATCCTCTTAAAAAGGATCAATTTATGATTTTTAACAAGGGGACTCTTTTAAAATGAGCTATTTCCTAAAGAGGTTCACTGGGGAGTTGGACAGAAGTGGTTTTGCTGGTGGCTGTGTGACCCACTGGCTGAGTGACCTTGGGAAGTGACTGAATGTTGGTGGGCCTCAGTTCTTTTTGATGCAAAACTGATGTTGCTGATAATGGCAGCAGACACCTACTGAATGCTTATTATGCACCAGGAAAGTGTAAAATTGTACATGCATTTTACTTAATCATCATAATAATGCCATCTGGGAAAATGAGGTTGAAAGACAGGTGAGGTGGATTTCCAGGGCCAGAGAGCAGGTGGCAGAGCTCAGATTTGCACCAAGATCAACCTGCCTCGAGAGCTGGTGCTTTTACCTGTTACCTCAGTGATAGAGTAAAAATAGATGGTAGATTGTCATGATGATTAAATAAAGTAATGATGCAACCTTGTTGCACAGGCCTTGCAAGTAAAGAGCCCCATAAATATTGGGTTGAACCACATGAAATTACTGATATTTGATCATTTTTTTTTACTACAAAAATGGCGATTTCAAATGCTTGAGCCTAACAGTAGCTTCTGTCATCGTGATAATGATAATGATGATGATGATGATGATGATGATGACAATGCATTATTAATGAACAGATTAGCCAGGCTTGAACAGATTTTTTTTGACAACAAGTAGAGATTGAAAAATTGATACATGTTTCAAATGAGAATTATTTTTTCAAATGAGTCTCGGAGAGTGGGTTTTCCTTGCATTGCTCTTGTGACATTAGGTCGATACTCTGTAACGACATGGATATCAATGAGATGCCTACTAACTTCCCCGCGGACACCGCAAAGCTTCGCATAGAGAAGACTGTCATCCGCAGAATCCCCGCAGAAGCCTTCTACTACCTGGTGGAGCTCCAGTACCTCTGGGTGAGTTACAATTCCGTGGTCACCGTTGACCCCAGCAGCTTTTACAACCTGAAGCAGCTACATGAGTTGCGCTTGGATGGGAATTCTCTGGTTGCCTTTCCCTGGGCGTCTCTGCTGGACATGCCCCATCTGAGGACCCTGGATTTGCGCAATAACAGAATAACCAGTGTGCCAAATGAGGCGGTCAGGTACCTGAAGAACCTCACCTACTTGGATTTATCAAGCAACAGACTAACCACATTGCCGCCAGATTTCCTGGAGAGCTGGTCTCAGTTAGTCACAACACCTGGAAGCCTGGACCTTTCACCAAGAATTATTCTCGGTAAGCTCACCAGCCTCTGGGCTTTTCATATATAGATACTTTGCTATGCATACCTTTAGTTGTCCAGTCTTTTAAAATCTACTGGATTTGGTCTCTTACTCTGAATTTGCACTTTTAATGGAATAGGACTTTATCAGTTAAGTTAGGTCAAGTTACCTGTTTTCCCTTGTGTAAGGGATAATGGCTACACACGCGTGTGCACATGTTTAGTGTATGCGTGGAGAGGTGAGTGAAAACTAGCCTCGTAAACTGAGAGTGTTCCACTTCTCTTAGAAGGCCTTGAGCTGAGTGGCAGAGTCCACCAACCTGCCTTGACTCCTGAGAGCACACCAGTGTCATACTCTGGTCCACTCAGCCTTCTGCTCGAGTTGCTTTTCAACTCACCATGAGGTTCTTCAGGAGTAGGAAAGGGGTACTGGAATCTTTATGAGACAGCGGTGGTTTAATTAGTTAGGAAGAATTGCTTCCAGTAATGAAGCTTGGTAGAACTGGGATTTCAGCCCAGACATTAGGTTCCAGAGCCACACTTAGTCATTTGCAATGTAAAAATAAACTAGAAAGTCTGCTTGGGGCATGAAATTGGGTGAAGGAGCCAACACTTAAGAGAACAGAGTTCAAATGAATATTAATTAGAGAACTAGTTGTAGATTCACAAGACTAAATGTAAGAGGAGAATGTTCAAGGTTATTCTCCCATGGAGGAAAAGCACATTTTTAAAATAGAAGATAGAAAAAGTAAACTTTTATCAACACTGACAGAAGAATATGAGCCAGTCATGGACTGCTATTATAATAAAAATAGGCATCATAGAAAGATAGAATTTTTGAACTAATAGTTACATTTCTACTATGGTTAGAATTTTTTAAATTGCAGTTCTGTCTTTTCTTCTCAATTTATAATCCACCCCATTATTAAAAAGCCATAACCACAAATCTCTGAGATAAATCTTTTTTTTCCACCTTGGCCTTTATGTGCAGCTGTTACGAGATATCACCTTAAGGCCCCAGAGAGACTTAACTGACAGAATGCTGTGAAACGCCATCTTAGATCCTTCCGAGATTTTAGCAAGTAATTTTATAGTCTCACTCTGGATTTGATTTTTGCTCTGAAGTCCTTTCTTCATTTGAGAAATTTGGAAATGCTGAGAATGAGAAACAGCTTTGTTATTGAACCCAGCAAGTTCGGTTTCCTTTTTATGTAACGGTTCTTCTTCAGCTGTTGTCTCCTCTTTACATTTTACTAGCAAGAAGACATCAGGCAGCAGTTTCAACTCTGTGGAAACATCCTTCGGTAGACAGCTCATTTCACTGAGTATGCGTTCTACTTTCCTTGTTTCCTCGGTGACAGTGTTGCTAAACTGTCTGCCACCCCATAACAAGGATCCCCTTTCTCCTATTAATAGTTGCCAGTAATATCTTCCTTGCTTGCCTTTCAGCTCTCACGGGCAGCCTCCTTGAAGGCCCAAAGGCTTCTGCTCACAGTTCTGGAAGCTGAGGCAGACCCTGTAGGTCCTCGCTAACTGGAAGCTGTCAGCTAACGGCATTCCCTGCAGCTGATTCTCTCTTGAAGGGAGCTTTGAGCTAAACGCCTCCATGGCCACCACATGTGACACTCATGCCAAGCCATGCTCCTGCCTCTACCAGCCTTTCCAGTCTTGTGGCTGGCCACGGCCTGCATCTCACTCTGTTTTCACTACACAAGACTTGCATTACCTCAGTGTGTCTTCAAATTATACAAAGCTGTGACATATTCCGGGCTGAGTTAGGAGCCTCTGATCGTCCTGTCATGCTTACAATGCTGTAAGAACTCTCCTCGCACATTAGAAATATCTCTACTGCTGTGTCTATGGCATTCTGGGGTACCTGGATTGAATTCTGACGCTGATTAGCTATGTGATCTTGGTCAAGTTATTTGGCCCCTCTGTGTCTTAGCTTTGTCATCTTTAAAATGGGGATAATAACACTATCTTCCTCATAGGATGTTGGGATTGAATGAGATAATACAGATAAGTGCTTAGAAGAGAACCTCGCCCAGAGTTCTGTTCAATAAATATTAGCTGTGATTGTTTTTTTTTTATTTCAGCATATTATGGGGGTACAAATGTTAAGGTTACGT
>VBSM01002912.1:2725314-2736434 GCA_008086735.1 Cheirogaleus medius
ACAACTTTGCAATTGTGAATTGTGCTGCTATAAACATTTGAGTGCAGGTGTCTTCTTTGTAGAGTGCCATTTGATCTTTTGGGTAGTTAGCTGTGATTGTTGATGATCTGAACTAACAGGATATGTTCATTCAGGTTGCTGGATTGCAGGGCAAAACTGACACAGAGGTGACTCTACTTACTCCCTCGAAGAACTTCTGTTTTTAGGAAGACAGTAGAGATCTCTGTTCCCCTAAGAAGCTGTGATGAAATTGAAGTTATCAGAATTACTTTTATCAACTTTTTCCTACTTTCCGTTTTAGGTCTGCAGGACAACCCTTGGTTCTGTGACTGTCACATTTCCAAGATGATCGAGTTGTCAAAGGTTGCTGACCTTGCTGTAGTGCTTCTCGATCCACTGATGGTTTGCAGTGAACCTGAGCGCCTCGCAGGGGTTTTGTTTCAGCGGGCTGAGCTGGAGCACTGTCTGAAGCCATCAGTGATGGCCTCGGCCACCAAAATCATGTCTGCTCTGGGCAGTAATGTTCTGCTGCGGTGTGATGCCACCGGCTATCCCACCCCGCAGCTCACGTGGACCAGATCCGATAGCTCGCCAGCTAATTACACAGGTATTTTCTCCATTTAGCCCTATGAAACAAGGAGTTTACAAAGGTCTGAACTTAATCCCATGTTTTTGTGTGATTTGAAACTGGCTAGTGAATGCTAATAAAATATTCCAAGACAGGGACAGGCGCCGTGACTCATGCCTGTAATCCTAGCACTTTGGGAGGCCAAGGCAGGAGGACTGCTTGAGATCAGGAGTTCAAGACCAGCCTGAGCAAGAGCCAAGACCCCTGTCTCTACAAAAAATAGAAAAATTAGCTGGCATGGTGGTACGCACCTGTAGTCCCAGCTACTGGGGAGGCTGAGGCAGGAAGGTCGCTTGAGCCCAGGAGTTTGAGGTTGCTGTGAGTTAGGCTGATGCCATAGCACTCTAGCCTAGGCAACAGAGTGAGACTCTGTCTTAAAAAAAAAAAAATTCCAAGATGGTTGGGTGCAAAGGATTTGAAAGGTACATTTTATTGGTTAATATTTTTCTCGGTTTAGTTTATCTACGTACCTAGATAAAACTAGACAACCTCAACTTTTTTTCTTAGGTAGAAAACAAAATGATCCAGTGGATGGATGACTGTAGATAAGGCTTTTGTCTTGCTTCGTGGTCTTGGATACAGCTCACTTCAAAACGTATAACCATTACAAATTTTTTAGAAAGGGCATTTTGTACAAGTTTCTCATTTTTGAATAACTATTTAAATAATAAATTACATGGAGACCTTATTATAAATCAGAAAGTATAAAATTTTTTAAAATATTGATTACATTGACTTTTCAGGTCCTACTATGACAAAGTCCATGTGTTGGCCCCCGTTTCAACAGTGATATTCTGACAATTAAAGGGGTACAGTTTTAAGACCCTTCAAAATTAAATTAATATTGAGGTTGAAATAATGAAACCTGATGGGATTTGTAAAAGTTCAGGCCTAATATTCTTACATAACAGTTTAGCGGCCCACAGTTTCAGCTAGTGAGCTGAGTTTGGGGCTACTGGGATACTGTTATACGCATTATTATTCTTTGGAAAGCTTCTGAAATCAAGACAGAATGGAATTATGTACAGACATTAATAATTAGGAAAGCACAATTCCAATTTTTGTAAAAACTATATATTATTCTACAAATAAAAAAAATCCATGGTTTCCTAGTTTACCTAAGTTAAATATAAAATAAATGATTTAGAATACAAATGATGACTCCTCCATGCCAGAAAATGATGTGTTGTACCTCTGACGATGTGGACAGATGCATTTTATTACAATGAAAAAAATATCTTGAGAAATATTTAAGTCAAGTCTTATGATAAACATTTTACAGAATCACAGTGAGTTAAAATTGGAAGGGGCCTTTGAGATTGCTTTGTCTCATTCTCTTATTTCACAAATGCAGAAACAGAGGCCTGAAGACACTAATTGACTTGTCTAAAATCACATGCAACTGAGTGGACAAAAGTTTACTAAGACCCAAGTCTCCTGATTCCCATCTTTTAAAAACACCATTCCCCTTACAGACCTCAAAACACCTGGCAGGTGGGTCTTAGACCTTCATGTAAGCAATTTGCACAACCATCACCTGCCACCAGAGTGCCGTCTCCCACTTCCCCGTGGCTTATGTGGAAGGGATGCATGTAGAACACGCAGTTTCCTTCTCGGTCGGCATGATTGCTCGAGCTTTTCCTTTGTTTCTCACAGTGTATGCTTTTGTTTTCTTCCAGTGATACAGGAATCTCCAGGGGAAGGAGTGAGGTGGTCCATAATAAGCTTGACGGGCATTTCTTACAAAGATGCCGGGGATTACAAATGCAAGGCCAAAAATTTGGCTGGGATGTCAGAAGCCGTGGTTACTGTGACAGTGGTGGGCGTTGTCACAACCAGCATGTCAGCCAACACTTCCGAAAGAAGACCTGGAGGTCGTCCTGAGCAGGAGGGCCAGCCAGGATCTGGAAGATTGACATCTACACCTAGTTCACTGTCCTCTCCCTGGTCCTCTTCCTCCTCTCCTGCCTCCCCCACGTCTTCCACTTCTCTGTCTAATTCTGCTTTGTCTCCTTCCGCCACCGCTTCCTTCTCTTTATCACCTTTCTTCTCCTCCATCGTGTCTGCAACCACACCTCGAAGCACGAGCATTTCAGCAAGCACCACCGCGGCCAGCAGGCAGTCTCTCCAGCTCCATCCAGATGGGAAGAGAAACTTAAAGGTGCAGATGGGCGGCAGTAAGCTTCCCCTAGCCAGCGCAAGTAAGAAAGAAGAGCTGGCGTTGTTGGATCAAGCAATGCCTATGGAGACGAACGCCACGATAGAAAATCTCAGGGTGGTCAGTGAGACTAAAGAGAGTGTGACTTTGATGTGGGACATCATTAATACCACACATAACTCTGCAGTGACCGTGCTGTACTCCAAGCACGGTGAGAAGGACCTGCTGCTGTTGAATGCAGACTCCGGCAAGAACCAAGCAACCATAGATGGCTTGGAGCCCGGCGGGCAATACGTGGCATGTGTCTGTCCAAAAGGAGTGCCTCCCCAGCAAGACCAGTGTATCACCTTTTCTACCAGGAGAGTTGAAGATGATGATTCTCAATGGTCTCTGCTTCTTGTGGTGACCAGCGTTGCCTGTGTTGTTGTCTTGCCATTGATTTTTTTCTTATTGTACAAAGTTTGCAAACTGCAGTGTAAGTCAGACTCCTTCTGGGAAGATGATTTGGCAAAAGAGACTTATATACAATTTGAGACCCTGTCTCCCAGATCCCAAAGTATAGGGGAGCTATGGACACGAAGGCACAGGGACGATTCAGAAAAATTGTTGCTCTGTTCTAAGGGAAGCGCAGAATCTCACGTGACTTTTAAAAGTGAGGGTTCCAGACCAGAGTATTTCTGCTAAGTTTCTGCAGCTCAGACACGTGTGAGCTACAAAATCAGGATCTAAAGGTATAATTGATGCTCCGTTTGGATGATTTTTGGACAGACTTTCACATCTTATGTGAAAATCACAACTGGGATGCTTTTAAGCAGGTTTCTAAAAAAATACCATGAGACTTCTGAACTGAAAAACAAATGTTTTTGATTTTTGTTGCGTGGAAAATGTCCCCAGAAATCATTTTTAGGGTGGTGCTTAATAAGTTGATTATCATTTTTAGGGGAATATTTTAGTTCTTAAAAATAAGTTCATGTGAGAATAGCAAGTGAACTCTGCATTTTGAAAAGACAGTTTTTTGAGCAGTGAAGAAAAGATTCGTATCACCAGCTAAGCCTTGATGTTCATTCATGTTCAAAGTGCTTTATGGCATTTGCTATGGACATTCGCTGGCATTGCCTAGCCGATGAGGGTGGGATTATAAAGAATTTTGCGTTTACTAAGGTTAAATCCAACCTGGTAGAGGGGGAGGGCTCTGTCTCTTGGGACCATTATGCATTATAACACTGTAGAGTTGTGTTCATATTGCAGGTAAGAAAATCTTCCCCGTGTCCTTAGAAATATAGGTGTTAGCAAAAATAAGTATAAAAAAAGGATTATGACAAATAGACCATTTCCAAGAGACTGTAACCGCTGCATTTTAACACATCTGCTGACAGATTGTATCGGTTTTTAAAATAATCTTTTAATTTGAAAAGTCTTTTTAGTACTTTGATATGTGCTCTTGTTTCCTTCCTTCTTCCTTCCCTCGTCTCTCTCCCCCTCACCTTCCTTCATTTTATTTTTTCCTCCTCTTTATCAGAAGATGTACAAGTAGCCAAAGGACCACACACTAAGCTGTTTGTCTTTTGCCACATTATATTGTGATTCTGTGGATAAGGAGAAGGCCTTTGAAATTGCTGACTGCTCTTTGAAGTCTTTTTTAGGCTCCAAAAGGATATTTGAGGATTTTGAAAGAGAAGCTTCAATGGATTCATTTGGCCAAACTCTTTTTCTAGGTTAAAAACATCAGAGAACTTGAATTGGAGTGAGACACATGAATACATAGGAAAGAAGCTTCATAAATAAAGTTCGGGTTTCTTAAAAAGACTATTTTCGTAGCTGTAGCCCACTCCTGCGTCTCAGGGCTGATGTTACATGTCACTGAGCAGCATGATGCAAAGTGGCCTGGGGATTCGGACTCTGGCCCAGGGATTTCCAGGGGATAAGGCGAGCTCCGCACAGATGCAGCTTTCGTGAGCCTTGGAACAAAGCTTAACTTTGCAAGAATGACTTAAACTCCCTTTATGAAGGAAACACCTGGTAACTCACCTGGACTGAATAGAGGTACAATAAAGAGGAAGGATCCCCCAAACTCTGAGCATGGTCTCCGGATGGATACCCTCCCAGTCAGGCGGTCACCTGCCCCCTGCCACCCCATCTTGTATTAACAACCGCTGCTGCCAGAATAGTTTATTCTGGGCTTGAGCCCAGACGGCATCTGAGACTCGTCTCTGAGAAGAATCGAACTGAAGGGGAGAAGTGAGCCCCCCGGGAAGCTGGCTCTGTAGGACCACCTGAGAGCCCTGGACAGGACAGTTGCCGTGAGGATGGGACCCAAGTGCGCAGCGACACCGTTACTATGTGAGAATCAGGAGAGAGTGACTGGGGACTGGCTCTGATTGAGAAATTGAGTGACGCCCTGTGGTAGCTCCACAGTGAGCCTGGTGGTCCTGCTTTCGGGCCGTTGCCGCCTTCTCCCTGCACTTCGCCTGTGCCTCTGCAGTGGAGGTTGCCCCCAGGCAAAACCTGCCAAGATTGCTCTCAGGACAGCTCCAGCCCCCCTAGGAAGAAGGTCAGGCTCCTAGGAGGAGGGTGGTACAGGTGCAGCGTGGGGGTAGGGGACATCCCGGCTTGGAAAGCCCAACGCCAGCTGGTGCATCCAGCCCCTGATTGGAAGGGAAGCTCCTCCTCCCAAGGGGTCCCAGCATCATGACGCCAGGGACCAGGAAGGCTCATTTGTTGTTGTCTGCTAGTGGAGGAATGAGAACGGTATCCTCTGATAGTCCCCTAGATTGATTCCACCAGCGAAGTTACCAAATCACCCAAATCACCCAGCATTGCTGCCATCCGAGTTCCTCTGAGCCCCCCCAAGGAGACCGTGCTGCTTCAGAAGGGGGGTGCCATGCCCACAGTGCCTGCTGGGTGCCGCTGGCAGCCGTGGGCAACACGCCCAAGCCCCGTGGGCCCCCCTCAACGTCACGGCCCTGTGCCTGGCCCATCTGGAGTGCCCAGATTGCCACTAGCTGCAACAACAGCAGCGCCAGCAACCTCCCAGCCCAGTTAAGAAAGCATCAGGCACCTCCACGACCAGCTTGGCTGAGGACGAAGGCACCCCAGACACCATGGAAGTCCGCAAAGAGGTACAGTAGTCCCCCTTTATCTGTGGGGGACACATTCCCAAACCCCCAGTGGATGCCTAAAACTGCGGATAGACTGTGCACACATTTCTTTTTCCTTTTCACAGTGCTTAGAATGAGATTTGGGAGCAAAGGGATAATTTAAAGACAGAATTTACATAATTAAAAAGGAAGCAAAACATTAACATTTGGAAAATTTGCAGTCAAGTAAGGAAGAAGCGTGTTAGGGTGTGGCCAAGCGAACACTTGCTACAGAGATTAGCTGGGAAGGACGAGAGCCCCGTGCTGCTCACCAGCCAGGCGGGGGGGGGGGGGGGGGGGGGGGGGGGGGGGGGGGGGGAGGCCCGGAAGGCATTCAGGGATCTGACTGCTGCCCCTCCCCCCACAGGTCCAGCGGCTGAGACCAGAATGGTTTTGAGAGTCAGGCCTGGGGCTTCCTCCACAGGCTCTCTGCCCAGGGCTGCTTGGGGACTCTGCTCCCTGCATCCCAGCACAGTGCTCTTTGGCCACCCAGCTGTGGCTTAAATGGCCCCAGGTGTGGCTTGACCCAAAACTCTGGAAGATGCAAGGCATAAACCTTGTCAGAGCCCACAAGGTGCTAATTCTGCAAGAGTGCAGAGTGCAAGAGCTAGGGAAGCTTGGTAGCCTTCACCTGCATTTCAAAGGATGTGTTGAATAGCCTGGGGGCCTTGGAAACTTGCTGCAGGGGCAGGGCCACTGCAGAGAACCCCTACTGAGCAATGCCTGGTGGAGCTGCAGGGGCCAGACAGCCTTTAAGACCCAGAGCTGTAGTAGAGCTACCAGTGTGCTATGCCAGCCTGCGAGAGCTGCGGCCATGAGACTCCAATCCCAGAAGACTAAAGTGTGGGCTTGTAGCCTTATCAAGTTCTTGCCCGCTGCTCAAGAGGAAGGTAGAACGTGTTACAGCAGAGAAAAGAGTTTAATATCGCAGGCGCCGTGCGAGGAGATGGGGCGAGTTCTCAAATCCGTCTCCCCAAGAATTTGGGAGAAAGGATTTTTAAAGATAGTTTAGTGGGCAAAGGGCTAGGCAATTGGGTCTGATGATTGGCTGGGTTCTGGGGGGAATCGTAGGGGTGTAGAAATTGTTTTCGTTGCTGATTCAGGTGGGGGTTGCAAGACAAGTTGAGTCAGTTCCTTGGTCTGGGCCATTGGTCTTGGTGGGTCAGCTGGTCCACCAGAGTGCAGAGCCCAGAAGATATCTCAAAAACTAGCCTTGAGTTTCACAAAGGTGATGTTATCTATGGGAGCAATGAAGAAAGCTGAGAATCTTTATGACCATCAGCTGTGTGTCTCCTGCGTAGTGAGCAATTATAGGAAAGCAGGTGAGGGAACAATGGCTGGTTACATACCGTGTTTCCCCCAAAATAAGACCTACCCATAAAATAAGCCCTAGCAGGATTTCTAAGCATTTGTGCAATAGAAGCCCTACCCCGAAAATAAGACCTAGTGATGGGCGTGGCTACGCAGCGCATCTGTACAACCCATGCATTTCGTCGAGGAGCGGTAAAGACTACGAGCAGCCCTTCTCATCTGCCCCATGAGAACTCTATTGCTCGACATGAGAGATTAGGGCCAATGGTTCTAAAGGAAAGAGTCGCAAGACATTCAGGATGGAATTCGGGGTTTGGAGAGTTAGGATGATGTTCCAGAAGAAGACGACTTCACTGTATTTGAATAAATGTAGATGGTTGTACCATACTTCAAAAAAACAACACATCCCCTGAAAATAAGCCCTAGGGTGTCTCCTTGAGGAAAAATAAATATAAGACCCTGTCTTGTTTTTGGGGAAACATGGTATATATTTCTCTACCACAGTTCCCACCTTGTGGCTCTTTATTAATTTTATAAAGGGCGGGTTCCGACTGAGCCCAGCAAAGCCATAGGGGTGGGGCTGTCTAAGGCTTTTGGGGGCCCACCCCCACACCAGTGTGCAAAAGATGTCAGACAGAGGGGCAAAGGAAATTATTCTCCAGCCTTAAGATTTAATATCTGCCCTACTGGGTTTCAGACTTGCTTTAGGCTGGTTACTACTGTTCTTTTTGCCTACCTCTCCCTTTTGAAATGGGAATGTGTA
Source organism: Cheirogaleus medius (assembly GCA_008086735.1). NCBI lineage: Eukaryota > Metazoa > Chordata > Mammalia > Primates > Cheirogaleidae > Cheirogaleus > Cheirogaleus medius. The sequence goes on from VBSM01002912.1 coordinate 2,733,312, forward strand.
CTCCGTGCCTGTCCCACCACTGAATCTTGAGTAGACGACTTGTTTTGATTTCACAGGCTCTCAGATGAGACTTTGGACTTTGGATTTTTCAGTTGGTGCTGGAACAAGTTAAGACTTTTGGGAAACGGAATGACTGTGTTTTACATTGTAAGAAGGACATGAGTTTTGGGGGGCCAGGGGTGGAATGCTATAGTTTCAATATGTTTCGCCCCCTCTGAAACTCATGTTGAAATTTGATTGCCATGGTGACCATGTTGGGAAGTGGGGCCTCACCGAGGTTTTTGAGTCCTGGGGGTGGATCCGTCAGGAATAGGTTAATGCTGTTTTGTGGGAGTAAATTCTCACTCTCAAGGGACTGGGGACTGAATTTGCTACTGTGAGAGCTGTTTGTTGCAAGCGAGTTTTCCCCTTGTGTTTGATTTCTTGTGCACTGTGTCTACAGCCAGCAGCTCCTGGAAACACTTAGCGCCTCACTCGTGCTTGGCAGCCTTGTGTGATGGACAAGACCTGAAACTTCGGCCTGATTGTGTCCCCTCTAAGATCAAGCTTTTGTGTCTACAGCAATCACCTCCAGTGCACACGGTGTCTCCAGACCTCACTGCTTAGTTCTGAGTCCTCCTGCCCCATTGCCACCTGCCACTGCTCCGCCATCCAGCAACTCCAAGCCTGCTACCACCAGCTTCATTCAGTTCCGTCTGCGTCCCCTGAAACCGTCTTCCCAGCGGCGAGCCCACTGCATTTCATCAATCCAGCTGGCTGACGTTCCACATCCAACTGTTGCTCCTCCAGGCCTAGTCACTGATGACCTGGCACTGAGGTCACTGACAGTCTCCACTACAGGGTCATTTCGGCCACCCACTGAGCAGCCAAATCTCCTGGCTTGCTGGCATGTCTTTGCCACTTGTCCATTCCTTACATCAAGCCCTGGGGACTACCTGTCAACTGCTCTTCCCTTGCCATTGGTGAGCTGCCCGAGGTCACAGCTGAACCCTGCTCTCGTTATTCCCCCAAATGCCCAGCTGGACACTGGACTTACTATTCCTCTCTCTACGCCCTCTCTGCTGATGCGGTTTGGTTCACTCCAGATTATTCCAAGGATACCACTAATTCCCACCCCTTCCACAGGATATGCTCAAGCTGATTGGGGCACCTGGACTGGCTGGCTGGGCACATCTCATCTGACTGTCCCCGAGGGAGGGTGATCCTGTTCTGGTGACTCTCCTTTATCTCCATCTGCAGTCTCATCCTCCCCTTCTTGGATTTCCTGTACATGGTATGGCTGGAAATTTCACTAGTGTTCTGGGCCCCTACCCTGCTGTCCCTCCTCTTGATGCTACAAGTACATAGTAGGGGCAGTTGTGGCAGCCAGCTTACTAAAGATTATATTCTCTTTATAGTGAAGGTTTAGGAGTATAGAATAGATTTCTAAAGCTGCGTCAAGAGTCCTGAAATATTCTGAGATGCGAGTTCTAAGAAAATACAATATTTTGTGTAAGAGAGAGATTGACTTTAATGTACCACATTCTACAAATGATAATACAAGCAGCTGGAGAATGAAAAATTATTCATTCTAAATGGCTCTTAATTAAAAAGAAAAAAGAAAAGGAATTTTAGGTTAGGCATACTCTGCATATTAGAAGACCAGTGTGGATGGATAGCTTGCCCAGAACTCCCAGATTTCCTCTTCTTATATAATTGCCTTTCCTTTCCTTTCCTGCCTGGCTGTCCTTGGTGCTTCATCACTGAGTGCATTGTCTAATGATCTAACAGTTTTTACTTTAGCATTCATTGTTAGAGGGTTTTTTTTTAGATTTTTTTTAAAAAAAATCTTGCAGACAATTTTGTGTTTAGCTTCAGTTTATGTTAGATCAACTTATTTTACATTAAAAGTTTATAAAACTTTGCTACAGATGTAAAAAATTTCATTGCCATGCATTTTAAAAGTCTAATATAAACAGACTACTAAAATACTACTGCATTATTATTTATAATAGACAATGAAGCCAAATAGTATATATCGAGGGGTGCTCAAATTGTACCACGGCAGGTATTTGTCAAGACGGGATACTTGGGCCAACCTGTTGAGATAAATTACTCATTGTCCTCATAATCAAAATAGAGTGAGGCCGGGCGCGGTGGCTCACGCCTGTAATCCTAGCACTCTGGGAGGCCGAGGCGGGTGGATAGCTCAAGGTCAGGAGTTCGAAACCAGCCTGACCAAGAGCGAGACCCCGTCTCTAAAAAAAAAAAAAAAAAAAAAAAAAAAAAAAAAAAAAATAGAGTGAAAGTAGACTTAATTTTGACAAGGAAAAGCTAGTTGGTGGTATGGAGGGGGAAGGAACCTCAGGAGAAAGCACCTGTGTTGTCCCTTAGCTTGGTCTTGGCACATGAGGCGTGGTGGGACTAATTCATTACTAATAGCAAAAGCACTAAAATTGTAAATTATCTACTTTCTAAAAATACATACATTTGAGTGTAGCGAAGGTTATCTCTATGATATCACTGATCTCATGTTCTCATAAGTATGTTTCCTCGAGTGGAAAGATTGCATTAGAGCAAGCAGCATGGAATGCCACATAATCAATGGCCTGTTTATCAATGTCCCCAGAAGCATTGTGGAGAGCAACCCTAAATGACATATAGCCAATATAAGCAACAATTAAAAACCATTACAATGTTTTACTTTCAGGAAGAATGTATTTGAGTTTTGTAAAAATTGTGGTGTTCTAGTAAGAATGTCACTTGTGAGACTATTATCAGTGATGTGCTGCGACACGGAAAATGTTGAAAGCTCAAAGCTCTCCCATGGCTAGAAAAGGGAACCCTGAATACAGTCAGGCAAGTGCCCTGGACTTTGGAAAATTTTACAAAAAAACTTTTTTTTGACCCATGGAATTGAATCTCAAATGAGATTATAGCTCATGAAGAGAGATCTTTTTTAAAAACTATGAAGTGATTCAAATAAAATGAGAGTGAGCTCAGGAAGGATAAATGGTTGTTTAGCAATCCCAAATTGCAAATGATATGTATACAAGATATAAGAAGAGAGAGTAACCAAGGATGAGTATAGAAACGTAGCAAATCTATTATAAAAGTTTTATAAAGTAAGACCCAAATGAATTG
>VBSM01002912.1:2736444-2756605 GCA_008086735.1 Cheirogaleus medius
AAAGGGTAAAGGTGACAAGCCTTTTTTTAGTCAAAAAGAACAAGGAGGGGACAGTGACAACAGCAAGATGGAGAATAGGAGGTCCTAAGCTTCACTCTCCCCAACAGAAAATTCAATTAATAGCTACCCACAGACAAAAACACCTTTGTGAAAACCCCAAACCTTGGGAATGAGCCTGACGCCAGTGTGGACCCCAGAATTGAATAAAAACCATATTAGGAGGGTTACAGGGGTGGTCTTATTTTGACCACATCGCCCCTTCCTGTCTCCCAAGTCAGCACAGGGCTGCACAAATAGGATCCCCTCGCACACATGGTTTTTACGGTGAGAAGAGAAGCAGAGGTGGATGTCCAGCTCCCCTAGCATCCTGAGATGCAGCCCAGGAAGCCCGCTCCAGTCTTGCCTCATGGGGCATGTGGGGCTAGAGGCCTGGCTAGACTGCCTGGGGTCAGGGGGAAACAAAGAAAGGAGGTGGAGCTCACCGGGACCCTTGTACAGATCTCGGTGGTGGCTCTGTGTTCCTGCCAGCTGTGGCACCCAAAAAGAGAGACCACCAACAGCATAGCCCACCTGCCAAGCCGAGCTGGTAGCTTTCAGAAGAATGGTGGGAGGTTCTACCTGGCTTGAGTCTCCAGATGTCCAGACTCCACGCCCAGCCCCAGAGCCCACTGCAAGGCCCTGCCTGGTTAGGGAGATGCCCACCCACCACAGTGCGTGTCTGCACAGGGGTTAGACCTTCCTGACAGGGGAGGCCAAAAAGTGGTTTGGCTCAGCCCCAGAGCACATTCCAAGCCCTGCCCAGGCAGGGAGGCAATCCTCAACAGTACAGTCCTATGGGTTATAGCCTCTGGTCCCATTTGTCCCAAGCAGTGACTCTACCTAACATCGAAACCCACCCTGCAGCCCTGCTGAGCTGAGAACCCAAACAGCAGTACTGCCTGGGCAGAGAATATACCTTGTGACCTGGCCTGATCAGAGACCATCACATTGCCCGGCCATTGGCTCCACCTGATAGCAGAGCCCGGCTCAGAGCATAGGCAGTGGCCCAGCCAACTAGAGAAACTGAGGCAAGCTCTACCTACCTGGGGCCATTACCAGCTGTCCTGCCCAGAATCACAGGCTAAACTAAGTCGTGAGGGTCTATCCCTACCAAAGAACACCCGTAAAGGCTGGAAGAGGTGGCGTCTCCTCAAATACACAGACACAAATTCAGGCACACAAGGATTACGGAGAATCAGGGAATTGTAACACCTCCCAAAACTAATAAAGCTCCAATAATCGACTGTAAAGAAAGGAAAATGAGTGATAAGGAATTAAGAATAATCCTTTTTAAGGAAGTTCAGTGAACTTCAAGAATATAGAAATAGAAAATTAAATGAAATTTGGAAAGCAATACCTAAACAAAATGAGAAGTTTGATAAAGAAATGGAAACAAACAAAAAAAAGGGCAGTGAATCTGGATTAACAATATTTTGAAGTTTATTTGCAACTTTTCTGTGAGTTTGAAATAATTTCAAAGTGAAAAAAAAGATGGAGTAGTGGATTGAAGACTAGAATGGAGGTAGGAAATAAAAATCTCGCTACAGCTCCATCTCTGAATTGTAGATAGAAATCTGTGATAAAACTATTTTTGTTCAGGTGGGCAGTGCTTATGATTATAATCATTTTCCCATGTTTAACGTGTGCTGGAAGAAACACCAGCACCTTGATGAACGTAAGTGATTAGATCGGTTTCCTTAGCTTGTTAAAGACAAACTAACATTGAAGAAATAGTGAAAATTGAAAAATTGAAAATTGATTTAGATATGAATGCGATTAAGGTGCATCTTTAGTTTGTCCAATGGTGTGCAGCTATTATTAGCATATGACTACTTTGGGCAGGCATTTCTGGTAATTTGCTTAAACATGATCTATGCCATTTAATAGCCAGTGTCCAAACCCAGCAGCTGATTCTCTTTCTTCTGAACAAATGGAGTCTTTAGCCCTGGGAAATACAAACTCAACATTTATTGAATTCTCTTTCCTTGGAACTCCCTTCATCCCTCCTCCCCACACACTCCTGCCAACGCTGATATCCTTTTACCCTCAGCGGAATCTTATTTCACTCTAGCAATCTGCACATGGGTCAAATGGATCACCTAGGGTTTTCATTTTCAAAGCATTGCTTGTGCATGGGGTGTGTGCCAGCCTCTTGGCTTCTTTAAATATGCATGTGTGTGTCTGTGTGTGCAAGCTTGTGAGCCTGCAAGACAGTCTGCTCCTTGACACACTGGCCCGCAGTCCTCTCTTGGAGTTCAAATAGGTTTCTTGATGTGTGGCTACAAGTTTATTGACTGTGGTCAAGTTTTAGAGACCAGACTTTCAGAAGGAACCAGCCATGTCTGTCAATTTGCCAAAACAACATATGGTTGCCTAGTATGTGTTACGGCAGTGACCAAGGAAACTCTTTTGGAGAATATCATTTTATGGCTCTGATATTCACTACTATTTTTAACTAGTCTGAGACAAATCATTAGCTTCTTTTTACTTAATGGCAGAAAAAAATCCTTACAAAGGATAACAGAAGATTAAAATGGATCAGTTATTTACCTAAGAGAATCAAGGCCACATGATAGTCAATGTAGATTGTATTTCTTGATTTGTTCATTCATTCATCACTTATTCACTGGGAACATATTTCATATACTTAGAATCACTGGAGGCTGAAAAAGAAAAAGAAAATGATATTGGGCTCCTTTTTAAGCCAATACCATACAAAGTTGGTTTGCTTTGTAATGCCAAAATTAATAATCATATAAATTTTATATGATTCATTCACAATTGCACACAGAGAAGGTTCCAACTGCCACCCCCCAAATATAGCAACTACTAAAAGTTTGTATATAGCTTTCCAGACTTTTAAATTTAAGCTTTTTTTTTACATTAGATGAGATGAAATTATACATATTGTTCTGAAACCGGCTTTTTAAAACTAGCAATATATTAAGGGTGTCATCTCGTGTCAATAGACAGAGACCAACCTCATCCCTTCACAATTTTCTCTAATAAAGATGAACCACATTAATTTAGTCAAGGTCCTACTAATGCATAATGAAGTTGCTGCCATATTTTTGATATTATAAAGAATGCTCCAGTGAATATCCTAATGAGGCCTAAACTGATATTATTTGCTAAAATCTTAAGCATGACTCAAGTAATGTTTCTCTAGATTTCAGTTCTAAGGCTCTCCAATCCTGGGCCATGATCCATTGTTCTAAGGGAACCAGTAGACCTTGGCATCGGGTTGACAAAATATATGTGACCTTCTACTTGCATTTGGATCTACAGGATGGATTTAAGAGAATTAAAGAATTGATAAGTCTAATAAAATTTCTCAAAATAATTTCCCATGTGAGTGAATTTAGTACTTTACTTTCTAAGTATCACTTTCTACTATGATTTTGTTGCAGATTCAAAGTGAGAACTTTTGTAAGAGCTTTGTAAGGCAAAGTTTTAGCACAGATGTGATCATTTTCATTTTCCTTTTTAATAAGCAACAATATACCAATCGGGGATATTAGAGCCACTCTTGACACACAGGTATCCCCACTTTCATGCAGGTGAATTACTCCAAGCCATGTGTTAGACTAGGAGAACAGAATTTGCTTAAGAGTTGTTGGACTGTATATCCAATAGAATTTTGCTCCACATAATCAGCATAAAGCAAATGCATGGAATCCAAGGGGATCTCAGGTGAACACATTCCTTTGAGCATCAACTGGGCATTCTTGGCACCAGGTGGTAAATGTGATTGGGGAAATAGCTGTGGATATCGTTCTTTTCATGCCCAACAAGTGTCACCCTTCTCAGGAATGCAATTAACTAGGCATTCAGGAACATAAAAAAGCATGTGAAATAGATGCAAGGTGCTGAAAATTTTCCTTTATGCACTTCAGAATAAATAGCATGTTTATAGCAAACTAAGTAAAATGCCTATTATTGGGTTTTGGTGAGCTTGGTGTTCTCTAGCTCATGAATTGCTTTATAATCAGTAAATTCCAGGTGGATATTAAGTACAGGGTCAGTAAGTGTGAATTGCTCCGAGCTGTGTGGCATGCTGGAAAAAATAAGAACAAGGAGATATCAAATGCAGTTCCAGTTTAAAATAAATTGATTCTAGCAAAGATCAGTTTGTTCAGATATTGTCCGGCCACCAAACTCCTGTGACCTTATCTAGAGTCCTGACTGCTCTCAGTTGGCCTCCTCTCTGTCCCTCCCATCCAAGAACAGCATGGACAGCTGTGACCCCACCAGGGTGTGTCTCTGGCTAGGGGACTCAGATGCCATGCTCTGGATTCTCTCTCTCATCATGGCATTTGAGATTGAGATCGACGTGTTGGCCTTGTCCCCAGGCAGCTGGGAGGTTGTGTGGGGTCACAGGGCTGCTCCTTTCCTTCTAGGGTAGAAGACATCCATCTCTGTTCCCCCTGGGGATTCCTCAGGTGTTTCCTAATGATCAAGTGGGTTTTTACCTTGGATGGATGCTGTATTTGGGGGATAACTTCCATGAGGGAAAGGCCCTTTACATAACCATCAACCTCATGGAGGATTTTGCTGTTACTGGGTTTTTGAAAACTATCTGCCTGTGGATTGATTTTTTGTATCTTTATATTTTTCTCTGCTTCTTTTTACTTTTAACTTGCAAGTCATTAATTTATTTACTTGACAAAGAAAGACTGAGCGCCTGCCCTGTTCCAGGCTCTGTCTCTGCCTCTGTCTCTGACAAGAGGTATGGGCTGGTCACATGACTTGGGCATCTGGTAGGAGCACTTTGGAGGAGCTTCTTCTGAGATAATGAACTTGAAAGAAAAATAAACCAGTCATCAAGCAGGAATATATTTTAGGGCCTCAAAAAAAGAAATGGGAGATTTATAACATCCAGGTTCTATTCCCTGCACAAGCTTTCTTGGTTATGTGATCATAAGTTAATATTAGGATGTAGGTGACGTTTTCCTCCAAATAAACAAGTTCTCTAACTCAGCAACCCGATTCTTGTAGTACTGCAATAACAATTCGAACCGCACCAATCCCTTTGGATAAATGACAAGGCTATTTTAAATGCTTTTCGAATCCAGAAGATCCTATAACTTTCATATGTCAATTATCAGTGACACAGTCAAAAATGATTTCTAACTTTTAACTTGATTATATGCTTTGGAACTTCCCTCATTAATGTGGGAGATAGAAAATTATGTTTTTCTCCATAAACTCAGAATCTTCAATTTATAGCCCAAAGCCCTGCCTTTGTCTATTAATCCCTATACTAGTATAACGCAGAATCCCAGGGACTATGTTTTCTATCACTCTTGGGACTCTAGGCATTTGTATTTTCTTCAAAGAACAGTGACTCAAGAGGCCAACTCTTCTCGTTGAAGACTCAGATGTGGATAAGATTATTATGTATCTAATGCCTGCTACACATGAAACATTCCACATGGAAGCTTGTTTAAAAAGTTCTTAATCCCATTACATTATTACTTTAACACTTACTTGAAGAAAAAAGAAACATTCAATGCTATAAAACAAATGAACTTGATAGAAAGTGACAGAAGGTCTCATCTTAAGGAGGCACAGTGGCGGGCCAGCTCCAAATATTCTCAAAAGGGATTTTGAACGATGTGCTTTACTGAATCTGTACACAGACATCAAAAATAGACTGAAGGGAAGCTGGTTAGGGTAGAAATGTGAAATTGTCCTAACAAACAGTGCTGATTGAACACATGTATCACCAACGCATGCCTAGTTTCAATCGCTGTGCTAAGTAAATGTCTACTTTCTTAGTAATTGTCTGCAGAAACTGTCTTGTTGAGACCCTGTGTTTCTCTTCCTGTGCTAGAGATACATGAATGTGTTTTGGATAAAAATTAATTTGCTAACACTGAGCAATATAGAGATTTGAAATTTGAAACCATCCATCCTCTGGCGAGTATTTTTATATTAACTGATACCTCAATTTTTAAACAGAGAATTTTTTTTTTGAGACAAAGTCTCACTCTGTTGCCAGGGCTAGAGTGCCGTGGCGTCAGCCTAGCTCACAGCAACCTCAAATTCCTGGGCTCAAGCGATCCTCCTGCCTTAGCCTCCCGAGTAGCTGGGACTACAGGCATGTGCCACCATGCCCAGATAATTATATATATATATATATATATATATATTTTTTTTTTTTTAGCTGTCCAGCTAATTTCTTTCTATTTTTTCAGTAGAGACGGGGTCTTGCTCTTGCTCAGGCTGGTCTCCAACTCCTGAGCTCAAAGGATCCACTCGCCTTGCCTCCCAGAGTTCTAGGATTACAGGCTTAAGCCACCACACCTGGCTGACAGCATGTTTTTTGACTCAGAATATTCTTCATATGAACTATTGGGACTAGGTTGCAGAATCCTTATATATGAGGTCTTGAATTCCAGGTGGAATTTTTAGTAGTTTAGGTGTGGCTTTGCTAGAGGCAGGGAAACAATCAAAGGAGTTCTCTTTTTTAAATTTTTTTCCACTAGTTTGAACATCAATACCCAAGTCTTTGATGTTTAAAGAGAAATTATGTATCAAAGCTCTAGAGCTAGAATAAAGCAAGTTTTATTAATCTGGGTTCCACTAATTAAAGCTCTGTAAAACTTTTGAGTGGAATGGATTTTACTATTGAATTGTTTATTTTAAAAAGTTTTGCTAAGCAAATTAGCATTAAAAAGTTTGCAGTGCTATTCACAATAGTAAAGATCTGGAATCAACCTACATGTCCATCAGTGAATGAAAGGAGAAAGAGGATGTGGTGGATATATACAATGGAATACCATTAAGCTATAAAGAAAGAATAAAATCATGTATTTTGCAGCTACTTGGATGGAACTGGAGCCAATTATCTTAAGTGAAACAACTTAGAAATACTAATAGGAAGGCAAATATCACATATTTTCACTTACAAATGGAAGCTAAATAATGTGTACACATGGACATAGAGCATGGAATAATAGAAGTTGGACACTTGGAAGGGCGGGAGGTGGAGAAGGACCAAAAACTACTTAATGGTTACAAGGTACATTATTTGGGTGACGGTTAAACTAAAAACCCAGGCTTCACCGCTGCACAATATATCCATGTAATGAAATTGCACTTGTACCCCTTAAAATTATACAAATAAAAAAATAAGTTTACAGTCTTATTTATTTAGGTTTTTTTCAAGAAAAGAGAAGTTCTCAAACTTCTCAAACATATTAATTCTGTATTATCAGATATTGCTAAGCATAGATGTGCTTTTACTCTCTCCTCTTTCTCTTCCATAGAACTTTAAAAAACATATTGGTATTATGCCTCTTATTTCATAGGATCTAGTGCATGTCTTTTCCCTCCTATATAACGCACTATTGAACTGGGCGTTACTCATCTTTTTATCTAGAACAGCACTTTGCAGAAACAAATACTTGTTGAGTAACTAACATTTTATCAATAACAATAAAGATTTGTTGAGTGCTTTGAATATTTGTTGAGTGAATAAAGGATAGAATGGTGAATATTCTCTGTCTTAAGAGCCTCTGTGAGGTTCAGAAGAGTGTGAAATGGTCACAGACTGCAACCACGGAGCCCTGAGGTGACAGTTTTACTAAGGGAAGGGTAGGCAGTTTGGGAATGAAGGCAAGGAGAGTAAACTTGAATTTTCAAATACTTAGGTTAATTCTTTCTAGGTTAACATTTCCAATCCCCAGAAGTATTTTAGAGAGTTTTGGGGTGTGTTCAGTTATCCAAATGTTTGGGGGTGTATCTGACACTTATTGAGAGGGAGACAGGGATGCTAGATGTCCCAAATGCATTTGAAAGTCCTACACCATGAGGAATTTTACAAGTCTCAAATAGCCATGGGATGTTCTGCTGGACATTCAGGCTGATGAAATACTTTATTTTTTTTTGGTAATTATCTGAGCCCAGATCAGTGTTTATCAAACTTTAATAGGCAGATGAATCACTTGGGAACCTTTGCAGTGCAGCTCCTAATTCAGTGAGTCTGTATTTCTAAAGGGCTCCAGGAGATTTAACCCACAGGGACAGACCTGTCCATTAGGAGCTGTGACGGCTCCCAGGTGGTTAAGTATGCAGTCGTGGTTGACAATTACTGGCCTAGAGCTTCACTCTGTTTACATATAAACACAAAGTATTTTTACATGGTTTTATGTACAATGAATGTTTCAAGAACATGGCACCATGTACTTTGATTTATTTAGAACTGTTCCAAGAGTTTTTCACCATGTTGGAAAATCTAGCCTCTGATGACAATCCCAGCCATTGTATTTGAGATATTAATTCAGTCTATCTGTATTAGTAGCTTTAGAATTCACAGTGATTTCCCTATGTAGATAAGTTTTTGACACCTTCAGTAGGTCTCCCTCAGTATAATGAAGCCCAAACATTTGTATATTGATATACATATTCTGATCTACTTTCCTTTTATTTCTCATTTATAATGCAATTAATAATTATGTTGGTTTTTTAAAAAAACGTGGGTAGGGAGGATATCTGTCAATGCCTTTTTACGATATTAGTGGAGGAACTGGGTCTGATAAAGTTGAAAGCTACTGAATCAGAAGATGACGGGCAGGAGAGCCCGTGGCAGGCCGCCGATGCCCAAGAGGGAAAGGGCTCTGGGTTACAAGATGACTGAACATCATGCTCTTCCCACGTAGGTCAGCAAATGGCTTAGTAAGTCTCATTTAAAATTATAACTTTTAAATAATACTATAATTGTAAAGTAGATAAGATTTTGTATTGTTTCTATTAATATTGTGGTAAACACTTCCCTTTTAATGACTATATCATATTCTTATAACAATGTCTTAACCATTTCTGTAATTGTAAATGAAAAGTTTCTAATTTTTGCAGCATGAATGACATTACAACACATATTTGTATGATTATGAATTCTTTTTTTAGTGGACAGATTATTCCTTTAAGGAGAAATTGCCAGGAGTGAGATTACATGGGCAACGCCTATGAATATTTTTATGGCTCTACAATATGTTGCCAAATTGCTTGCTGAACGAGCTATACCAAACGCAAGTCAGCTTTTAAAGGTCAGATTTATTTTGATACAAGATCAACATATATGTTCTACTAAACTTACCACTTATCAACTTACTTCATGATCTCCTGCATTTGAGGAGATTAAGAATGAAGATTACAACTGGTTCTCAAACTTCCTGGGAACAATATAATTTTCCATTTAATAAATCAAGCAGTCAGATTCTGATATGTAGTTTAAAAAATACTATACACGAAAGGTTTCATCTGCACAATGCCAGAGTTGCATGATTTTGTTATTCTTGGTTTAGCAGCTATATCTCATGAAAGGGCTAGGATGAATACCTGAACGCACTCAAGGAAATTGGAGCCCTGGGTGACCTAAGAGCAAATGGATCCCTTCCATGACGTGGATTTAAATCAGGTGAGCTATGGCAGGATCTGAGATCCACTGTTTTTAAAATGACTCCACAATGTCTTTTAGTCTCAGTGAAAGTGGCTAAATCCCTTCCTTTTTTTCTCCAATATACTTAATATCTTTGTGTAGAATTTGGAATAACACCATTTACTGGTTATTCCACAAACAAGACACTCACCAGCATTCATTCTTGGGGTTGTTTTCTTACATTCATATTTTGATTTCCTTGTCTCAAGCACTGATTTAAACTTCCTTGAATATCAGGACATCTATTTATTTAATTTAATAGCTGCCTCTTTTTCATATTATCTCCAGGCACATCTCTATGGATCACTGAAGGAGACGACTTCATTTCTCAAGGAGCACAAATTATGGCATTCACCAGCAGCCAGAGAGACCTTGCAGGTGGAATTTTAATTGTAGTGGAGACATCAAAGAAGTTGGCCAAAAAATGGACGAATAGATGGGAACATCCACATTTTCCTGGTGGTCTCAGGACAGGCAGGGGGGACGGGCGCTCACCTTAGCATTATTAGCGAAATAAAAGTAGCCCTGGAGAGTGTGGCCTAGGCTTGTCCTCTAGCAATAGCTGTGAGACTTCGGGCAAGATCTTTAACTTTCCTAAACTCAGATTTACCTTCTGAAAATGAGGTTAATGCCTATCTATGTTCGTGGAGGCTAGAGTGACCCTTTTCTTCCTCAATCTTCTTCCTGGTGGCGGGCCCTGAAGGATGGTAAATGAAGGTGGCTGATGTTTGAAAGAACCAGATATGCTTTTCATCCTGTCATTTTTTATTTTACCTCTGGTACTCTGGGGGAAATATTAGACTTTGGACTCAACTAAGCAAACTTCAGATGTAATAAAGTATTTAACAAGGTGGAAAGACAAAAGGCCCATATACAAAATTCAATTTTATTTCTATAAAGGATCAGCAAAAACCTGGAAAATAAAATTAATAGAAGTAATTTGTAAGAGCATTCAAAGAACATAAAAAAATAAATTTAACAAAAGATGTGCAAAGTTCTACATTAAACAGTCAAAAACACTGATGAGAGAAGTTAAAAAAGACCTATATAAGTGGAGAAATATACTATGTTCATAGATTGGGAGACCTAATATTATTAACATGTCAGGTCTTCCCAAATTGAACTATAATTTCAGTGACATCCCAATCAAGATGCCAAAAGAAATTTTTGGTAGAAATTGCCAAGCTATTTCTAAAATGTATATAGGAATCAAAAAACCAAGAATAGTAAAAAATGTCTTGAAAAAGATAACAAAGTTGGAGGATATACCCTAACAGATTTTAAGACTTACTATAAAGCAACAGTCATCAAGACAATGTGGGGGTGGAATAAGGACAAAAAAAAAAAATCAAAAAGAATAAAGTCAACAAATAGACCTAAACATAGATGATCAAATGATTTTTCAATAAGCGTCAAAGCAATTCAAGAGAAAAGAAGACTCGCTTCATAAATGGTGTTGGAACAATTGGTTATCTATCTGGAGGAAAATAAACTTATATTCCAATTTCATATAACATGTAACACAAAAATTAATTAAGATGAATCACAAACCCAAACATAAAAGTTAAAACTCTAAAAGTACCTAGAAAAAAAAATACATTATCTTTGAGATCTTACAGTAGGTAATGATTAGAGAGAACACACAAAAATATGCTAACCACAAAAGAAAAAACTTGATAAATTGGACTTCATCAAAATTAAAATCTTCTAGTTGCCAAGAGACACTATTAAGAAAATGAATAGACAAGATACAGACTGGGAAAAAATACTTATAATACATAGATTTGATAAAGAATTGGAATCTAGACTATAAGGAAATTTTCCAAATCAATAAAAGTCAAACAATCCAATAAAAAATGGGTACAATATTTGAACAGATGTCTCATAAAAGAGGATACATGAATAATCTATTAACATATGAAAAGATGGTCAACACCATTAACCATTAGGAAAAGACAAATTAAAATTCCAGTTTGATATGTCATACATACAAAAATGATTAGAATTAGAAAGCCTGACAACACCAGGCTGGGCGCAGTGGCTCACACCTGTAATCCCAGCACTGTGGGAGGCCAAGGCGGGAGGATCGCTCAAGGTCAGGCATTCAAAACCAGCCTGAGCAAGAGCGAAACCCCATCTCTACTAAAAGTACAAAGAAATTAATTGGCCAACTAAAAATATATAGAAAAAATTAGCTGGGCATGGTGGCGCATGCCTGTAGTCCCAGTTTCTTGGGAGGCTGAGGCAGGAGGATCGCTTGAGCCCAGGAGTTGGAGGTTGCTGTGAGCGAGGCCGATGTCATGGCACTCTAGCCTGGGCAACAGAGTGAGACTCTGTCTCAAAAAAAAAAAAAAAAGAAAGTCTGACAACACCAAATGTGGGTGAGGATGTGCAACAACTGGAACTCACATACATTGCTAGTGAGAGTATAAAATGAAGCAGCCACTGTGGAAAAAATGTCTGGCAGTTTCTTATCAAGTCAAACATATACCTACCCTATGAACTAGCAATTAGGTATTAACTG
The DNA here is from genome assembly GCA_008086735.1 of Cheirogaleus medius. Lineage (NCBI taxonomy): Eukaryota > Metazoa > Chordata > Mammalia > Primates > Cheirogaleidae > Cheirogaleus > Cheirogaleus medius. The sequence continues at coordinate 2,748,453 of VBSM01002912.1, forward strand.
AAGAGAAATGAAAACATTCATTGAGCCAAACCTGGAAATGATCCAAAGGTCCATCAAAAAGAGAATAGATAAACAAATTGTGTTATATTCATTTAAAAGAATACTTCCCAGCAGTGAAAAAGAATGAAATACTGATATGTACAACCTAGATGAATCTCAAAAACTTTACGTTAAACAGCAGAAGCTAGATACAAGATTGAACATACTGCATGACTGCATTTATATAAAGTTCAAGAACAGACAAAACTAATCTATGATGAAAGAAATAAGAACGATGGTCCCCTATGAGTGAGTTTCACTGGAAGGAATACAAAGGAAATTTTGAAGACAAAGGAGATGTTCTGTATCTTGGTCAAGGTGTTGGTTACGTGTGTATATATAATACATCATCAAAACTCATCTGACTGTACACTTAAGATCTATTCACTTTATGTAAATTTTACTTTAATAAAAATGAAAAATGAATGCATGTCAATTAGAAGTCAGGCTGGGGAAACCACATGAAAGCAACTTAATTTATTTTGTTTCTCTGGTATTTGACATTTTAAAAATATGTATGTCACTTGCTCAAATATTTTCTCTCCACCATCTATTTTATACATCTTTCCAGATTTGAGTGGCAAACCATGATTATCTTCACCTAAATAATTTCTGGGTTTGGAGGTAGAAAAGGGGAAAGAGGATACTGATTCGCAGTTTTATAGATATAATAAGAGCAAACGAAGAGCTGCGAACAATGGTTTGCATTTTCATTAGTTCTAGCAAGTAGTGTTTAATTATATGCAGTTCACAGCACGTCTGGTTGTTTTGTCCAGCCTTCACATGTTCCACCTTGGATAGTACTGCACTTCCTATAGATTGAGCAGAATTGAAGGTTAAGGGAAAGATTGTATTGGGAATGATAGAAAAGCCAGAGTTCTTTCCCTAAACCTTGACATTTTTAGAAATTAAAATACCTGGGAGAATGGTGAGGAGGCATGCTGAGATTATGTAAATAAATGCAATACAGTTTTAAATGACAGGTTTCTTTTTTAGACTTAAATTTCAGTGCTCCTTCATAGAGTTATAAATTATATATTGTGGATTGACCCTTCCTTTTTATACATTCAGTTTCTGGAAGTTCGTTTCTTCCTCTTGGTCTGAGAAACCTTTGTAGGTAACTGAGGTGGACTTAGCTGAAAAATGAAACATGGGCAGGATTTTTCTTTTACTTCTTGTTTACCAAATGCCTTAAAAAATCTGATATCATTAGGTAGCAACATGGCATTATTTAATCTGTGGTTTTTTTGGTGGACATAAGTTTCCAGTGCATTTAGGTAAATGCCAGGGAACATAATTACCCTTCTTTTCAATAAAACTTTTATATCTGGTATCCATATCTTAATAAATTGTAATTTGTCCCTCATAGCTAACTCCTGTGCCCGTGACCTTCCCAATTTCTTTCCCTTAATACAATTTAAGTTTCTGCCACATATGATTCACACAGAATGCCAGACACATGTCAACCACTATCCGAAAAACGAGAAAGTGTTTTCAATTCTTGTAGCAGCGTCCCTGATACGCTGACGCTCTTTGATGGAGGTGGTCCATGAAACAGCCTGTGCACCATTTCTACAGGTGAATGTTAAGTGCTACTAGCATTGCTACTCAAACGTAAGGCCTTGTCACTGGGTCCTGCAATCACATCCACATGTGTAGCACCAGTTTTGCTTTTCCTTTGATGATGCCCAAATGTGTTTATTCCAGACAGAGACACCAGCTAAAGGAGAGAGAATGAATGATGCCTTTAGACTTCATAGCCTCCTTAAATGAGTGTTATCTTGGGAAAATTACTCAGCCGTTTTGATATTCAGGGTCCTCATTTGTGAAATGCGGGTAATAGTATCCCCCTTGCAAGGCAGTGTTGAGGATTAGAGGCGATGTGAGTTAAGCATTGCTTCCTATATGCCTGGAGCACAGGAAGCGGTCTGTCCCTGGTGTGGTTGTAGAGATGATTCATAAGAGCTGTTCAGAACGGCCAGTATATAACCCAGGGGAATTAGGTGCTTTGTGTTTCGATGGGGACATTTTATCTGAAAAGTTCGAATAATGACCAGCACACACAAACATATGTCCCAGTAGCCTCCCTTCTCCTAGCCATTGCTGTCCACTCACACTTAAAAGCATCCAGAGCTTTCTCCTTGCCACTGATGTCTAATCCATTTGGGTCCCCTAGTGATGTTAAGAAACTAATAAATAAGCAATTTTTTTGTCCATTCCTGTTGCACATCCTATTGTCATCACGGTCCGTGTCCTTCTCCATACCCATCTCAGGCTTCCTAATTGCTCCACAAAGCTTCATTCACGGCCTGCTCCAGTCCGCCGAGCTCGTTACAATCCCCCTTCTCCCCTGACACCCCAGAACACTTGGCAACTGGCCACTGATTAGCTCATACTCACATACTCTTCTTTGTCGTTGCTGTTAATCAACCTCGGCAAGCTCTTGAAGCGAAGGACCACGACTTCTGTTTCTTGTACTCCGTGCAGTGCCCTATAGCTGCTTAATTAATTGACGAATCAGTTAGTTTTGACTCGATTCCAGAAACTAAGACATATTTGGCAGCTCAAACCTGTAAAGTTATAATGGATTTCTTGTCTACTTTGAAATAAAGAGGATGTTCATTTGCCCAGGAAAGGTTCAGTGTTATCTGGAAGAATATAGATTAAATATCTCTGGAAACCCTTTCTGGTTGGGTAGCTGTGTGCTATGGTTTTGCTCTCTGGGCAACCAGAGTTGTCTGGGGGTCAGCTGGGATTGAAGCTCAACATCGGTGATCAGTTGCGGCATCTACTACACCTCTGTTGACTCCTCCATCATCTCCTAGGGGCCTCAAGCTTAACACCAATAACAACATTAGGTCAGGTGACACATAATTAGGAGAGAAATCCTTTTTACAAGCAAAAGTAACATAAGAGATTCCGAATTCAAACAGAACAGAATTGTGGATGATTTCATCTTTGTGTTCCTACCATTCTCTCCACTCTGCTCCACTAGTACAGCTCGCTGCTTGGGTGTCCACTGGCTCCGTCCCCTGCTGTTGTCTGCGACACTGGCAGTGTGTTTTGCTGGAGAGGAAGCTGAGTAACAAAGGTAGTAAGCGAATAGTACAGGTCATCTGTAGGACACTCATGATGAGCCCTGAGTCTGAGTGAGTCTAGAAAGCAAAGGTATATTCCGTATATCCACCCACCTGACTTCCCTTGCCTTCCCTCCTCCCAGGGTATGTTTCCCCTATGAGGGGTCAGAGCTGCCTGGCAGAGGCTGGCTGAAATCAGAGAAACCCTGGTGGTTATTTTTGTGATTATTGCTTTATCTGCATTTTGATGAGCACTTGAAACACTACCTCGGGGCAACTTAAATGAAAGTCTGTTTTCCAGGATGGAGTAAACTGGGAGAAATTTCCGCTGTTCATCAAATCTGTTGTAAATCGTTTTGCCTGAGCTGGATATTTCTGGGCCCTGGGTGTACTCTTGGAGAAATAACTGCCGTTGCTCCAGGGAGAAAGTGGTCAAGAGAGCTAATGGAGATGTCAAGCTCTTATTTTGTATGAGTGAACAGACAGCCTGAACTATCCGAGAAGGAACAGCATTCAGCTGTGCTGGTTCCCAGCGCTTCCCGGCTTTTTTCCACTATTTGCTTATTTTTTCCAACACTGCTCTATAATAACAACCCACTCCTTTCCCCGCACCCCTGGCCCCTCGTGCTGTTTTATCATGCTCATGCTGAAAGAAAAGTGTCTGTGCAGACTGTATCTCTTCATTTGGCTTCAATCAGGGATTTCCCTTTGATTTGGAAAGAATTTTTCAAATTCCGCTATAAAATATACAGGAGAGAGAAAAAAAAGATGAAGCTCCAGGAATGTGCACTGGTGTTGACATTTCTGTCAAATAATGAGCCGAATGTGAATTATCTTTAGTATCACTTATGTGAGTGATCAATGATTATAAATCCAAATTATCAGCGGTGATGTTCGCCATGGATTTGGACCACCTGGTGCACTTTTGTCTCCATCCTCCGAGATATTAAAGCATAGCCAGTGTCCAGCAGGTTCCTCCAAGACACCCCTAGCTCCTCCACAGCATCCTAACTGTGCTCTCCCTGTTCTGCCCAGAATATTTATGGTGACTAGCGGGTTATCTCCTCTTTGGCAGCCGGCCTGCTTTCCTGTCCAGAGGAATGGCCCACACTCGCCTTTGCAGACAGAGGCTCACTCGAGTGTCACTAACCGAGAGGAGGTGGAGCCCACAGAGCTTTAAAAAGGAAAGGGGAGTCATTCCACTTTTCAAAAAGAGAAACTGTGTTTGGGGAGGAATCATTCATATCTGCATATTTCTTCCTTCAGTCTCATCCAAGGGTTGTAGCTGGAACTTTCCATCAGTTCTTTCCTCTCTTTTCTTTTTCTCTCTAAGCCAGGCAAAGGCTGCGCCTGTCACGGTGAAGTCAGCCGGGCAGGCCTCCAGAGCTGGGCTGTTAAACTCTGTGAAATTTGTCATAAGGGTGTCAGGTATTTCTTAACTGGCTTCCAAAAACAACTGAGATAAAGAAATCTTTCCTGCAGCGTCCCTTGCGGGCTGCACTCAGAAGCCCTGGGAGTGCAAGGAGTTGGAGGGCGACAGCACAGCCGCAGAGTCACAGATGCCCCAGGGCTGGGGGCCAGCCTAGGCGGCCACGTGCGCCTCAGACACACGCACCTTGCCTGGGCTATGCCAGAGCAAAATCAAGGTATTTTCCAGTGAAAGCTCAAACTCATCACGGTTATGCTGCTCTTATTGGTCCTTCTGCTGCCGGTAGTCTGGGAATTCAGTCTTGTTAGCCTGTCAGCACTGCAGCCCTGGAACTGTCCGGAAGCTCCTCCGGCTGGCGATGCGAATTCCACCTGCCTGGGTGAGTAATCCGGTGAAAGGTGTCCACAGCCCCCAGGGACTGCCTCAGACACCTGTTCATGCCACCTTGTATACTCGGACATTTTTTTTTTCTGATTTGACTTTGGGTGTGTATATTTGCTGAATTTTTGTTTTCTGATGCATGTTTATATTCTTACTGGTCATTAGAGCTCATCTGCTACCAGCCATGAAAATCCATGGCTCTCAAACTGTTCTGTGTGTGAGTGACTGTGTCTCATTTTAAACTAGTTGAGCATTGCTTTTCACAGAAGCCTCAGTTTTTATTCTGACATGAGGAGAAACTAACACTTAGTTGAACAGCTTTATATTGGAAATTAGGGAGACATAGCTTTTTGTTTGTTTATTGGAAACTGTCTCTATTTAAGCCATAAAGAAAAAAAAAACTCCTTGCTTCTGAGAACTTCGTGTAAGAACTCAGAAGTTGCTAACAATAAGTGAAAAAGGGAAAGGGACTTGTGAACAAAGGTAATTATGAAAATTAACCTAAGTTTCAAGTTCAACCTCCTTCCCTTTCTTCCCACGCTGGCTGTTTCTCAAACTCTGACACAACTCCAGTTCTTCAGTAACAGGTGCATGGTAACTGAGAACAGCTAAGAAATGACAATGGATAAATAAGCCACATCCCTCTCATATTAAATGGGTTTTTAACCAAGGGGAAATGGGAATTTCACCGAATGCAAATTACAATCCTGCCAAAGGATCTTGCCTGAAAAACATTCTCTGTCTCCCTGTGAACTCATTTCTTTAATCCCTGGGTGGGTCTGCAAACTGCTGCTCAGACCAGGCAGCTATTTCCATCTGCCAGAGGACCTGAGCACCCCTGACCTTCCTTTCCTATCACCTTGCCCTTTTGAGATAGGGTCTGGCTCCCAAAAAGAGGTAGATCAAGGGAAACACAGTAAAGTTTCCAGAAGAGAAACCTCTGGAAGACAGTACAGGATAGTTTGAATAAAGAGAACAAAACTGAGCCCAACTGCCAACGCTGGGTTGCCATCTTGGCTCTCCCATTAAGGAAGTTCCAAACAAGGAAATCAGGTGTTCTTGCTCAGAATCTCAGGACGCTGTTACCAGGCGCTGCTCATTGTAACAGGTGAGCAGAACCGTAGGGTATTTGCCAGAAGGACTGAATTCTACTTATCTCTGTTTCTAGCACCTAGAACATTTTCGCTTTCATAGTACGTACTCAGTAAATTCTTGCTGAATGAATGAGTCTTTCCCTGACCTGCTAAGCACATAGTCCTAGAGAACAGCAAAAAAAAAAAGGGTGACAAAGGGGACCCATGAACCTCTTGCTCAGTTGTTGGAGGCAGAAGTAAAGCTTTTGAATACAGTTACATCAAGTGGACTGGAGCCTCTCCGGGTGGGAGAATCTTCCCTCGAGTAGTTGGCAAACGAGTAGGGTTGGGCACCACTATCAGCATGGGGGGTGAGGGTGATGGTGAGGGCTGGCCAGTCAGGCAGCCAGTGGCAGGGAAAGAAGAGCCCAGGTTGCTGAAGCACAACCCCAGAGAGGAAAGAGATTACAGAAATGAACGTTCAGGAGTGCCTTTGGATCTCGGAACAGCCTCATTCTTGCTAGACGGCAAGCCTAGGCCTTGCGTTCCTGGCCACTCTTGCTGGGCGCTCAGAAGGGCCTTCACAGAGGCAGGTTGCAGCAAATAAGCATGCAGCCCAGGACAGAGACAGTGAGTTAGGGGGACTGTGTCACAGAGTGGAAGGAACACAGGTTTTAGAAGCAACAAACCTCATGTCAAATCTACGCTACCTACCTAATTGTTGGGTTATCCCAGGATATCACTGGGAAATAACATCCCTCCTTTTAGGATTGCTGTGGAGATCACATGATAACACCTGAAATGCACCAAGCACAGTGGTTAGCAGAGTGTGCTTAATACATGTCCTCTTGGGCTCCACATCTTGGCTACATCTCTTTGATCAAGTCATGGCCATGAGACGCCTTATTTGCAACATGTCACAGACCCCATGGGGTGTGGAATGTCTGGATGGTGACTCCTTGCCTCCTTGCTCCCTGTTTCTTGCAAGTCACTGGTTTAAATTCCGTACTTTACACTCCTTGTCTCATGTTAGCTGATAACCGCCTGGGTCACCCTCTGCGAGCCTCCGCATTTCAGAGGATAGTATTTCTTTCTCCTCTTTAAATAGATATGGTGCCATCATCTATTTTCCCCCTATTTAAATTCCACTTGCCTTATTTCCTGCTCTTGGCATTGAGACAGACCACCTCCTGGCCCAGCAGGAAGAATGCTTTGTGGCCTAACAAGATTCAGGTAAACCGATGCAGGGTTGTCACTCATAAACCAAGTGACAGCAACACAAAATTTGGTTTTCTTTCCATTCCCCTCTGCCTCCCTTTCTAAATTGACTGTGTATTTTCTTAGCTTCTCTCTGAGCTAGAAGGCGAGGACAGGATAAAGAAAACTGCTGGCAAGTGGCTTCTGAACTTTCCAGCCTGTTTACCCTGGAGGACAAATATCAGTTGAAAAAGGAACTGTTCCTGTTTGACGTCTGTACCTGCATTATGCATATGAACTTTCTTGGTAAATAAAGGGCGAGGAAGAAGGCTAGCCTCAGAGAGCGGACTGCAGGAGCCATCCCAGGGGCAGCACTAAGTTAGTCAATAGGGTAGATCACTTTGAACAGCAAACAGTGAAATCACTGATTTCAGCATCAGCTAAGGCTTGGTCACCTTCCCAGTCATGTGCGAACCAGAGTTATTCCCAGATCAGAATCTTGTTTGTTTTTGCAGCCAGAGTTATGCAAAAGTTTTTTAAAAATCAAACTGCACAGAAATTACAGAAATGATCTTTTATGAACAACACGTGAACAGAAACCATCCCCTAAATATCCAGTAGTTTTGGTCTTTGAGGGGTAGTGGAGCTTAGTGGTAAAGAGCACAAATCTTGGAGACCCATGACCCGCCTGGGTTCAAATTCCACTTCTGCTGCTTGTGAGCCATGTGTCTCATTTTCCTGACTGTAAAATAAGGACAATTATGCCCTCTTCCTAGATGGTTGTCAGCAGTGTCGATGCATTCATTTTCAGCGCTGGCTGTGGGACAGAACCACCACTGGTGCCCAGGTTACCACCCCAGGCAATCTGGATCCATCTCCTCTGCACGCGGACTTCAGCCCTCATTTTTTTTTAACTTTTTTTTTTATTTCAGCATATTATGGGGGTACAAATATTAC
>VBSM01002912.1:2766521-2778475 GCA_008086735.1 Cheirogaleus medius
TTGTGTTTTATGAATTTAAGTATCTTCAGATTTCTCTTTTCTCTCTGATTTATTGACTAATACCTGGCTCATCTAGTTCATGGTGCTATATTGAGGATAAACAAGATCCAGATGTGAAAATTTATTATTATTATTACTGTTAGTAAAATAACTACCATAGAATATGCTCTTTTATGAATATGATAGATCTGTTAGTCTCTATGGATTTGTTTGTATTGGTAAAAGCCCAGACAAATAAACAAAACACGATTATTTCTTCATCAATTTATTGACTTATTCAAAATTTTTGACTACCTATTATGCACAAAGAATTGCACTATATTATCGAATAAGGAATATTAAAATGTTTAGAGTGCCTTTCCTTTTTCGTTTTTTAAATGTGGAAACCTATTTAGTAATACTTTGAAATAGATAAAATGTTCTATTGATCTCTCCAAACGTATCAATGTATTAGAAAATTAATAATATGTGTTAGACACATTTATTCAGTTTATAGGGCGTGCACAGTACACATATCAAAGAGGACTCCTGGCAAAATCCACAGGCCTGTAGTAATCTGTGGTGCATGAACTAGTAGCTACGGGTTTGGTGCCTTTTCTGAGTGTCTTCCTTTTCTCCATGGTTCGCTGCTCTGTTAGAGACGAGTTATACCCGCATTCCAGCCTCCGGGTTCAAATCCAAACAGTCACACAACCTGTGCCGTGAAATCTTGATTGTGGGAACAAGCAATGACCAATGATACCAATGCAGTCCTCCACAATTAATCAAATACTTTCATGTTTATAATTTCCTTTCCTTTCCTCCGTAATCCTCTGATAAAGGCAGAGGGGTCCTTCGAGACGTCCGGAGAAGCGGGTGGGCCAGGCCCAGAGAGCAGGCCTCTGGGAGTCTGCAGCTGGAGTGGCGGTGGGGCCGGGCCCCCCCACAGGGCTGTGCAGAGGGCTTGCGTTGTCACAAAGATAAGGCAAGAGTGATGTGAGCTAATTCCCTTAGACATCTATGCCGGCACCTTTTTCAAACTCATGATCTCACCGTTCTCCCTGCCTCTCGTATCATTATTTTGATATATTCTCTAAAGTGGAGTTGATGTTTTCTGACTCTAGAACATAATCCCTGAGTAGGAGGATGCTAACCCATCATTTTGTTTACTCCCTAGAACAATAAACACATCTGTTAAGTCCCATTGAGGTCTTCAGGTTCAATGTTAAAGCCGCATGCCCAGCAGGGACATGAGAATGCGTTAGAATTCTCTTCTGATTCCCTACTCATCCCAGTGATTCCATCCTCTCCTAAAGGCAGAGTGGCCAGAGCCTCCTCACCCTTGGTCAGGAGAGAGCAAGGAAACTAATTTGACTGCAGGGAATGAAACCATCCTCTGGAGTCCCCTTGCATCAAAGGCAGGCTCTGTGTGGGGTCTGCCAGACATTAGGACTGAGGTTTCCCAAGAAGGGACCAGGTTCCCAAGCAGATGTGGAGTATTGGGGTGTCAGAGTGGGTAGGTGGCCATCTCATGGAACAAGAATCAACCCCAGATATAGGGTTAGGGTACCACACAAAGCCCTATGGGAACTAAGAAATCCAGTGAGGCCCACTGCCTAGATTTAGCAAATAAAAATGCAGAGCTCACAGCTACATTTGAATTTCAGGTATACAGAGTATAATTTTTTAGTGGACGTGTGCCCATGCAATACATATGGAATTCAAATTTAGCCGAGCGTCCTGCACTTTATGTGGCAAAGCCAACAGGGTCTAAATATTTCAGAACTTTCGGTATTTTAATTTTTCCTGATTTCACTTAAGACCTCCCTTTAGCTTTCACTGTCTTTGACATCATCCCCCTGAAGGCTGCGGTTATAGGTAAGGATACAGAGGGAGGAGTCCATTTCCAAGATGATAATATCGGTAATTTCAGTTCCAATTTATATAATTGAAATTTACATCCATATACATCCTTTCCATAATAGGGGAGTGAAGGGTTTCTTTTTGAACATTAAAAGGCATTTTATAGATAAGAGTAAAAAAGCACCTTTCTCTTTAAATAGTTCACGTTTCATGATTTGGCAATGCTCGTTTCTTATAATCAGTTTGCGGAGAAGATAATTTATAAAATTGATTGTGAACCTCTACAGAAACTCTTTATTCTCTATACAATTGACTTGAGTTAAAACATAAAACCAAGAATTAAATATTATTTCTGCTTATATTAGCTGTCATGGGGAAGGTTTTTTTTTTTTTCCTTTATTAGAGAAAGGATTGAAAATACACAGTTTGGTTTCTTTCCGCTCAGGTCCTGCACCCTTCTTAATTTTCTCCCATGGAAATAGCATCTTTAGGATTGATTTGGAAGGAACAAATCATGAGCGATTGGTGGCGGATGCTGGCGTCTCAGTGATCATGGACTTTCATTACAACGAGGAAAGAATCTATTGGGTGGATTTAGAAAGACAACTTTTGCAAAGAGTTTTTCTGAATGGGTCGAGGCAAGAGGTAAAGTACCATTAGCCCTGGTATTCAAGGGATTTTTGTACAGGTTGACAAATGTAATATATTGAATTCTTATCACATAGATAAATGAAAGTTACATTACGGTTCAAATGTAAGTATTTATTTATCTGCGCTTGTGGTACTATATTATGGAATAGGCCCATAATATATTGTTATATTAGAAGCCCCCAGGGAGACAGTGAGGATATAAATGTATTATAATTTTGAAGATATGTAAGTTTATTAGGTCGGATCACTATTTTATGCTTAAGACAGATTATTTGCATGATTATTTTTTGATATTTGCCTGATACCCCAGTGGTTCTCAGTTGGGGGAGGGGGGAGCGATTTTTGTCCCCTCAGGGGACATGTGGCAATTTCTAGAAACAGTTTTGGTTGTCACAAGTGGGTAGAGTACGAGGGTGGAGATACCACTGGCATCCGGTGGATAGAAGCTAGGGATGCTGCTAAACACCTTTCAATACGCAGGACAGAACCATAATAAAGAACGATCCGGCCCAAAATGCCAATAGTGCCGAGACTGAGAAACCCTTTTTTATCCATATAAAATCTCTGTTATGGGTTTTGTCACCTAACATGTAGGAAGAAAAATGTTTTTCTTTTTATTCTCAAGGTGTTTGATCTCTAGGAAAAAAGAAAAACAAAAAACAAAGCAGACGACAGATGTAAAGCATTTTACTTCAAGTTGATACAAAAGATTCTTAATCTCTCTTTTTAGCTGGTAGAATGCTTAAATGAGTCCCAGGAGGAATGTTCTCTCAAATCTTCGGAGATAGATTACAAAGAGCACGTGACTAGAAAAACTTAAAGCATTTATTCCCAACACAAAGAACCCATTGGTTTTTTTTTTATTCAAAACTTTCTCCCTCCAATTATTCTTAAAATCTTCAATTAGGTGCTAATCTGTTTTATCAGGTCTCTAATACTTGCTAATCTCACTTTTAACAAGGATTACTACTCATTACTCTCCAGCCTCCTGGTAGTATAATTGTGAAATCTTGAGTCTAAGAATCTGGAGAGTTTCTTGTCACAGAACAAGAAAAACTACAAATAGTTATGAATTTATTTTTTTATTTTTTAATTTTTGGATTAATTTTTAATTTTGAAATACGTATAGATTCACAGGAAGTTGCAAAGATAGTACATACAAGTCCTATGTACCTCTAACCAAGTTCCAATGGTTACATCTTAATAGTTATGAATTTATGTCATTAGGAAAGGATTGGCCTAATGCCCCAAATTTCACTATTAATATTCTTTTGGGTTAAAACATTGTTTGTAAAGGATAACTGTTGAAACACAAACAATTTGCCTGGGTGCGCTACTTTATGAATCTATTAGCAATTGATAAAATGGGTTGGCTGGATGTCTTTGTGTGAGATGTAGGAATAGCACAGGCTCATGAGATTTGCCATCTCAGCCCAACTCCAAGGTCAGGAGAGTCACGTGGGTAGCTGGAATTCTGCCATGGTGGGAATGTTTACACCGTGGAAATCTGCAACCGTACAAACCAGGGCTTCTGATTGCAGAAGCCACCTTGCAGCCTCCATCCCCTAAGAAGACCAGTTTACCTGCCCAGAGCTGGAGTTGGGAGATAAGAAAGGTTTTTGTTTGGTGGCTTTTATCATGAGAGAGCAGGGAGCACAGTTGTAGGTGCCTACAGAGAAGCCCTGCTACTCTGGCCAGGGCACCAGGGTACAGATGACTGCAGAGAGGATGGAGGAGAAGGGGCCAGAAGAAGAAGGGAGGCCCTAACGAGAAACTCACCACCTTCGTGGCTTTATGTTCAAACTCTAAGGGAATCTTGCCAGAATTTGGCAAAGCTTGGAATTAAGATGAGTTGGGGTTCTGGAAAATTCCATTAGCAAATGAAATTGAATAAACTATCTTTAAGGCAGCATTGAAATTCACTCTTCCTACAGTTGAAATTATTAACATATTATGGTTATTTTAATGAATAAGAATGTGTTAGGCATTAATACATTATGCCTAATTTCAATAGTGTATAGGATAATTTCCATTTTCAAAGCTGTGAGATGAATACTATGGACAGAAATTTTTACTCGTGGGGTGGGGTTGGGGGGTGAGGGTTAATATTTCTGTATCGAAACAAAGGCACTGTATCTGTGACTATTTTAGCAATTAAATAATTTTGGGAATGCGTAAAAATGACAAATACTTAAAAGAATAGACTTTTTATACATAACAATAAAAATAATTTTGTTGCAAATGAGGAAATATTAATAACAATTTTGAAATTTGATTTTGCAGAGAGTGTGCAATATAGAGAAAAATGTTTCTGGAATGGCAATAAATTGGATAAATGAAGAAGTTATTTGGTCACATCAACAGGAAGGAATCATTACAGTAACAGATATGAAAGGAAATAATTCCCATGTTCTTTTAAGTGCCTTAAAATATCCTGCAAATATAGCAGTTGATCCAGTAGCAAGGTAAATTCCGCTGTATCGAGACATCGAAATGCATTTCAAAAATCTAATGCAGACTCATAGAATCATTACATTTTGAACTCAAAGGGACCTTCTCTTTAAGACAAAGCCCCTCTTTTACAGCACACAAATCCCATTTTCCATAGGAGAGTTGCCTGGATTCGATCTGAGCCAGGCTCCCTCCACAAACACTCCTAACTACTGCGGTTTTTCTGCTCTAGAAGCACAATTCTCTTTCTAACTTGACATCACATGTGATTTCCATAAAGGGGCAATGCATACTGGTTGAATCGAATTCTCATTCGAGATAGTCCAACTTGTCCCGTGCATGTGCTAGGGGCTGCTGACACACTGGGAGAGTGGCCATCCCAGGGACTGTACGTTCAATCACGGATCTGCGTGATGTGTTTGCCGTCAGGTTGATATTCTGGTCGTCGGAGCGGGCGGGCAGCCTTCACAGAGCAGACCTCAGCGGGGCGGAAGTGAAGACTCTGCTGGAGACGTCACAGATGATAATGGCCATGTCGCTGGACGTGCTGGCCAAGCGGCTCTTTTGGATTCAGAACGGCAGAGAAGGAAGCAACTCTCACATCTGTTCCTGTGATTACGACGGAGGTTCTGTCCAGCTTAGCAAATATCAAACACAGTACGTTTTGCTTTTGGTATACGATGAAAACAATTATCGTTTGAAGTTTACAAGATACATTCACTGTACCTTTGTCACCTCAACTCGTGCGGTGGGGTCAGCACGTAGATTGTGGAGTCCGAAAGACTTTGAGTTCAAGTGCCAGATTCACCGTTTATTAGTGGAATGACTGTGGGGAGGTCACAAAACTTCTTTTATCCTCAGTTTCCTTTAACGTGAAGATTATCACAGTAGCTGTGTCTTGGGATCGTTGTGCAGACAAAGTACATAAACCCAAATAAAAATAATCCACAGGATATTTGGCATGTAATAAGTTCTCACATATTGGCCAGAGTTATCCTTTTTGGAGTTATTATGTCAGATGTTTTGTGAGGCACCTGCCTTTCGTCGGATTTGCTATCACGACAGCAACTGACTGCCCAGCTTGTGGCAAGAGCAGAAATGAGTCAAGTGTGAAATTGAAACAACTAGAAACCCACTCTTACCCTGTTTTTATTTCCTCCTCCATCTTCATCACACTTATATGATGACTAAGAGAATAGTGAGACAATGGGTCTGGAGCTAGAAATTATATGCTATTAGTTCAGATTCTGATGACAACAAATAAAATTATAAACTCAATATGCTTTTCTAACCCTAAATGAGAAACAATGGAAAAGATAAGTGATTAAAATTCGAACAATACATTGAAATGAAGTGACATTTTAATAAGCCAAGGAACAAATGTCCTGCCATTTCTCCCCCCTCCCCACCCCTACCGGTTGTTCTTTTAGGCACAGTGTGTTTGCAATGTCCCTTTTTGGTGACCGTATCTTCTATTCAACACGGAAAACGAAGATAATTTGGATAGCCAACAAACTCACTGGGAAGGATTTGGTTCGAATTAGCCTCGATCCGTCATTGGTACCACCTGGAGAACTTAAAGTAGTGCATCCGCTCGTACAGCCCACGGCCAAGGACGAAGCTCAGGAGTCTGGTGAGTCACCTTTGACCTCCCCCGGGGCCTGGCACACGGGCCCCATCCATATACTTGCTCCAGTCAGACACTAACAGTCTGTAGGGGGAAAAATTATTTTTTCTTCAGTCCTCATAAGTTCTTATTTGGAATGAACCCCTGTAACGAAAGACAGATAAACAAGAGAAAAACAGTTAGAAATGTATTACCATGCACATTTCATAGATACACGAGAGACACCTAGGAAATGAGTAGCTCTCAAAGAGGCGGCTTTCAATTCCAGCTTAGAGAGCATCCTCAACAAAGAACAGTAGAGTTTTAGAGAAGGGACAAGACAAAGGAAAAGGGCTTGGAGTTTTTACTGGCAGCAACTTGGGGGAAGGCAGATCAATGGCCGATACAGGGCAGTTAATAAAGTTTGTTAGTGTAGAGACCTCTGGTGCCATGGCCAGGCCAGAGGGTCTAAAATTGTCTTCAGAAATTTTGTTCTCCCTGGTAGAGAGGGGAGGCTGGATACCTTTGGTCTTTGTAAATTTATGTCCTGCTTTTAGGCAATTAGAGGAAGGGCAGAGAGCTTCTTTCCTGCGTCTGCTGCTTCTGAATCGTTCAGCTCAACAAACCTTCCTATTTAGAGGGCCATATTATGGTCTCCTACAAGGTCATCCTTAATTTCTCTCCAGAGAATTTCCCCAATCACATGGCACCTGCTATGCTTTGCCATAATTGTCTGTCTTCTTAAATCCCTTAATCCTGGCAGGACAGGGAGCACACCTCTCTATTGTCTTCCCAACGCCTAGAGGACTTTCATGAACAGGAGTTGGAAGAACAAATGAAAAAGAAATCCTTTGGCACTCTCTCCCCTAAATAATATCACAAGGACCAAGTTTTAAAGATATACACGATCTAAATGCCTGTTGCCTTCCTGACTCATACAAGTCCCATATTTATTGAGTGTGTACAAAATGATACGCTCTGGGCTTTCCCTCCATTATCTCACTTCATCTTCACAACAACCGTATGAATTAGGTGTGATAATGAGTATCATTTTATAGATTACAAATCTGAGGTTTGGAGATGTCACAATAGCTTGTTCAAGGTCAGTCACTGTGGTGGAACTGGGATTTGAACCTAGGTAGACTGATAGCATGCTTCCACCTCAACTAGACTCTCACCCGCCGTTAGCTGTCATTTCATACTTTAGATTTGCCTGGTTTGTGTCGGGAAAACCTGTAAGTCAGCAGCTATTGTCTATCTATGGCCCCCTGGTGGGTAGATGCTTCCTTCTGCACAAATCATGGGGCCAAACCTCATTTCTTTCTTTCTCTTTTTTTATTTTTTCAATTTCAGAAACTCAGAAAATCTTTTTCTCTCACTTCTCCCTGGCTGTCTGAAAACAGACTCCCGTTTTTGTTGGCATGATTAAATGTATTAGCTAGCTCTCCTGGCCGCCTTGACTATTATATGAATCTCAGAGCCAGTGTGGGAACTTCTTTGTATACAATGTTAATGAGAATATTTCAAGCTCCACTTCCAGAGATTTTGCAACTAGTTGACAGCTCACAGATGTTACTTTGTAAAAAGTCCAAATATTTTTGCTTTTTTCCCTGTATTCTTTAAATGTAGATTGCAGTTTTAAGCTCCTAAGAGAGTTACAAAAGCATATTCTTTGGGAAATGAAGAGTATCTCTGACCAACACTGTGTAAAATGCGTTCATTTTATGCACAAAAAATATTGCTGAATTTAATTCTCTGAGGTCACGAAGGGTAATTGCCTCCACCTGGAAATATACTTGCTTCTGGAAGCAATTAGTGTAGCTAAAACTGCCAAGGTGGGATTCTGATTCATGTTGATTATTTCATTGCTGGAGTGTTTGCTGTAAAACCTTGGTTATTTGGAAACCTCTGGGAAAGAATCATCCTAGAGAGATCAATATATTTCCATACAATTTTGGATTGTCGGCTTAAACACACAAAGCTCTGTTATTTTTCATAGAAATCTTAGCAAGATGGGGATTGCTGTATTTCTCCAACATCATTCATAGTTATTGACGTTTTCTTAGCGACCAGAGTCACATTTACAGAGATGCATGTCACTGGAGCGAGCGTCTGGGGCAAAGCTGGGCTTATGACACAGGTTTGCCCTGACACCAATGGCTGCCATTTGCAATGCCTTCTAAACACCTGGGACTGCTCTTTCTCATTCTTCTGTCTTCTTTCTTGCTGTGGCTCTCACATCCTGCTGATCTCCACATGCATGGCTGTGGCCTTTGTTTATTTTCTAAGCTGAGGCTTTTTCTTGCTGTCTGTTTGTTCAGGAAACCAGATCATCAGTCCTGTAAAATTTTCTGCTTTCTGGATCCCCATGGTGTCATTTAACATGTCTCTCTACCCTCTGTGTTTCCTACAAACTGGTGGTTTAGGCCTAGAGGCCTGATCAGAGTCAGATTTTTTTGCAAGAATGCTGCATCAGCCTGTTGAATAATAATTTTAGAAGCTATTGATTATCATTGCCCAGAGCCATGTTTTTATTAGAGGTTCAAAGTGATGACATTCTAATTCTATCATTGCTTATGCATCTATTAGCTGGAATTCTTACATAAAGAGCCTTTCCACATCAGATATATGATTTCCCTTAGGAGGAGCTTTTATAGAAAAGGTAATTCCAATGCTTGATCCTATCCCTTAATTTACCTGTTTTCAGAATAAAGAGTTAGTGTCTCGGTATCCGGTCGTTGACAACCACGGTCTGAAATGCGAGTGTGAGGTTCTGTCTGGGCTCAGCAAAAAGGAACACTGGAATCGTATAGTCACTTCTGCCACCAGGGAATGCAGGTGGGGGCGGTGGTGATGGTGGGAGTGGAGAACGTACACCCGGTATTTTCCATCTTGGTGCCACGGGCTGGCCAAACTGTCAAAGCAGGAATGAACGAAGCAAGACTGAGTCGGCCGAGGGGCTCTTCCGAGAGTAAAAAGCATTTATTTTTTAACTGCTTAGAGGCCGTTGGTTTGTCCATTTTCTGATTTTTAAAGGAGTTCAGATGGGTAAGGATCCCAAGTAGCTGAGTTCTGCCCAGGTGGTTTCTCATTATGATGATTAGCAAGTCCAACAGCACAAGACACCCATTATCGCAAGTTCTTCCTTGTACAGCCATTGACGGATGAGAACAAATTTCTGTACTGTACAGTTTGAGAAGTTGTTTGAGCAAGTTGAGGCAGTCATCCTTTGAGAGCTTACTAATAGGAAAGACAATAAACAAAGGAAACAAAAATATAACTGTGAGTCTTTATGGAATTTTCACCCACTATTATATTTTATAGATTTATATATGTACACACACAAGTACTTATCTGTACACACACATAAGTGTACAAACACACAGTTTTATGTACATGGCAAAGAGAGAGGGTCTACATCAGAAGGCTTGGGGTGGAGTTCTATTATTCCCTATGCAATCCTTGACAAGGCAGTGTTTCTTAATCTGCAAAAGTGGAAGATGACATTTACTTTACATAGCTCAGGGCTTGTTTTGAAAATTAAATATGATAATGTATATGCTTTATAAAGTGCTATTCCAGTTTTTTATTATGCGTGAGATATTGGGGATGCTGAATATTTAGTTACAAGAATGATTCAAGTGAATGGGTTTGAATGGAGGAGACCAGAAAGGCTTTGTTGATAAGGTGAGTCTTACACAGAACTTGAGTTAGAAAAAGATGTGTTCAGCGAAGAAAAGCAGGGTAGGGGATCCCATGTGTGTTGTTTCAGAACTGGGCCAGGGTAAAGCCATAGATTCACACGGCCGCAGCAAAGCTCACTAGTGCCTGTGTGTTGTTCAGGCAATTCCTGAAGGCGCAGTTGGTGGACATTAAACTCCACGATTAGGAGCTTTAATTGATCTCAGAGGTAATTAAGCCCCACTGCTCAGCTCTGAGGTCAACGGCAGCAGTCTGAGCGCGAGCTTTGGCCTATTTCGAAGCTAAAGAACAGCAGAAGATTAAGGAGATTAAACAAAAATATAACCCTCAATCCTCTGTGTTTTGCCACTTCCTAAAATGACCTTTTAAAGTGTTTAGTGTCTGAATTCAGGTCACATCATCAGCACCGCCAAGCAGAGAATCATGATTACTTTCCTGTCCATGTTCATTATTGAAGAGTAATGTATATTATTAATAAGTACCATTAAAGCCATCAACAGCATGGTATAGTGGAAACAGTGCTAGGCTAGCATGTGACAATCTGTTTGAGCTCTAACGCCAAGGTCGACTGGAAATTTGAGGAAAAAACAAGGAAGTTAGGTTGCAGGTGACCTAAGTTTTTGTGTGTGTGTCCCAGGTGTTTGCTTTTCTATGATTGCAAAAGCGCCACGGCAGGTGCTACCGGGGCTGTAAATGTGATTAGGACACAGGCCTTATCCTCAGCGCATCAGCTGATGGGGAAAAAGATGCATACACACAATTGCGAGGGCGACGATGGTGACGATGATGATAAGAACACACATAAGTCCGGTGGAAAAAAAGTAGGGGGAAAGAAAGAGAAATAGTAGATCTGGTTTTCTTCACTAGTTTGATTCTGTTAGCATAAGCGGTAGTGAAGGTTTGAGCTTTTTTATGTCTTCAACAGACGTTTCCCTTTCAGAATTTATGTGACTCTCAATGACAGTCACAGTGAAAAAGCTCCTAAGCAGGGTGCAGTCTTTGCAACCCAAGGAAGGGCATCTCCAGCTCATTACGAGGCCCTGTCCTGAGAGCCAGTGCAGAAGCAACACAGCTGGAGAAATACAGTCCGGAATGCGGGGAAGGGGGACGTGGGGGGCGACTCCGGAGCAGCTGCCACCTCGGTGACAGAGCCAGGCCTGCTGACGTCGTCGCAGGGAGATAAAACTTCTTAAGAACCAGGAAGGGACCAAGCATCGTCCTCCGTCAAAACACACCTCCACTGCAAATAAACCACCTTCCTTCTCTTTAGAGCAGAAACTTTGCAAACCGAGGGAAGGAAACTGCCGCGGCGGCGCGTGCAGGGGAGACCCCCAGGCTCAGCAGTGCGCGTGCGCGGAGGGATACGCCGCGAGCGCGGACGGGCTGTCTTGCGAAGGTAACGCCGCTCTGCGGCCTGCAGGGGCGCTGCTGGACCGGCGGCTCGCCTCGGCGGGCCACCCTGAGCCTCCGTGGGAAGCCAACTTCAAGTCCACCCGCTCCTTCCCCCAGAAAAGCACTTTAATTTTTTTTCCTCTGTGTTTGAGGCCTTTATGGATACTTTCAGGTCTTTATATCCTGTGTTTCTAGATCAAACACTCTCAGAGGCGGCTCCGGGGTTGCTCTGAGGCCGGGATTCCCTGAATGGGCTAGATATGGACCTGTGTGCATTTGCGAGCAAAATTTCAGCATATGCGATTTTTTT
>VBSM01002912.1:2817667-2839510 GCA_008086735.1 Cheirogaleus medius
AAAAAAAAAAAAAAAAAAAGAGAAAAGAAAAGAAAGCGTAAAGTATTGGGAAGTTCAAGATGCTTCAGAGATGACCCACTTCAGTGACTGATCTCGGAACGCTAGAGGGCAGACTTGGGACAGGCCCCCGCTAAGCTCCCTAGAATCTACGGAGGGAATTTCCACTTCCAGAAACCAGTCGGAGTCCACTTGGCTGATTCAGCATGTGCTCTTGGTGTCATCTGTGGTATAAGTTGTGGAAGAGGCTGGGATATCTGGCAGGTCCACGGAGGACTGAAACCTTAGGAAAGAGCTACCAGGGAGAGGCCATGGAGGGGCAGAGGCCATGTTAGGGTCCTTCCCACATTATTTCACCTGTGCCCAACCCCACCTCACTGTGCATTCCCAGAGAATGGCTTACCTGTAGCTGTGCTTTTTCTAACAGGTGATGATCTGCCCCTGCCTGTAATAGACATTCAGTATTTCTTTATTTTTTGGTTGAACTCGAGTATGGCATTAAAATAAGAAATATGAGTTCTAGCCTTACCTTCCCACTAATTGGCTATCTAATCTTCAGCAAGTCCTTTAACCTCCGCAGAGCTCGGCTTCGTCTTCAGCACAGCAAGGCATTTGGATTAGACGGTCTTGAATATCGCTTCTGTCTCTGTCAATTCCGTAGGCGTGTGATTCTAGGAGGACTTGGCCATAGACGTGCTCAGTTGTTGAGGACTCATGGTGCTGTGGGCATCTATATCACTCAGGCAGCACCTGTCAGGCTACATGGTGTTTCGTTCAGATTTGGGGTAACAAGTTTAATTCATCTCATTTAAATCATGGGAAAGAAGGAGAAACGCAACCTGTGTGTGTCTGTTTTTTTTTTTTTTTTTTTTTAAATAACAAAAACCATTTGCTGCTGCTGTCCTGAGCTGCTTGTTGGCTCAGAGCTGAGCTGGGGGGCCTGGAGCTGCCGAGCTCAGTCCCTCAGCCATCGTCACTGTCGTCCACACCAGCTGTGGCTGCAGATTCCAGAGGGAGCGGGACAGAGCTGAGCACCCAGCCTAGGAGATGCAGCAACAGAAACAAATCTAGTTCCATCAGCTGCCTGCCCCATCTCAGCCCAGAATGTTCTTCTGGCAGAGAGGCCACGTGGATGGAAAATTTGCAGTGCAGAGGGGTGGCTTTTGACTTGAGCCACAGATCATGAGCCTGTGCCCTTACACAGCAGGTCGTGTGTTCGTTTTGCAATGCGTTGCTGCAGGGAGACTGTTAGTGAGGAGGAGACGAAGGGTGCTTAGTGTTATGGAAAATAACAAAATGAAAACACATGTGCATGGAATTCGCCCTTTCTTCCCAACATCCCTCCGTCCTCCCTTAGTTGACTCCACTCGTTATCCCTGCGTACACTTTTCTCAAAGAAAAGCTTGGGCAAAGAGAGTCTTTTCTGTTCCCTTTTCCTCCTGTCGCTTCTGAGTCATGGGCTCCCTCCCTTTCTGAACCGATGGAGCAGGTTCCCTGAAACCTTGGGCGGTGCTTCCCCTGGGTTACTGATTGACAGGGAAGGACTGCACCAAACCGCACTCTTTGTCCTGGAGCACAGGGTCACTTCTTTTCCTCCCTTTTATCATTGATCTACTTTAATATCTAATCCATCTAGTGTCACCTCTGGTCAGCCTGCTCGGCAAGTGCTCAGTCCCATTTTGGACAGCACAAATAGTGACCAAAGTGATCATTTTGTTAACTGAAGTGTTGTTTACTGGGCCTCCCATTTAAAATTCTGGTTCCTAAGCTGTCCAACTATGAGAAAGCATTCGGTAGACCCTTGCAAAATAGTTGTTGCACTATTAGTTATTGGTACCTACTAATGACTCAGAATTACTCAGAACTTGGTAGCATGTTTAGATGAATTTTATTTTTATTTATTTATTATTATTTTTGTTTGTTTGTCTGTTTGTTTTGGAGACAGGGTCTCACTCTTGTTGCCCCGGCTAGAGTGCCGTGGCGTCAGCCTAGCTCACAGCAACCTCAAACTCCTGGGCTCAAGCGATCCTCCTGCCTCAGCCTCCCGAGTAGCTGGGACTACAGGCATGTGCCACCATGCCCAGCTAATTTTTTCTATATATTTTTAGTTGGCCAATTAATTTCTTTCTACTTTTTTTAGTGGAGATGGGGTCTCACTCTTGCTCAGGCTGGTTTTGAACTCCTAACCTTGAGCGATCCTCCTGCCTCGGCCTCCCAGAGTGCTAGGATTACAGGCGTGAGCCACCGCGCCCAGCCTAGATGAATTTTATTAACACACATATATATACTGGAAAAGTTGGGGCGCCTACATATATGAGGTATTATTTGTCTGGCGTATGGGCAACGCCTAGAATACTTATGGATTCTAGTGTTGCTCATAATAAAACAGCGGCCCCCAGGGACCCATGACTCAAAAGTTGGGGTTCCAGAATTAGAATAGATTCTTCAGTAAAGCTATGGGTAGTGCTTAGTTGCTTTAATAGAAAGTAACCATAAAGTTCCCAGTGGACAATGGAATCTTTCTTTAACCAGAGGGATAAACTTGACAGGGCTGTTCTTCCAACTTTCACCTTCTGTAGGTTGAGCATGATGAAGCCATAGACTTTGATTTAATGTATGTTGAGATAATTTGTGAATTATGTAATAATATCCTCTCTCCCCCTTTTGTCTTCTGCAGTTTGTGGTTATAAAGGAACACCAAGACCTCAGGAATGGGCGTCAACCTATGGCCGGCGAGGATGGCCCGGCGGCAGATGTCGACCACTTTTCCTCCCTGCAGCCCGGTCAGTGGTTGTCTCTACCTGGGAGCTGAGTGTTTGTTCAGTGAAAAGTCTCGTCTAACCGCACAAATGATGATGACATTGTGTAAGCTGTGTGACTTCTGGGCTGCATTGAAATGCTGTGGAGCTTTAGAGAAATATGTTTGGACTAGATTCCATCTTATGTGAGGTTACCGTATTCTCTCAAACCCTGCTCACAGAGCAGTCTGCTAGAGCACTCTGATATCACACGATATGTGACTCCTTATTTTGCGTCAGGTTGGATTTTGAAGTCATGTTTGGGGTTTGGGATCTATACCTACTATATGTATGTAGAGTTCCAGTTAAATTGTAAGTGGCTCCAAGAAAACATATCCCAGGTTGTAATGGGAAGGGTTCCTGTGTATTGAAATGGGCCTGGGGACTGTCCTAGGGATTTCAGAGTATTCGGGTCTTATCCAGCTAAACCATATGCGGAGGGACCATAAAATCAACCCAGGTCCTTAGGAACTCAGTCTACTTTGGGTAGAAATGGAGTTAGATACCCTTTGACATATTACTCTTGCCAAGAATTGTATCATGATCAACCTTTTGGGCCTTGGTCTCAGTTGTCATAGTTCTGTTTCCCAAACCAGAGGTTATTGTTGGACACGCTTTTGTGTCATAAGCCTCTGGAAAGGTTTAGAGAAACTTTGAGCCAACAAAAACAGTTCCTCTGCTGATGAAAGAGGCTAATGAAATACCAACTCCATTGACATTTTCTATATTTGCTCCTCACCAATATGTTTATTGCCAGACCTTCTTCTTTGGGTTTCTTTGTAGAGAGACCATGGGATTCTTGCTTTGGAAAACTCACTTTAAGCTCCCTTCCCGTACATATGTGTTGCCCTGTAAACCAAAATACTGAATTCAGTAGAACTTCATTGCCTCATTTGAAGAAGGTCTGGATATTAAGGTACACTTAAGAATTGAATATAAAAACTATAATATGGTTTTCTATGCGTATGGTTACTGCTGCCTGGATAATGAAAACAGTCAGCATTTTCAGAAGTTGCTTGGGTTTTTATTTTTATTGGTAGCACTATTAGAAAGTAATGGAGGGCCAGGCGCGGTGGCTCACGTCTGTAATCACACTCTGGAAGGCTGAGGTGGGCGGATTGCTCAAGGTCAGGAGCTCGAAACCAGCCTGAGCAAGAGTGAGACCCCATCTCTACTAAAAATAGAAAGAAATTAATTGGCCAACTAAAAATATATAGAAAAAATTAGCTGGGCATGGTGGCGCATGCCTGTAGTCCCAGCTACTCGGGAGGCTGAGGCAGGAGGATCACTTGAGTCCAGGAGTTTGAGGTTGCTGTGAGCTAGGCTGACGCCAGGGTAAGAGAGTGAGACTCTGTCTCAAAAAAGAAAGTAATGGAATACCTTTGAGTTACATACTACTTTTCCTTGAGCAGCTAAAAACACATAATTCTTCCTTACAAAGGTAATCCATTTTAGAAGTACCTATAATTTTGCAAGCGAATCAATAGCACAATGATTTGACAAGAATGTGGTTAAACGCAGAAAAGAACTAAGGACTCATTATGGTTAGCCAAGTACTCGGGAATAGATTAGAATGTTTCCTTTTTTTTTTTTTTTTGTGCGAACTCTACTGCAAACAATTTGCCCCATTCTCTCTGGGCCACTCCTATAACTGTCTCCCGGTGTGAGTGATCATGTCCCCGATCCTGTCCAGCTGTCTCGTAAATGCCTGGGGTGAGAGGGCGCGCGGAGACTGGGTGGAGAGGTGGCGTGCGGAATGATGGAAGATCTGGTTTGGCTCTGGGCCGGTCCCTTCTCTGCTCCTGGAAAATGCATTAAAGCACAGTACCAGGTGCCAGTGGTAAAGCCCACGGCCGTCTTCCCTGACTCCGGCCAACATCAGTTGGTGCACGTTAAGTGCGGAGGACCAAGCCAGAGACAAGGAATACAAGTATATTTGCAACCTGAGCTCTATTCCCAAGTCATTCATGGCCCAGACGGGGAGATAGAAGGTACACAGGGAAAGCTAATACGCCATGTCAGGTAGCATAGTTCTTTGAATCATCTCAGCCAACCAAGACTATTTTAGATTTTAAAAATTGGGTCCAGAGCGGTTTGAGAATGAGTTCTTTTTGTGCCTCATATTTCAGGCCAGGTCTCCAACTACTACCAATAGGGTCTCTCTCGCCAGGCATTTTGAATGACGTGAATACTGAAATTTCTTTTTTCCTTTGTATAGGGTCAGTGCAACCGACTTTGTGGGGGAAGGGGCCCCAGACGTCTGGAATGGGCACAGAGGAAGGCTGCTGGATTCCACCATCCAGCGATAAAGGCTCCTGTCCCCAGGTAATGGAGTGAAGCTGTCATCTGCCCTTCTATGGGGCACGGCCCCGTGAGGAGGGAGTTAAGAAGCCCCATTCTCTCCTGTCATCTAACCCATTATGACAGCATAGGCCCTGGATCCACTGTGCCAAATGGAGCTGACTCAGTGAAAACTGGAATTTAAAAGAAGGTCAAGAAGAACAAACCATGTCGATGGACAATGTATTTGCCTTTCAAAAAGTAGAGGAAAACTACAGATTTTGGTTCCATAATCTCTACACTAATCACACACTCAGCATCCTGGAGGCAGATGTGTAGTTGCGCTTTTGTTTCTTCCTTCAAGCAGTCCCATGAAAGATTTTCAAATAGCATAATGGGGAGAATCACTAGGTAACTCATTAGAGACCAAAACTGGGACAATAGTGCTTTGTAAACTGTGTTGTTTTCATCAGTAGTCAATTTCCCTTGCAGCCCCAGAAGAAATCTGGGATTAAAAAGCAGGCAGTCACACTGGTTTGGTCAGTTACAAAGTAATTTCTTTGATCTGGACAGAACATTTGACTCAATCTCATGATATGGTTAGAATATTACAATTCACTGTTTAGATACATTGTAGGCATTTAGCTTATCATTGCTGTGGTCCATGCTGGTAATTTTGCAGAATGACTTGTGATAAATGAATGAAAAGTATAGTAACTTAAAACTTAAAACTTGATTTCTTCACAATTAGATGGCTTATGTTTTCTATTTTAAAATCTCTGAATGAAAACATTTAATTTTAAAAACATTACCCAAGAGACATCAATGTTTCTCAGTCATTCCTGTCCTTTCCCACGCAAAAATTTTTCTCAGTGGCAAATTCCCCTTTTGTGTATTTGCACAGAATTTTTTTGTTTTTTCCAATACAAGATTGTAAGCAAAATGCCTGATTTATTTTCATATGGATAGCAATCAATTTCTTCTATTTAAGTAAAATCACTATAAAACAGAAACACTTTATTTTATACCTGATTAAATAATTAATTATAGTCTAAGGGGTATTAGAGCTGAGCCAAGGTGATTTGCCAAGCTTGCTATTATAACTCTTTTAAAAATTGTTTTCAAATTTATAACTCTAACTTTATAAATTAAAATTGCACATGGTTCTAATTAAATCTTTTTCTTGCATCCAAAGCATAACACAAGTTGATACAGTAACTTTGAATTGTTGGGGGCTTTGGGTCATTCAGTTTATGCATTAACTAGTCCCTTTGCTTATCTTTATTTTTCATTTCTCCCCAACTCTTTGGACTTTGGTGAAGTCAGAAGTCAGAATAAAAAAGAATTAAAGTACATTTTCAAGTGGATACTTTATAGAAATTTTGGTAAAGATTTGGTGATAGGGAGGAAGACTTGAGGTTTATGGGTATTAGTTAATTATTCAGTATGATACCTTTCCCCAGCTAATTTAGATGTTTCTGTATTCAATTTTGCTTTAATTGGCAATTGATAACCTAGAGGATCAGAAGACCTGTCTTTTATTTCTAATCAGTAACTGACCTCAGAAAAATAATAGCCATAATTTCCCCAAGTTTTTCTTTACCTGAGTATGAATATTATTTTCTTCCTTCAAAAGTGAGCATTTTTGGCTGGGCATGGTGACTCACACCTGTAATCCTAGCACTCTGGGAGGCCAAGGCGGGTGGATTGCTCAAGGTCAGGAGTTCGAAACCAGCCTGAGCAAGAGCGAGACCCTGTCTCTACTAAAAATAGAAAGAAATTAATTGGCTAACTAAAAATATATAGAAAAAATTAGCCGGGCATGGTGGTGCATGCCTGTAGTCCCAGCTACTCGGGAGGCTGAGGCAGGAGGATCACCTGAGCCCAAGAGTTTGAGGTTGCTGTGAGCTAGGCTGACGCCATGGCACTCTAGCCCGGGCAACAGAGTGAGACTCTGTCTCAAAAAAAAAAAAGTGAGTATTTTTGAAGCTTTAAGGGTTTAGATTACATTTTTGTGTTTTAACACCTTTTTCTCTTCGGGTTTCAACAATAACCAAAGCAATGACATGAGACCACAATAACCTATAATATATCATTACCTTTGAAGCAGAAAATCCCTGTTTCCCTTGAGCTTTTCAATGACCCTGATACCTTACAAACTGGGACTATACTAAGTCCTTGAGCAGGCTGTCCTGCCAGCTCCCAGGTCAGATTCAAGACCAAATAATTCATTTATATGAAGTTTATAAGCAGAGAAAACTAAACAGTATGGATGCAGGCTTAAGTGGTAAAATTCTAAAGAAAAGTGAGAAAATCATTGCGAAAACATTCCGAAGATAAATTGTCTTTGGTGTTAAGAAAGGATGCCTTTGGTGAAGGTTCCCCTGGACTTCTGAGGCACCTCTGTCTCAGCAGTGGGCAGGTGGGAATTTTTATTATTTCTCTGTGAACTGCCCATATACATTTTTTCACTTTTTTGTACGATTTATTTCATGGTTCAAAAAAAGAACAAAAAGAACACAAAATAAATTATCCCTGAATTCTGTTGAGCCTTCATGGATTCCAAAGCAGAATGATCCGCATTCCTTGCATTCATGCCGGCTGGGTTTGCTGAACTCTGTGTCCCGAAGCCGTGGAGCGTGCGCCGGGGCGAATGGGTTTCGAGCTGGGAATTTTCCCTCGAGGTTAGAAGAGCTTGCAGAGAGGCAGAAAACCATGTTTACCGCACACCTTGAGCGCTTTTAGCAAATAGAGGGATAAAAAAGATAATGAAAGATCCAAGGAAAGTAGGGCTGTGCATTGTCTAAGAGACATCTACAGTGAAACATTGTAGAAGTTCAGAGTGAAAACCTCCACCCTCCACCCCACCCACACCCCAAACAGGATGCTGATTTACCCACCGCACTGGGATGCTAGAGATGACGGTGACATTTTACTTCTCCCTGACCTAGATGCTTACTCCGTGGTGGCGTTGCTATAGTGCTTTCCCCGTCCAACTCCAATGGGCTCCAGTATTTTTTAA
This sequence comes from Cheirogaleus medius, assembly GCA_008086735.1. Taxonomy (NCBI): domain Eukaryota; kingdom Metazoa; phylum Chordata; class Mammalia; order Primates; family Cheirogaleidae; genus Cheirogaleus; species Cheirogaleus medius. The sequence goes on from VBSM01002912.1 coordinate 2,825,765, forward strand.
GTTTCAAGTACAGAGGTAGTTTCTAAGACTTGAAGTACTGGGGCAGGGGTGCGTGCAACGGAGATGGGGTGACAGGGATGGATGGGACAGGATAATAAGAAAGTTCTCTGGCATGAGTCTGGGGAAGGCAAAGAAGTGCTTCCAGCTTCGGGAGCTTAGGAAGAAATCCTATAGCCATTCATTTCAGCCCTGGATTGTCAGAGCTGGTCCTATTGTTTATTCACTTTTTCTTAAACCAGTCCTGGAAAAAAATCATATGATCCATTTGGGGTTTGGAAGAGGTCTTCCATAATTCAGAGAACTGGCACCTTAATTTAATCAGAAACTTGGCTTCTTTTCCGTCGCTTCATCTTGTCAATTAAGAGGCATAGCCACAATAGATAGATTCATTCTGGATGCAAAGAAAATCAAAGGACTCTCAGAGATTTGTTGGGCCAAGGAGACACTCACACGGGACTACTTTAGAGATCAATTTTCAAAGCCCATGAAAAATAAATGGAAGTGTTCTTGTGTGAGCCTGCTAGCATCTGTACCACTGCATTATACATGAGCCTCACCACGCTAGGGGTGCATCTATCCATCACACTGCTTCAACAAGAATTTTCCATTTTTGCCAAATGGTAGATGTCAAGACCAAATGCATAGTTTCCTCATTCTGGTTTTCTTGGCAAGAATCTCATTTAAAAAGAAAAAATCTATCTGTAATTTATCTTTGTTTGGTATAGCCACAGAGGTTTGGCCTCTTCCTTTAGGGGGTCGTTTCAAAGGCTTATAGACTTTTCCCCAGTCTTAGTGTTTGCTTGATAATTTTCATTTAGTATCACTGTCGTTTTTTAAAAATTTCTAATAAGCATTATCACTAGTCTGTCTAAAAGTAGATAACATCTAGGTGGTTAATAAATATGACTCTCTCATAGATTTTATAAGGAAAAAACCCCACCAAAAATCTGACTCCTTTGCTCTCTTAGCTTACATACATGTATACAGATAAAAAGCAAACAGCTTTGTGTGATATTTTTTCTAGCTGCAATTAATTTATTCATTTGAATGCTATGATGTGTATGGTATGGTATGGAAGCTGGCATTTGAATTACAGTTCCAATAAGCAGAATCATTATATTTGCCTAATTAGAATGATTTCTGCATTTTATAGGCATTGAATTTTTGGATACTATAGCAAGTAGAAAACCCATGTGCCATTTTCCTTTTCTTCCACAGATTTAATCTATGCTAATAGCTCTTCAAACTCTTTCAGACTGTTGAATATTTGTCTTTAGTGCATTTTCTTCCATATTGGCCAAGATAGTAATTGCCACTTGCTAAAAAACCTTTTTTTTTTTCATTTTGTTTGTTCTGTCTGTGCTCCAAATCTCCTATTTGTTTTATATTGCTTGCTCTGCTGTTCCTAGATTTCTCAATTTCTTCTGATTAAGGACTATTGTTTAAATCTTGTGAATGGCAATCATTAATTCATCAGAAAAAAAATAGTTTAGTCCAAATCACTATTGATTTGGGTTGTCATTAGATTCAAATATTTGAATAACTGATAATTATGTACTATAATTGAACCTTTCCTGCTGAACTGTAATAAAATCTCAGGCAATGGTTTAAGTGGACCTTTGAAACTTACAAAGCACCTATGAAACTTACAAAGTTCCGTAATTGTCAGCTTTGATATTTTTTCCCACTGTGTCCTCAAATTAGAGACCTATTTGTTCAGTGACCAAGACTTCCCAAAGCCAAATCTCTCTCTTTTCCTAAAGAATGACTTTCCTGAAGGGGAAATAAAGCTCATTGACACATTTTAGTCAGTTATTGCTTTGTTTCAGAAAAGTTTGAACTTGAGACAGATTGGAGGAGATGTACAATTTTTGACATGACGTGAGAAGTAGAGAGATGGATACGAGCCCAAACCATAAATCTTCCACTCAACCTTATAGGCTTAAACGGAGCCAGAATAATGTTCTTCTGCAACCCTAGCTGCCCAAACTGCAAGTTCCACAGCAGCAGTGTTTGCAGCCCACGAACGTGGTGGACGACTGTGGGGAGGTGGAGTGTTTTTGAACAGTACCCATATGAACGGATTTTCATTTTAATGGTGAGGTGTTTACCTTTTAGTCCAACATTTCATTGTGAAAATTTCCAAAATACAGCCAAGTGGAAAGAATTTTGTCATGAGCGCCCACAAAACCAGTTAGATTCTACCATAGCATTTTCCTGCCCTTGCTCTATCACGTCTAACCTCCTCTCTGTCCCTTGAGCCAGTCATCAATCCGTCTTATTTTTACTGCATTTCATTATAAGCTGCAGGTGACAGTACATTTCCTCCAAAATACTTCAGCATGCAGATCATTGAGGAGAGTTTAATATTTGTTTGTAGTTTTTCTTTCAGAGTAAAATTTACTGAGTCTGACAAAATGCATACACAAAACTATGTAGCCCAAACCCCTATCAAAATGTAAAACGTAACCTGGCTTCCTCCGTAGTCCCTGTCCCTACCTATATATATATCCCCAGCTAACCACTGTTAGGACTTTTTTTTTTTTTTTACCATAAATAAGTTTAGGCAAACTTTAGTAAAAGGCGAAAGACTTATTTGTTTTGAAGAGAAACCAGAGCTTAGGCAAACTTTAAAAACAAGTTCTAGATGAGTTCTAGAACTTGAAGTAAATGGGATCAGAAGGTATACATGTACTCTCAAAAGAGTATACGTTTTCTTGTTTGTGTACATTTTCTTTCACTCAATCTAATTTATTTCTTCATTCCTGTTGCTACGCATCAGTACTTCATTCTTTTTTATTGCTGAATAATATTCCATTATATGAATAGATCACGGTTTATTCATTCTCTGGTCTGTTCCTAGTTTTTAGCTATTATGAATAAAGCTGCTATGAACATTCTTATACAAGTCTTTTTGTGTAAATACATTTCATTCCTCTTGGGTAGGATTGTAATTGTAGGGTCAGAGGTTAGGTGTATTTTTTTATTTCATAAGAAACATATAGAATTTTTCCTAAAATGATTATATTATTTTATATTCCCACCAATAATGCATGAGAAGTTCAAATGTCCTGCAGTCTTTTAAATTTTACCCATTCTGGGGATGCAAGTGGTATCTCACTGTGGTTTTAATTTGCATTTCTCAGGTTTTTATTTTTAATATCTTTCAGAAAACATACAATTAGAACAGCAAGTCCATGATTGCAGGGCAAGGTAGAAATGAATCAATAGAAGATAAAGTTAAATAAAAATATCAGATAAATAATAATGGAGGTAGTGTAAGCATATAGCAAAATTTGTGAAAGTGGTCTGTGAATAAGTGAAGTTTGAGAAGTGGTTTTACAGAGGAGGTCATTTTTCAGACTTCCTCTAGTTTCATGGCTTTGTTGGATGAAGAAAAAAAATCAACGTTTAAAAATATTTAAGAAATTCTAATTAGCATCATCCACCATGGAGTCACTGAGCTCTGAGATTAGGATTTGATGTTCGCTGGTGAGAAAATGATTTCAGGCAGCACCACTGTTTTTGAGGCCTTGCTTTAAACAATCTAATTGTAAAAACTGAAACGAAAGAAGACTGTACTGCAGCGGCCAAGTGGCAAAGTGGGTATCAGTACACCAGCTCCTCACACATTACCTTTTTCACCTGAGCTACCTGGAGTTTGGTTTCTGCCATCTGTAACTGAGAATCCTGATGAATTCGACTTTTACAGTCATGGACACATTTTCACAAGAGAATTTCCTTGAGTTGAGCAAGGGGGGGACTTTGCTATAAATGGTTTTCTCTGCTGAAACTTATGTAGGTGGTTTGTAGAAATTACATGGAGACACTGGCAGAGCCAGGTGTGTGAAATACCCCAACAGATCAGGAGGCAGGTTTGGGGAGAAATGATGCCAATCAGTTCACTGTGAGGCAGCCGTGGGAACTGGACAGAGATGCTCTGGTTCTCAGGGGCATCTGGACTCCACGCTCTGAGTGAGATGGGGGAGGTAGGAGATCCGCTGCTTTACTTTCCTTCTCTTTCTCTTAGTCTGCCCCCTCTGCTGTTGCTGCCGGGACTTCCAGAACCTTCCAGCTCTCAATACTCTTTGATAATCCCTCTGTTCATAATCCTGCCTTCCACCCCTGGCCTAAGACTCATATAAGCATGATGTAATCATCTGATTTCAATTGGCTTAGCCATCTGGAAAAGGTGCCTTTCAATCATTTGGTTGCACTGGAACCAAGCCTAAGATTACCACATCTATCTTTAGTGACTTCATAATCACAGTATCAATAAATATGGCTTCTTATTACAAAGCCAGATAATTGTACTTACCGTTGTTAACATCTCAGGTGCCTCAAAGAGTAATTACCGATAATGAGAAAGTTTAGGTTCAAAGGATCGTGCGTATTATTGAGTGATGAGTGGAGAGTGCTTGAGCAGTGTCTCAGGGGTTAATCACCGAGGCTCAAACTGCCTGTCCATGCACAGCTGAGGGGGAGGCAGCACAAGCTCTTCCGCGCTGTGCAGTGGACGCAACTCCACGCCAGCCTGCACGGTGGACCCTGACCACGAGGAAGGCAAGAGCAGCGCTGCTACAAAATCAGTGGCTCCGCGGGGCAGGGGTGTGTGCGTAGGGGGTGTGTGTCAAAGCCGGTGAAACTGACCTGTGATGATTAGCAAAAATTTTCTGGCTATTGTCCATTCTGTCCTCATTTCATCTAGTTATTCATTTTTGTGTCCAATTCATTCACCCATTCGAAACTTACTGAGACTCCACTTTAATTGCAGCGACTGTACAAAGTGCTGGGTATAAAATGAGGCCCCGCCCTCACAGAACTCACAGGCCACCTGGAGAGGCAGATGTGAATCAGCCTTCATGGGAAATGCTACATTTTCTTGTTGTCGGCACTTATAGGGCTTTAGATATACACGAGATCTTTTCATCTCATTTCTACTTTTAGTCATTATTCTGAAAAATGAGGCAGAGGAATTTAGAGTTTAAAGAATTAATAAGTAGGTCTACAAGGACAGAGAATTTAAAAGAAAGGGGTTGAGGATCTTCTCTGTTTCTTTATACCATTTTAGAAGCATGGGGGGCGGTTCCTCCCCTTTTATTTGTGTGTTTTGGAAAATAGCAAAGAAAAGCTGTCAGACTACTTTGTGAAAAAATTTCTTTCCAAACTTTGTTACATTTTTGAGGCTATAACTGACTGTGATATTTAAGACTCTATTCCAGACGAAGCCAATATTTATAAGGCTGGAATGTCAGAATAACGTGGTAGTTAAGAGCGTGAACTCTGTACTCAGGTCAATCAAGTTCAAGTCCAGCTTAGTCAATCACTAGATATATGACATTGAACATGTTGTTTAACTTATCTTCATTTTCTCTCATGTGTAAAATGAAGACAATAATATTACCTACTCTAGGGTACTGTAATGAGGATTGTGAAATAATGCATTTAAGTAAGGTTCCTGGTAAACAAAACAGTACATAATCAATCAACAATTAATTAGTGTTACATAAAAATTTTAGTGGAAAATTATCTTTTCTTTTCCCATTAAAATAGATAGTAGAAAATTCCACGTTTTATCGTAATATGTAGCATTTCATAAATATATATGTGATAACCGATCACTAAGCTCACACACAGAAAGGGTAGCTCATGTATAAAAATTTCAGAAGGCAATCTGAAGAATTAGAAGTTTGGATTAGAATGAACACATAAGAAGTTAAAGTTAAACAGAAGTTAAATACAAAAACACAAACAGCCAAGTTTAAATGGGTACGTGAACAGGGATGTTAAAAAGAAAAGGCAAGAAGTCAATTCAGAGGGTTCGAAAAGCAACACAATTTTTTAAACTGATGCTTGGAAGCAAAGGTACAGGGAGAAGAGCGGAACGGCTAACAGGTATTTTCAGGGCCAGGGAGGTAACGTGAACACATAAAGCCCCCGACTGTGCAGAGCAGAGCGGGAGTCGTGGGGTCTGCAGAAAAGCATTCAAATTAAAAACTATGTCTATGTTTTCAACATCATGCCGACCAAACAGTTGGCAACCCCGGGAATGAAGCGATGAACGCCGGGAACGAACGGCAAATGGCAGCGGCAATCCGAGCCCGTCCTTTCTGCAGCACGGGTCATGCTCTGCCACCCTTCTCTTCCTCCGGCTCTGCTCCCGGCACTCGCCCGGCTGCCAGTGCCCGGCTGCCAGTGCTCGGCGTGGGCCGGCGTGCGCCTGTGCGGGGGAGGCTCTCTCCTCCAGGGGTGGGGCGTGCGTGGGCCTGCACTGCAGACCGAGGCAGTTCCAGGGAATCCGGGGGCATCGAGGTTCCCAAGCGCAACCACCCAGACGCCCCCGTCCCCATTCTCAGCGTGTCACGGCTTCCCCAGCGAGGCCCTGACTTGTGTCCGGGTCTAGGAGACTGACCTTTGCGGGGACTCCAGGCTCCTCTCAAGGTATGCCAGCCACTCTCGCCGTTAAGTCTTCAAGCTGCAGGAGATGGGGGTCGCTGTGAAAATCGCAGAGTCTTCTTCTTTTGCTTGACATCACTTCCCCTCTCTAGCAAATCAGTTCCCCAGTCCTTATAGTTGCTATTTCCTCCATATTTCGGAACGCCTTCCTTAGTGCACTAGCCAATGGATCCTTTCCCACTCGCATCCCATCCTCGTGCTCTACACACGAAGGCTTGAGCAGTCGGCGTGGGAAGGGACCAGAGCAGCCCATCTCACACCAGCGACGCGGTTCTCGGCTCCATCCGGCGGGCTAGCGATGCAGCCAGAGGATCTCACCCTTAACAGTGCTTCTGGGGCCACGGGCCACGCCACCCCCCAGGCTGGATGCCCTGGGAGCAGAGCCTGGTGTGGGTTTGCTTGTTCAAGTTATTGCTGAGAGCATGCTCTCTGGAGTAGAGGTGTGAGAGAAACGGGCATAGGGCAGGGGGAGAAAACTAAGCAAGGACGAGGCTCCCCTAGAGAGAGCTTCCCCTTGTGGAAGATCTGGAGCAGGAACCGTGGCGCAGAATTGGTCCCACCTGGGGTAGGGAGGCCTGTCCTTGATACCAACATCAGGCAGTAATTGACCAACATCAGTCAGTAATTGACCAAGGTCTGCACTGTCTGCCCGCCACCCCCAAAACACACACATACACACACACACACACACACACACGGCAACTGTCCACTGCTATTATCAGCCAATACACACACAGGAGGGGCACGGGGGCTCCAAGAGTAAAGATGGCAGAGAGCATCCCTTGCAACGTCATTGTCATCATCATGACTGATGACATTATCAAAGGGCACTTCATACTTTTGCAACTGGAAAAAGGTTCCTTTTAGTGATGTCTGTGAAACTGATGCTATTTTTCCCCTTCTACAAAAGGTTATGTTTTCCTTAATGTTAAACTGTGTTTAAGTGAAAAAACCTGTTAATGTTCGGGGACAATGCAAGTGAATTTATTAGAGTGTTAACAAAAAGGTTTATTGTAGCAATGTTCTCTTCCCATCCCCTACAAGCCCCCTAACACACATCTGCACCCACTGCTGTCCTAAGAACGTACACCTTTTTTTGTTTTTGGTCTGCTGTAATCCAGGCAGGGATTTCCAAGTTGGTGAATTAATCCACTGTGTCCTGCTTACAACTAGCTAAGAAGGATACAATATCACATGATGCGTGCATAAACATACCTGCTTTAATAATGTGAACCAGAATTCAGTATTGCTTTGTGTAGAAAAATCTATTTTGCCTCAATCATTTCATGTAAGCACCTAACAAATTGTTTTGTCTGAAAGCTGCTGGGAAACTTCCAGAGTGATCTTTTGAACTATAAATGCGAATCTACTTATAATTTACAAGCAAACAATCCTCAAGCATGAGGCTCGAAATTGTAAAAGTTTCAGACTTCTCTGGCTAGTTCTCATAACAGAAAAGAAAAAAAAGTACTTTTTGAAGGTAACTCTAGTTTTCTTCCCACATTCGGCATACGTGAAGGAATTTGGAGAGATTTTGTGAAACCCATTTATAAATTTTTCTTATGAAAATATTAGAACCCATGTAGCAGTCATAGGGACAGGAAGTACTCGATCTTCGTTCAAGCCGTTGGTTATGAACATTGGAAGTGAAAGCTGCCGAGGTCTGCAGCGGAGGGGAGCAGGCTGAGGTATCTTGTTAAAAGCAAAGGACTCGCACATTTCACCATTCACGTATATTTCTAAGACCACAAGTAGTTATGACCTTTCGGTACAAAAATGCAGAAAAGGCGGATTGCTTTCCTGCCTGCCGGGAGACAGAATTTTTGAGCAGTTCCCTGGAGAGCAATAATGACCCCGAATGGGATTGATTGATTTGCAACTGGATGGGTATTAACTTGAAAGTATGTGAGAACTATTTGGAAGGTGTGGTTTCTCTATTGCACTGCCTTGAAGATTAAACTGTGCCCCTAGATGCTATGTGATCAGTAAAAAAATATAGTGACTCCTGAGCTTTTGGAGGTGGGTGATGAAGGGTGATTGTGATGTGTGGAAAGAAATCAAATTTTCTCTCTCTTTTTGGGCAGGGGTTGTGGCTTGGTATGTTGCAGACTAGCTAACATTTATTGAGGACTGAAAATGTACCAGGTATTTTCTAAGAACTTTCCTTATTTAGGAGGGAGGTATTATTGCCACCCATATTCAACAGAAAAGAAAATTGAGGAAAAGAGAGGTTAAGTAACTCGCCCACAGTCACACGGCTAGTTAGTGACAGAGCAAGATTTAAACCTAGATAGTTGATGCCACAGCATACGCCTTGGCTATTCTGCGTCACAGCTTCCAAAGAAGGCACAAGCATGACCGAGAGAAGGAACTTGTAGGCTCGTGTCACTCAAGTTACTCGGCAGCAAGGTAGTGACCCTGAACGGTCAAATGAGGAGTTGCATTATCTTCTGATGAATTCCATCTATTCTGTTTTGTAGCCCATTTATTTTGAAAAAGTCAAAGTGGTGGTGGTGCGTTTCCGAGTCCTCAGTTGTTGTCTTTTCAGCCTATTTTTTGTAAATTCTCCACTTAAGTTTTATTTGAGTCTGTACCCGCTGAAAAGAACCCAAGTACGGTGACACACTAAAGGAAGTAGGCCGGACCTGGCTTCAAGTGTGTCTCCCTTGCCAGCGTGGATTTATGGAAGGATTTTGGGGGAGACATAGGTCACTCTCGTTGGGAAAAAGAGTTGGAATCATTATGACTCTCAAAGATCGCCTGGAGACTTTCCGAGACCCTCAGAAAACTGAGGGTGACTGAAAGCCAGTGACTTAGCCCAGATCACACAGAATGGCTCGGAGAGGGGCTTAGAGGGAGCCCCCAGTGTTCGCCTCCTGGAACAGAGCTCTCCCCAAAATGCGCCCTTGAAACTGAAGACTCGAGCTATCAGGCAACACTTGAAAAGGAACAGTGAGAAGTGACAGGTCTGGTGACAAGGTGTTTACTGACAAAGAGGCAAACTCAAATGGAAAAATGTCCCTATTCAAAGTCTCTTGGGCCCTTCAGCCGTAGAGCATCCTCTGGGGAGGAATACATTCGGCTCAAGTTCACTCTGGTACAAAAGATGCCAGACAGTGAGGGCGGGGGGCGGGGTACTGATGGGGGGGCAGTGGGTTGTGATGACAAACTGGCAACCGAAAAGAGAATAAAGCAGATTTATGGCTTGAAAACCTAACTCCAACCACAGTGAAAAACAAGGGCCCATCAATTGTGAAGTGCTAGATATCTCAGGGGATTGGCTATCTGGGGAAATTAGGCCAATTTCTTCTTTATATGTCTAGGTCTTTGGAATATATCACGATACTGTTATCCTTCCTTTGACAGCTGAGGAAACAGTTCAATTGCGACTGATTTACATTCTCCCCAAAAGTTTCCTACTCTAGAAATTAATTTAAAACATCACAGCTCTAAGGACTAAATATTGATGCCTCCGATTTCCAGGCACATAGACGTTTGCTGACTAAATAAATGAATGTTTGCTCTAGCCAGGACATTATGTCTTTGGTCAATCCTCACCTATTGTTACAAGGAATAAAATATGAAAGTTATGATCAAAACACTTCTTTTGAATTATTTAACTAAAATTTAATTACATAACTGTCAGTATAGTTTGCATAATACTTTTGGGACTGCTTTGTATTAATACAATTGCTTTAAAGCCTTTACTGACTTTTGTTAATAGTGAATGAACATGATGGATGCTGTAAGGCTTACATGCATCTAACAAGCTGTACAATTAAGTTTCTGTTTCACTCTCCAGCTTTGCCCTGTTAAATGAGGATAAAACAGTCTCGTACAAACTTAATAGGAATATTGCAGAACCAGTGAGGAAATGCCCAAAGCTCTTTCATAATCTTACCTGTGTATGCCTGGTGATTATAGTAATTGAAATGTCTTTAGTCAGCAGCACAGAAGTGGGTTTTTTGTCTTTGAAATAAGTTGATTTTTCAACCTGACAATGTAGTTAAACTCAGATGCATTTTGAAATATAAGTATTTTAGAGTAGGAAAAAAAATTGGTCATTTTCCCACTAAAAGAAACTCCTTGGATAAATGATTGGTTCTACATAGACCTGGGTCTGCAAAAGCACAAGGTTAACCTGGGACATCCTGTTGTGCCTAGAAGACAGGAAGGTATCCAAGACTCCTGAGGACATGCAAAGGAAACGGGGAAGCTGTGCTAAACAACTCCACTGCCCAAAGATGGGAGAATTTGAGCAGCCAAAGAAGAATACTGACTATCATTGGTTGAAATATAGTGAATATATTAAAATTCATGGGATCATAAAGATGATGGAAAAAGTAGAAAGTGAGAGAAAAAATTCTCAAGACTTGTCATCCTTAGAGGTGACAGGTGCATCCAGTTAATGCTCTGAATATTAGCGATTTAAGCAAAGAATGAAGGATTTATCTATCCCACCTATATAAATTGTATTTTGGGATGCCCAAATTGCCTTAGTTGTTGAAAATTGATTTTTAAAGCAAAATAATTTTAGTTATTACATGTGGAAGAATTGACAGAATTATAAAATCTCAGTTTCTCCCCCAATGAAATAAATGATTTGCACAACTATTATCACAATGGATGCCAAAAGGAATAGGTAAAAGATTTATAGGGAAGTGGATATTTGAAAGGTGTCAAGGTAACTGCCCACAGTAGGAAAGTCAACATCGGGTGCCTCTGGTGAGAATATGAAGTTCACAAAATACCCCTAAAAATCTTAAGCTAGAATCTCATCAAGCCCTATAGGCAATACCAAAGACAGAGGCATTAGCTAAATGATACCACAAGCAAAAAATCAGGAAAAATCCAGAATGTGGGACATTTCATAGAACTATTGACTCTGTTTCTTTAATAAATCTCTTGGCATGGAAAAAAAAAGCAGGGAGGATCTCTCTGTAAAAAGACATTTTGGAGATAAACAGGGAAATTGAAAACATGAACAGGCTATTAGATGACAGCAAGAAGTATTGTTAATTTCACTAGGAGTCATCAATATTGTGGTTATGTAGAAAATGTCTCTCTCTTTTTATTTTTTTTTAGAAATGCTTATTGAAGTATTCAAGAGTGAAATGTCACAATGCCTGGGATTTGCTTTAAAATAAATAGGTAGATATACAACACGTGTTAATACATGTTAAATATTAATATTAATATGTGTTCAATCTAGGTGCTGGAAATATGGGGGCTCATTTCATTTTTCTACTTTTATATATGTTTAAAAGTTCTCATAGTAAGCAGTTTAATCAGTGGTTAGGCACAGTAAAAATTGCTTATGAATTAAGCTCTCAAGAACAGTCCAAAATATAGTGAAAATTTCAAATTGCTTTTTAAAATGTACATATATGTGTAAATATGAGACATTTTGATAAGGATTAAAATAGTTTTTCTTGATAAACAACTTCTATGTGATAAAAGGGAAAAGGGAGAGGTAAACAGGCTACGGAATATTGTACTGGTTGGGGATACTCAGTCTTGTTCGAGTTTCAGAGCTAGATGAAGGCTGAAATCCATCAACTAGGATTGCAATTTTGAGAGAAATAGGCCATTATAATTAAAATGCAGTTACTGTAATATAATTGCAAAGTAATCCAGAAGTGTAAAGTGCACCAAAATCCTAGATAAGGAGAGCCCTTTTTAGTGGCATTATACCTAAATTAAATGAGATTTATTTATATAATTCCCATAGTTAAGGCAAAATGCATAGCTTAAAACCTCAAAATGCAGTTAATCTAGTTTGAATGAACAAACAAGCAAATTACTTTCTGAGCCCAGGTGCAACTTCTGACAATTGATACAGTTTCCTATTCATGATCTCTTTACAGACATTTTTAAATTAAAGGTTTATTTGTGAGTTTAGAGATAAGTGGATAGATCTACATTTGATGATGCTTCCAGGGAGTCATATTTCATTTACTACTTTTGAGTGACAAATGTGTATTTAATTAGCTTAGAATTATATATGTAAACTCCAGAGTTTTAGGGCTTTTTTGGATATAATAATCATTCGGTCATTGTCTATGTTTCTAGAGTCAAGTTTCTTTTACTAGAAAACCTCACAGCAAGACTCACATGTTCTTGAAAGACCCATCAAAAGCATGGCAGAGAAAGGCCGTTCTATTTCACATTTAGTTGTTTGTGTTTGTAGTACTAGTCCCGGCAATTCAAAATTACCTTATGCAGAACAGCTGATATTTAAGCTATAAAGTGTAGGACTTGGCCAGGAATAATGGCTCATGCTTGTAATTCCAGCACTTTGGGAGGCTGAGGGGGTAGGGTCATGTGAGCCCAGGAGTTTGAGGTTGCAATGAGCTGTGATCGCTTCCACTGCACACCAGCCTGGGCAATAGAGCAAGACCCTGTCTCAGAAAGAAAGAAAGAGAGAGAGAGGGAAGGAAGGACAGATAAGGAAGGAAGGAAGGGGAAAAAAGACGTAGGAATGCACTCCTATATCCTTAAGAATAGTTTTATTACAATACTCATGCTACAAGTAATACTGTAGTGAAAGATGATCTCTTAGGACAAGTGAAAAATAATATCTGAGCCCAAACAGTGAACACTCAGGTGAAAGATTTTTTTTCTCTCTCTCAAAAGTCTTGGCTTATTCATCATAAGTGAGTATCAAAAACAGCAAACAACAAACAAATTACAGCAAGTATGTCAAAGTGAGCTACGTTTTTATGGCTTTGTACCTAGCATCTTATTTTTCTATTAGCCTGGAAAAGATGTTGTCTATAGTTTTGTTTATAGATGGTGTTATGCTGATAAGACAGAGAAGCTCTACAGGCAAACTTGTGGAGCATTACGGTGAAGAGTAAAGAGGCTCATGTGTAGACTACCTGGCCAAGAGAAAGTAAGAAACAGCCACCGCAGCAGTAGCAGGATTAGCTGCCATTGACTTAGCAAGTACCATGCGCCAAGTTCTGTGCTGCTGTTGTGGGAACGTGTCCCCCCAAGTTGATGTGTTGGAAACTTAATCACAATGCAACTGCGCTGAGAATGAGGAACTTTAAGAGGTGATCAGGTGTTGTGGCCCAATTGCAGGACGGGGGATGAACACAGAAAGGCACAGACAAAAACACACACAAAAACGAAAGACAAGACTGCAGCCCCAGAAAGAAACACACAGACACGAGAGACGGTACAAGACTGCAGCGCTTAAAGCACCAGTCGTTTTATTTTTATACTGTTAACGTTGGCGAGCGTCCCGCAGCTACTTTCCCAGCTACTTTCTGGTCCGTGACTTCC
>VBSM01002912.1:2878787-2890449 GCA_008086735.1 Cheirogaleus medius
CCTTGGCCTCCCAGAGTGCTAGGATTACAGGCGTGAAGCCACTGCACCTGGCCCTCCCCAAGACTTCATATAAGCATTTGCTTTTAAATATTAAAGATAATGAGTAATTTTCAGTAGATTTTATACATAAGTAAACCATATGTAGAAATTAACTATATGCCCGGAAATTCTAACAAAGAATAATAATGAAAATATGTCCATAATTAATACAAATGAAAAGTGGCTTCATCATTGCAAGAGAAGGCCACAAGGGTGTTATCTGTTTTGTTTGACCTAGAACACTAAATAATGTGTGATTTCTGAGCTGCTTTTAGTTGCAAACACCTTTTTCTCTCTTTGTATCCCTCTCAGATGCTAATTTAGAGATCACAGGTTCTCCTTATTTATTTTGGGTTTTTCTATACTTGAAGTAGGCCATAATCAAAGTAGAATTACACTTAGTACAATGAATTCAATCACATGGCTATATATACCTTTCCAGGAAAGTATACTCTCAGAAAAAGATCTGGAACAAAAAGTGATTTGTATAATTAATTTATCTGCAAACATATCTTTTCCCCCTTTGTATCTTTTAAAAAATCTTGGTGAATTCTGTTCTCTTATTACAACTAGAAGTAGAATCTTTGGGGAGAAAATGTAAAATGTAACCGAAAAAAAAAAAAAACCCAACAAAACAAACCTCACATCTAAAAACTGCCATTTCTTTAATAATTAAATTGGTAGGACATCAATGAATTCCTCTTGTTTCCTTAGATATTGCTTTTCAGTAGCTGATGAAAAATGTTGACATTTCATCTACCCATTCAAAATTTAATGCACCAATGAACTTTTATCACATTATTTTGCAGTGTGGGTTAGTACGCCATTCAATGAAAATAGAATCCCTTATGAGAGTAAATTCTGCCCCAGCTAAGCTAGTTGGAAAGACAAAAAATTTACATAATACATGGTTATCTACATAGCATCAGCAGCAAATGTATATGTTGCAGATAATAATGTTTTATAGAAAGTCTAAGGATGGAGATACCAACATGAGAAAATGTTCTGTGGATAGGAAGGCTCGGAGGTGGACCTGAAGGCTTTTGCAAATGGACAAAGACGAGTGTCGATGAGCAATGGAGAGAAGCAGAGCTGGGCAGAGAGGAATCTACCAGATAGGTGCCCTGGGTGGGGTGTGGGGGGAAAGCCCGCTGGGAGGTGCAGGTGACAGCCAGATTGTGTGACACTCGGAACACCTTGCGGCAGAGTTGGGGCCATCTCCCCACCTCAAGATGGCAGTAAGTCATGTGGCATGTGGCCAGTGCATTGTCACTAAGAATAATTAAAGTACAGCACTGAAATGTATGGCTTAATTTTCTTCTTTTTAAATAAGTAACACTAGACTGAATCATGTGCATACGACCATGTCCCTTGTGTGTGTGTGTGGAGGGGGGTGACTGTTAGTGCCCTAGAAAAATAGCTGGAGAGCTGCTGGTTTTTCTTTTTCTTTTTTTTATTTCAGCATATTATGGGGGTACAAATATTATGGTTACATATATTGCCCATGCCCCCCTTCCTCCCGAGCTGCTGGTTGAAGTCAGGGAGGGCGTTGCAAGTCTTCGAGCTGATGGTGGTGCAGGGGAAGGGGGTAGAATAAAAAAAGATACGTTCCCAGAGAACATGATATGCGTGATTTCTATTCCAGAGGGCAGAGATGGCAAAAGTTGGATTCTAGATCCAATGCGACACACTCCGGCCTATTCCCCACGGCCAGCATCTGCAGCTGCGGGAGTGAGTGCTTAAGAGGGTGCGTGCAAACTGCGGCTCTTCACAACAGCCGGCGCGAGGACCGCCTTTACCAACGAACATGCTCCTGTGCTGAGAAAAGGACAGCAAATTGCTGGGCTAACCGTGGCATGGTTTCAGAAAAGCTGACGTTTGGGGGTCAGTGTCCTGAATTGTCTTGTCACATAGTCCTAAAGCATTGCATCGTTAGGGGCAAGAACATTGTTTCTTTGTTCTAGTAGATACGGTTTAATACAATGATCAGGAAGAATCAATTTCACAGTTAGAACTAAAGACTGTACAGGCTACTAAATCAAAGAATTAAAATCCGTCCTTTCTTTCATGAAGCTGACAGTTTCTTACCTCCTTAGAATCAATGAATCTGGCCACCACCCCTGATTAAAAATTTGGCAAAAAACTTATCAGTCATCCTACTTAGACAAGTCTCTCATCTGAAAGCAAACTAGCAATGAGTTCTGCATTGAAAAACTAATTTACAGCTTCTGTTTTGTTGGACAGAATTGCTCCCAATATGCTCATCTTGATTCTTCAGTTCAGTACTGATCATCATTCCAAGTTAGAACTTCCAGGTAACTGTCTTATATGAGACAGCAACTACTGTATTATATTTTGTCATAGCAAAATATTAAAATTCTAGTGGCCATTTGAAACAGTGAGTCCTGAATAAAAGAGGCAGCATGTAGAAATAGCTTCCAGAAAGTAGTTCCAGCAGGAATTCAATTTCATCTCACTACTTTCCATAAAGAAGCACCTTGTGCTCTAAGAAATAGAAAGCTATCATCTGAATTTCCAGTGAGGCAATGCTCACTTATTAAGATTATTATAAAAGATAATAATGACAATGAAAGCGTACTGTAATTCTGAAATGCCTACTAAATAAGAGTAGTTGAGTGAATCCCCTGTCACCAGGCTAAACTTTACCTCTTATAGTCTCAAAATCTATTACATAATATAAACGACGCATTAGTAATTTATTTTCCTGAATATGAAATTTTCTTGGGCCCGAAGTCCAATTATGGGCTTGTGTCAAAGCTGACACCTTTTTTAAAAATCTTCTCATCCACTCCAATGGCCTGCTGACCATAGAAATATTAATGTAAAATCTCAGAATTGGGAAAGGACCTTAAGGGATTTTCCATTTTAAACTTCTTTTCAACTTAGGAATTCCTTGTTAAAAAAGATTTCTGCCTCATAGTCATCCTGTTTCTGCTGAATGTAAAACTAATATTAATAAATGGAATCTAGGGTGCATCAGTTCCTGGTCACATGGTACAGTTAGGTTCCGTCAAAAAAGTGACCCAAATGCCAAAGCCACACATCTTTCCCCTATGGATTAACAGCAGCCCTTCCATAAGTCACACTCTAGCGATTATCAAAATCTGTCTGCCGCTTATCTTTAGCCTAAAGAAGCCCCAAATGGCTTATAGATAATAGATTTATCTGAGAGCTGGAGACTAAAACCAGAAGTGAAAAAGTACTATAAAAAGGATCTGATTATTCACAATGGAATGAAAACCGGATTTCAGGTTTACAAGATTAAGTCCAATTCAGATAGAGAATTTTCCTAGATTTAAATCAAAACCGAGAAAAATAACAGCTGCACAGACAACTATATAAACAAGCATAAACATATCTGCTGTTTGTCAGCACTTTCTTTATGCTCAAGGGCTGAACGTTTAAATTGGAAGATGATCCATTTCTGTTGCAGATTACTACCACCTTATATTTATGTAGGGTTTTTGTCTACACTTATTGCTTCATACACAACTGTAAAAAAGATAGAAGATAAAATCAAGAGGAAAAAAACGACACGTTTTCATTTTAACTATTGGTTAAGTAAATATACTAACTTTTCCCTCAATATAAATTTTGAAAGAGAACTGGGAAACATACCCCAAATACTATTTCTAGAAAGAGAAAATAGCTCAGCACTGATGAAGATCATCTCATGGTTAGCTCACAGATGATTTTTGCCAGCAAAATCAAATGTATAAAGAAATTAAGATTGAGTAGAACCTGACAATGACAAGAAATACATTATCAGGGACAAGTGAAAATGATTTAAACATTTGTTTTCACCTGTGAGATGATCACCCAATTGCCCAAGAAAGGACTATGAATTGCATTTTGCTTTTGAAAATAATAATATGGCAAAATTCTGATTCGAGTCTTCACATTGCTCCTTCAAAATCTGAATGCTCATGCAGTGACATGAGAAGATAAAGTTGTAGACACCAGCTTTGAGAACTCTGATAATGAAGGCAGCTTGCTTTATGAAGTGGGGTAAATTATAATAATTTCCTAGGAATGCTGCAACGAAGTTCCACAAACACAGTGGCTTCTAACAACATTCATTTGTTATCTTACAGTTCTGGAGATCAGAAGTCTGAAATGAATCTTATGAGGCTAAATTCCAAGTGCCAGTGGGGCTGCACTCATTCCAGAGGCTCTAGAACAGAGTCTGTTTCCTTGCTTTTTCCAATATCTAGAGGCCACTTGACATTCCTTGGCTTACAGCCCTCTCCATCTTCAAAACACATTGTTCAAGCTGTTTCCATGCTCACATCACCTCCCCTGACTCTGATCCTCCTGCCTTCCTCTTAAGGACCCTGGAATTACACTGGGCCCACCAGATCACCCAGGACCACAGCCCAGAGAGGTTCCCCATGTTAAGGACTCAAGTGATTAGATTGGGCCCTTCCAGATATTCCAGAATAATCTCATCATCTCAAATTCCTTAACCTAAGACATCTGCAAAGTCTCCTTTGCTAGGTAAAGTAGCATATTACAGGTACTAGGGATTAAGCAGTTGTCATCTTTAGGGAGCACTGTTCAGTTTACCACCTGAATTAACCTGAATAGCAAGGTCTAAAGCCACTAGTCGCCTATAGACACAAACATTTCATGTCTGTTCCTGGTTTGCTGTATCCAAAGCCAAGAAAGAATTTTAGAATACAAAAGGTTAAGAGTCACGTTGTTACGAAAAATTGTCTTCAAGCAACTCACAAATATATGAATCTCAAATATGAGAACTTCAACTACTAGTAACATGCGACTTATTATACACCTTACAATGAAGTAGGCACTAAAGTTTAGAGTTTCTGATAGAATATACAGTTTACTAAAATTACTAACATGTATTCAATTTATCCCAACCGTTAGCAGCTCTAAATTGCCATCTCTTACACTCCTTTGCAAGAACAAAGATTATTTGGTTTGTGATCATCCTCTGAAATTCAACCCTAACACACTGATTGCCACACTAGAAAAAAAAATTTTTTTTTCCTTGGGGCCATGGTGTTTTATTACGAAAATAGAATAAAAACTTCAAAACAAAACAATCCTTTCTAATTTAATGAAAAATTTATTTTTTATTGTTTTCTGTCCATGAGTTATGCAACTTGAAAAATAGTTCACGCGGCTCTCAAGGTGAAGAGACATGTGAGTTGCATATGCTTCACAAGGCCCTGGGCTCAAAACTAACATGAGTTAAATACAACTCACAAGGCAGTTGCGTGAAACTACATACTACAAGCTGCACCACCATGTACTCTTTTCCATTCTCCTTTGCTGGTTCCCCTTCACCTCCCCAACCTTTAAACGTGAGGATCCCCAGAACTCACTATGTGGGCCTCTTCTCTTTTTACCTACACCCCTTGTTCTCTCACTGGGGTTGATGGTTTGGAAACATCTAGAGACATTTTGGGTCTTTACAATTGGACAGCCTTCCACTGAAAAAATTACCCAGCCCAAAAATGTCAATAGTGCCAAAGTTGAAAAACCCTGGGCAAGAGAACGATAGAGAGAGAAAATAAGAAAAGAGAAATCAGAAAACTCAAGAGAGTGTATCTCGAAATTTGACACAGCTTCAAAAATACATTGACTGGTTGGGGTGATGCCACTCGAATCTCAGATACACTCAGGCTGAATTGCTTTGAAGCAATTCCAAGCACAGAGTAAATAAAGGAAGCTTCTCACTTCAAATCATTGAGCAGTTCAATTTAAAATGGAAAACAAAATAAAACAACCAATTGGGGTCAAGATATTACTCCCTCACTATTCTAGAATTAGGTTCACTTCTGACTACCATGGACCATGGTTTGCGGCCCCATAAAGGCTGGTGGATTCAATCCTTACAAATTATTCATTTGCTGCAATGCTTCCCTTGCAAGACGGTCACTTAGAACTGCATTTTCAAATATCTCTCCTGACAAGAGACAAGGGAATAATCTGAAATGAAAAGAACCAGCCTTGGTCAGGCGTGGTGGCTCACGCCTGTAATCCTAGCACTCTGGGAGGCCAAGGTGGGAGAACTGCTTGACCTCAGGAGTTCGAGACCAGCCTGAGCAAGAGTGAGACACCGTTTCTACTAAAAATAGATAAAATTATCCGGGCATGGTGGCGCATGCCTGTAGTCCCGGCTACCCGGGAGGCTGAGGCAGGAGGATCACTTGAGCCCAGGAGTTTGAGGTTGCTGTGAGCTAGGCTGATGCCACAGCACTCTAGCCCAAGCAACAGAGTGAGACTATATCTCAAAAAAAAAAAACAAAAAAAAAAACCAGCCTCCATAGCCATTGCCAAGAAACCCATGCACCGAATTCAAATTCTTTGAGTAGAATTTCCATTATTCCAGCCATCTTTTTATTAGCCAGTCCTGTAGTACAAGGCCACTCCGTGATGGCCAATTCCAACTTAGCCCAGGACGTGGTGATGTTACCACCATTCTATTCTCTCTTTCAATGTATTCAACTTTCTTTCTTAGATTCCACATCTATGTGAAATCATGCAGTACTTTTCTTTTTATGTCTAGCTTACTTCACTTAGGACAATGTCTTCCACTTCCATCTGTGACGCTGCAAATGACAGGATTTCATTCTTTTTTTATGGCTAAATAATATTCTGTCGTGTATGCGTACCACACTGTCTTTATCCATTCACCCTTGATGGGCACTTAGGTTGACTCCACATCTCGGCCATTGTGAATAGACCTGCAACTCACATGGGCGCACTCTCGGAGTCAAAGTATGCCGATCTCATAGCAATGAAAGTTGCTATGACATGAACTTTTTTTTTTTTTGAGACAGAGTCTCACTCTGTTGCCCGGGCTAGAGTGCCGTGGCGTCAGCCTAGCTCACAGCAACCTCAAACTCCTGGGCTCAGGCGATCCTTCTGCCTCAGCCTCCCAAGTAGCTGGGACTACAGGCATGCGCCACCATGCCCGGCTAATTTTTTTCTATATTTTAGTTGGCCAATTAATTTCTTTCTATTTTTTAGTAGAGATGGGGTCTCGCTCTTGCTCAGGCTGGTTTCGAACTCCTGAGCTCAAACGATCCGCCCCCCTCGGCCTCCCAGAGAGCTAGGATTACAGGCATGAGCCACCGCGCCCGGCCCTATGACATGAACTTTTTAAAATTGAGAGTGGGAGTAGCTCTATCTTCAGAATTATAAAGAAAATAGGTTCTGTCATATGATAAAGTATGCCCATAGCATGAACAGAATCAATTGCACTGTTTTCTAAATCACTGAATAAATTATTAATCATGTTTATTAGCTACTCTCAGGCCTTTGCTCCCCCACATTGTTACCACGTTGGGAGGCACTGGTTCTCCTCTGTCGATTGTACACGATGCTACACGAGTTCAACAAGAAGCTGCTGTCCTGTATGTGCCCTGTCACTGGTTTCTACAGAGGGAACCGGAGTAAAACTGGTCAGATAAGTGTCCAGAGCTGGTTTCGGAGACTATTATCTTTATATCTGTTTACATCATTTCCCACAAAGACTTTCGCTTTTTCTTCTTTCCTCCTTCGTTCACATGTTCAAACCACTCCACCCCCCCCAAAAAAAGATAAAAAGACCTTTTGGGAGAAAATACTTAAAGGAAAAATCTCAAGATTCCTCATAAAGTAAGGAATTTAAGAGCACAGCTCCCATTCCTTCAGAAAGTGAAAGAGGACTTTGTTTTATTTTTAAAAGCTTCTTTGTATTACTAGGTCGTGAGACAGAAGAACGACGTCTTCTTTGATCGCATGTCAGGGGAATCCTAGAACTGTGACTCGGGCACGAGCGGGATTTATCAAGCATGGCTTCCCAGAATCGCAATGCCCACGGCGCCCTTTCCTTCAGAGTTCCAGAAGGAAGGAAAACTGCTTAGAGAGAGAAGAGCGAACGTCCAACTCAACGTTCCTGTGAAAGCCGGCAGGTCAATGTGTCTTCCCACGTTCCCAAGAGCACTTCCGGGGACGTGCACTTCCGGGACGTGCACTTCCGGGACGTGCACTTCCGGGGACGTCTCCTTGACGTGGCCGTGCTGGCGCGCATGCGCGTCGCCACATGACAGCAACCGCTCTGCACAGCCCAGCTAGGCCGTCCCTTTTCTACTCTGCCTATTTGTCAGGACGGATTGACTAAGCGCTGAGACTTGACACTAACAATATTCTTGACTTAGCTCCGGTCACACGGAAAGGTTTTCCTGCTAAATGGGGCGGGGCGGGGTGGGGGAGTGCTAAAAAAATAAAGGATTTGACAAGTATTTATGCAAGATACTTTCTTGAGTCTCAGGCACTTCTTAACCAATTTGAGGAATTCTAGACACCTGAGTGGTATAATAACAGTTAAAAAGCGTTTACTGAACATCCACAGGTTGCAACTCTTCACGCAGGTCTCCTATGGGAGCTTACTGCTCCACTATAGACACAACGTCGAGGCCTGACTTAGAAGGCACAACTGTGCATGGCTTCGGCCATTAAAATAGACTGTGTTTTAATTTGGTTGAAATGAGAGTAACTTTTTATTAAATTGAGCATTTGCTATATTCCAGGCACTGTTCCAAGAACTTGGAGATACACACACACAAACACACACACACTATCTTGTTACACTTTTTTAAAAAGCCACCATCGTCCCCGTTTTGCAAAGAAACTAAGGAACAAGATTAAGTGTGTTGTACAAGAATCCATAGCTTTTTTTCTTTTTTTTTGAGACAGAGTCTCACTCTGTTGCCCGGACTAGAGAGCCATGGCATCAGCCTAGCTCACAGCAACCTCAAACTCCTGGGCTCAAGTGATCCTCCTGCATCAGCCTCCCAAGTAGCTGGGACTACAGGCACCTGCCACAGTGCCCGGCTAATTTTTTCTATTTTTAGTTGTTTGGCTAATTTCTATTTATAGTAGAGACGGGTCTCGCTCTTGCTTAGGCTGGTCTCGAACTCCTGAGCTCAAGCAATCCCCCCACCTCGGCCTCCCAGAGTGCTAGGATTACAGGCGTGAGCCACCGAGCCTGGCCCAAATCCGTAGCTTTTAAGAGAGAGTGCTGGGATTTAAACTTAGGCTGTAGAGTGTCAGAGCTTGTGCTCTCAACTACTACATTGCATTCTTACCTAGAATGTTATACTACTTCTCAGTTGCTCCTTTTAATAGAAGTAGTTTTTTATCACCACTTTTTCCAACTGCTCTCACACCCCATCATTATTTCTGACATTCAAAAATGTAAATCACTTACACTTGCAACCCACCTTTTCTCCAAGAGAGTATTCCTTTTTTTAAGTCATATTCACAAGGCTTGATTTTTTTATAGAGAGAAAAGATCGTGAGAAGATAAACTAAAAAAATAGTGCCTCTGCTTTAGAGGTTGAAATATCCAGAGTACTTCCCCCAAAAGTCACTGCGTGCTTGAAGCTGACTACGCCTTTCCCATGGAATTACCGTCTGCCTACTTTGTTGTATGCTAGCAGCTATAGTCTCTTGACTGCTTGAAGACAGGATGTGCTGTTAAGATCTCTGGTATATTACACGGTTATTCTTTGTCTTCCCACATCGACTGACTTATTCTGTAGTTCCAGCTGCCCAAAAGGACATATAATCTTCCTGTGCTTTAGAATCCTAAAATCCAATATAGAAAAGTTGTTGAGGACACAAATGTACGGGACTATATACGAGGAAATATAAACATTGAATCATACAAAGACAAGATCTTTTGTTGTTGTTGTTTTTTGGAGACAGAGTCTTGCTCTGTCACTTGGGCTAGAGTGCAGTGGTGTGATCATAGCTCACTGTAACCTCAAACTCTGGGGCTCAAGCGATCCTCCTACCTCAGCCTCCCAAGTAGCTGGGATTACAGGCATGCACCACCACGCCCGGCTAAATTTTTCCATTTTTTTGTAGGAATGGTCTTGAATTCCTGGCCTCAAGCAATCTTCTGGCTTCAGCCTCTCAAAGTTCCAGGATTACAAGCATGAGCCACCTTGCCCAGACCAAAGACAAGATCTTTATATTTCTGTACATAGTATATAGTCTTCATTACCAGCCAACTACCTTGTTTATTTAAATATGAATGTCATTAACATTACAAAGTGGATTATAGGCTCTATAGACTATAGAAATATTAACAGATTTGACATTGTCTCTAAAATGTTCAAAATGCTTTTACATGGTTTTACTTTTGTCTACTTCTCTGAAATCATGCCATAACTTCCCTGGCAGAGCCATAAGGTCATTCCCCAAAGACATCCCACTCCTTTGCCCCACCCTCCTTCCCACATGCTGTTCCGGCTACCTTCAACACTCTTCCCACCCAACCTTGTCATTTTATTCATCTCTGTGACCTGTGACGATATTCCACGACTGCTTCTAGGTCAAGGTGCTTACCCCTTCCTTCATCACCACTGTGCTTTCTGTATACCTTTCACATACCTATTGTAGTACTTATCTCTTTGTATTTCACATGAGTTTATTTATTTATTTATTTGTTTGTTTATTTATTTATTTGATTTTTTTATTTTTGAGACAGAGTCTCACTCTTTGCCTGGAGTAGAGTGCTGTGGCGTCAGCCTAGCTCACAGCAACCTCAAACTCCTGGGCTCAAGTGATCCTCCTGCCTCAGCCTCCCGAGTAGCTGGGACTACAGGCATGCGCCACCATGCCCGGCTAATTTTTTCTATATATTTTTAGTTGGCCAATTAATTTCTTTCTATTTACAGTAGAGACGAGGTCTCGCTCTTGCTCAGGCTGGTCTCGAACTCCTGACCTTGAGCAATCCGCCCGCCTCGGCCTCCCAGAGTGCTAGGATTACAGGCGTGAGCCACCGCGCCCGGCCCAAATAAGTTAATATGTCTGTTTCTCCTTTGAAATCCTGAAGGGTAGGAAGATAGAATTCCTTCAGGGTGACACCAGGTTCTATTTGAAATTCATTTACAACCTGCTTGGGTGGAGAAGCCATTGTCTTCAGAAACCTTGGTGTAGTTGAACTGACAGTTACTGTTGTGACCTCAAGTTCACCATTAGAGGGGCCATCCAAGCAAAATCATGGAATTATTGGTTATAAAGACGACTGTTGGCATATCTTATGCAATGTATCTAAACTGAATAATGGTACCAGATAAAATTATAGATGGGAATGAAGCTTGTGTATCAATCATTATCATGTGTAATCAATAAACGATTTAATTCTCTTGCAAAAAAAACACCACAAATGTTTATTGTAGGTCAGTTTCTGCCTTAGTGTGAGCTGAGAGTAGGTTAGGCAAGACAATAGTTCTGTATTGCAAAGTCATTGTTCTGCCTTGGAGGTGAGAGAGAAAAAGCTCACAAGGTTAAGGTCTGACTTAACCCAGATTTGTAAAACTGGCGACATTTCTTTGATGTCAGCTGCCTTTCAGAGGGTATCAATCTGTAGAATAAAGACATGTCATTATCATCAGATATTCTAAGCCAGCTGCAGGCCAAGAACCTGGCCTCAGGCAAACCTGCCTGATCATGATTAAACTGTTTGACCTGAAGCACACCTTTCACTTTAAGTCAACAATAGCTGATGATCTTAATTTCTCAAGCTTTGCCCATGACCTCCCATAGATGGCTACGTTAAAAAAAAAAAAAAAAAAAA
>VBSM01002912.1:2890549-2905690 GCA_008086735.1 Cheirogaleus medius
AAAAAAAAAAAAAAAAAAAAAGAATTCTTATCCATAACTGTGTATGATAATAAAACAAAAGCAGAGATTTTACCTAAATGACACCGAAATAGCTTGATTATTTATTTTTTTTATTAAGTCGATGAGTTCTGTCAGGTAAATTAACTGAATCTAATTAATACACGTCCTGTATTCATCACTGAAATTTATGTAGCATATATTTACAGAAAACCTATATCTCATGTCTAGTCTCCAAGGCTACCCCAAGGAAGAAAAGTTGTGCATTTTGGTGAAACAGACATACAGAAAAGCACATTTTTCTATATTCTTTTCCAACTACAGCAATCCATCTCCAGTCCCCGACAAATGTGTTTTATTTTCAAAGACTAAGGAACGAGAGGAACTGTAGAAATATTATTTTAGTTTTTATTACTCTGGGGTTTCTAGTTTTGAAATGATGTGAATTATTCATGTAGCAAGTATTAACTGAGCACTTACTGTGTGCGGAGCACTGTTCTAGGATCTGGGAGTACATCAACAAGCAAAACAGACACAAAAGCCTGCCCTCGTGGAGGTAACAAGCCTGGAGACAGACCATAAATATGTAGTATGTAAGAAGATTATAAATAAATACTATGGAAAGAAAAAGAAAAGTAAAGCAGTGCAAGAGGGAAATGGGATGGAGAGTGAGGGACATATCACAGTTTTAAATAGGGTGGCACATTGACGAGGTGAATTTGAGCAAAGACTTGCAGCAAGAGAAGGAATGAGCCACTCTGGGAGGAAATGTGTAAGACAGAAATAGACAGGGCAAGAACTATCACAAAGTTAAATTTTATCAGACTCTGCCAACTTTGTCTTTGGAAAATTCAATATACTGAGATATCATTGGAGCATGAATCTATAAATGCGTATCTGGGCAATAATTCTGCTTCTTTCAGTAACTTTTCAGGTAAATACAGCAAAGTTTGCAGAGTCATAAATATCACTTAGAAGAACGAGCATGAAAGCATCCAGAATTGGTAAAGAACATTTATTAATTTTTAGGAGTAACCAAAATCGTATTGAGAGTGTAGCTATCAATTTTAGTTACTAAGAAATCCCAGAATTTTTGAGTTTCGTGCATCGATACTACCTCTTGGGAATTAAGTTAGACAGTCTGCAGACAGAAGATTAGAAGATACCATGGTAGAGTATTAAATTAAAGCAGATTTAAAGTAGCTTGACACTAGAGATGAATTTATTTAATCTTTCTGCATAAAGAATGTGTTTATTGTTCTTTCAAGATTTCCTCATGCAAACCCAAACCTGAATATACAAAAGCAAAGGCTGGTTCTTCAAGAAATGGCTGGGATTACTTCTCAACTAGATGGAATGAGATTTTCTACAAGCACATTCATTCTGCTTCACTGGCAGACTGTGTTTAGGTTCAAGTTGCAAAGAAGTATAATGATTTCTGACAAGGACAAGCAAATATGTTTTCCATTTTCTTCATGAGTCAGCAGAAGCATACGGGACAGAAGTGACTTTTCATGTACACTTCTCTACGTGTGCACACTCAGAAGCAAAGCCTCATGGCTGGTACTGTGGAAGTCAGAACTTGTGTGGGGGAGAAAAGCAAATGAGATGAATAAAACATGACCTTCACACTAAAAAAAAAGGGAATTAAGTGACTTTTTCAGAAACATACTCTAGCAACTATCTATTTCTCTTTTTAAAAATTAAGCCTTTTACTTTAGAGCTTAATGGAGTTTTCAATCAAGTAATAACAACACTACGTACATTATAACTCGATCCCAACTTTAGGAAGCCCTCATTAAGTGGAAACATAAACATTTCCAAGATAAGATATGGTTGTTGCTTTATCTTCATATCCTTGTAGAGCTCAACGGGACCTCTCTGTGAATGAAAGGCCAAGACTCTATCAATACATATAAAGAAAGAGATGAATAAAAATCAATTTTCCTTACTCTATTATAAAGATACATTGAGGTAGCTGGGTTTTGCTTGATTCTTAACTTTTACTTATGTTTGTGTGAATCATAAATTTTAAAAGAGGATGTATTTATTACTTTTGTAATTTAAAGAAACATAGCGTGCACTGAAATATGAGTCTTAGGAGATTTTTAGACTTGAGTTCAAACCACTGCTTCAAGATTAATATGATTATTTGCTTCCTATCTTCAGCCACTACCATAGTGGACTCCTCCGGACTCTGATTTCCCAGCTTGAAGATAACACAACTATGATACAGATCAAAGTCAATTATATCCTACAAAAAACAAAAGACTTCTGGCTCATATCATATTTACAAAAAACCAAAATCAGTGCATTAAAATTAGCAAAGACTTTGGAAAGAGTGAAAATAAAGGGAAAGGAAAAACTGAAACCTAGGAATAACATATTTGTTTTTCTAAATAAGTAATGAGCTATAGCAGGTGAAAGATATAGTTTTCCAGGAATTGCTTTGAGGATAATAGTTTATACAGTCTAATCACAGAGAACAGAAATATTTATTCAATGAAATTTTGCAAAGGCTCTTGGTTTATGGGACAAAATTTTGCTGAATTATTATTACTAAGAAGAGTTTATCTGGGCTGAGAGGAGGGAGATGTTTGATTGATTGATTGATTCATTCATTTAGCTATTCAACAAATATTAAGGGAAAAGTGTGGGCAAATAGAGGCATGAGTGAGACGGCACATTCAAACAACTAGGAGAAATTTAGAGAGCCTGACCTTCCATTACCAAGAGTGAAGGGGAGAATGTTGGCATGAAGGCCCCAGAAGGAAGTGGAAGCAAGAAGCTGAAGACTCTTACACACCAGGGTAAGATGTTTCTTTTTAATCCTAAGAGCAATGGGAAGGCGCTGAAGGTTTTAAATGAATGAAGTCAACGAGCTTGATTTGCAATTATATAAAGATCACTCACGGGTGAAATGAAAGCTGGAGCTTGAGGAAGTCTTATGGGAGTGGCGCCTGTTTTAGATAACAGCAGGGCATAGAGCTGAGGACAAGGTAGGCGTCCTGGGCAGAGTGGCCGAAGGAAGTTCCCGAGTCCACACAATCCCAACTACGGAGCAGCCAGTCAAATGTTCTGCAGATAAGGGTGTGCGGGGTTGCTCAGCTACCTTCTGCAAACGCTTATCTGTGCGTGAAGGCCAATAGCAAAGTCTGATATTCCCTCATTTGTTTTGGTGCTTATCATGTTTTAGATATAAAATTACACTCCTCCCAACATGTGTCAACTACCAGTATGCAAGCATGTTTCAGGACTAAGACCACAGTCATCCATGTTCCCAACCAACAAGACAGAACTTGCAAAGGAATGTTCTCAGTTCACTTGGAACATGTTCTGGAAGATACAAGAAAGGTTGGACTGATGAGGATAGATTGTGTGCGCCGCTGAATTATCAGGGTTTTATAAAATCGAGTTTTTTAAAGTACAGGTTCATTTTGCTTTATGCAACAAATGTCACCCAGGAAAATTAGGCAGAAATCTTTTTACTTAAAACTAAATTGCATTTTGAAAATATCTGGGGAGCTTTCCTATTTAAGAGATATTTAATGATCAGTATTTGTACAGATCAGATCCTGGTACTGTATTGTATCTTTCTCAAGTGAGACACATCTCTACTGAATTGCTCTCAATCATAGCCAGCGGAGGACAGAATCTTCCCCAGTGCTATCTATCTCCTAGAAAATCCCTGAGTCTCTCAAGAGATGCTACAACACCAGGGCAGACATAGTAAGTGATGTACCCCCAAGCTGTCCTTTGAGTGTAGCCCTAATGCCATTGAACTGGATCAAATGTGAGGCTATCTAAGTGTGGCAGTGTGGCTGATCTCGCATTCTCAATACCCTTTTTCTCTCTCTCCCTTCCAGAGGCTGGTCTAGCAACAGCCGTGTGATGAAGTCATGGCAGTGAGCATGAAAGTACAAGTGGCCAGGTAGGCTTTTCACACCTATCCATGTGGCTGCATATCCCTTTGGGGTTTTAGGCCATCGCTCCTTTCTTCTCTTCCTAGTCACAGACCTGATTGCGACTGCACTGTCTTAGAGCCATGGGGCAACACACACGAGAAAGGCAACAGAGTGAATTATGAAATGAGCTTAGTCTCCTGACAGCATCACTCAGCTGCCTTATCAGCCCTAGATTGCGTACCTGGGTCTTCTGTTAAGTGAAATAAGGAAATCCCCATGCATAATTAAGATTCTATTTATTGACTTTTCCATTATTTCCAGCCCAACACAATCTTAATCAATACCCTGAATTTCTATTTAAACTTCTTTGAATATAACCAAGTTCTGTTGCCACTGACGGTATGTGGAAATGCGTGTTGACTTAACAACATGGGCTAGAACTAGCGAGCCAATTCCTTCAAAATGGAAACATACATACAGTGACATCTGCATATGCTATAAAGACACTGAGCTGCTTGATTTATAACCGTGTCATTAGCATAAGACAGAGGGAAAACAAAAACAAAAAACCATCCATACACTTCTTGGGAATTTTGGCCATAACTATTCTCATTTAGTTAAGCTTGATTGGTCAAGTACTAAAAATGACTGAGCCCAGTTTGCAAAAGCAGTACCAACACAGTAGCCCAAGGACATAGAAGGACAAGATGTTCTGTGAACGTGTAGTGTATGTTTCTTCAGTGTCTTGTTCAGCCAATGAGGAAAGGACATTGCCTTTCTTTTTACCATTAGTCACTTCTCAATAAATGTGAGATCTTGTTGAGCATAAAAAAAAAAAAAATGCTCTGTGAACAATTTCAGGCAAATTTAAGTAAAGAAATTAGCAGTGTACAAACCAGCCAGAGTCTGCCACCGTCCATCTGGCCGAGAGTTGGATGGTTTTTTAAGCAAGCACATTATGTAGGTCAGAGGCTGCAATGGCTACAGTACTGATTCAGGAGCACTACCTGTCTGGCAGGCTCTGAGGTTTTCAGACTAGTTTATATGCATGTGACCATTAATCATTTTGGGATATCAAAGACAGCAAATTTATATCTCTGCATGGGTGTGTATTTAGGCATTTGAAAGTATATAAATATAGGTAAGTACACATTTCTGTTCAAGGAGATAGTATGCAAATTTAACACATATAAAGATTATTAGAGGCTTCTCTCTTACTCCTATGTAAAAGCTCTGGCTGCACTGTTTTGTTTTGGGAGTTTTTTGTTTGACTATAACAGAATTTTTTTTATACTTAAAGAAGCCTCCTAAATCACTAATGTTTGTATTATGCTTGTCTACACCTTGGACACTGAGTTGAAAATAATGAAGCACTTGTGAAATATCTGCCACAATGCCCCAATCCCTGCACCCCACCCATTGCTTCAAACTGTGATTCTAATTTACATTGAGGGAAACTGATTTCCGAAGAGATGAGACACCATTCTCAATGGCAGGAGTCACAGAAAGAGCTAGAAGAATTTGGGATGCTTAACTCTAGAGTTGTGGGGATTATTTTTTTAATCTGAACTATTCAAATTATTTGTTTATATTGATCAAAATTGCCTACAAAAATTCACCCCAGTTCACTTTATGAGAGGCAATCTTTTTCTCTTGAAAACTAAAGCGACTTTTTTTTTAATAGATGAGTTATCAGCAATAAATCCAAGTTCATACAATGCATGTGAATTAAAAATGTCATCAAGGGCTCCAGCTGATTTACTTATTTATTCACATTTATTGAATATCTATAATAACCATAAAAAGTACTGGTTTTAGAAAAAAAAACACAGAAATTCGGATTCTTTAGGTCCTGTTGGGGTGAGGAGGGCCCAAGAGCATGCATATCAAGAGCCAAATGATTCTGACGTAGCGAGGAGGACCCAGGCACCCCACTTCGAGAAACGCTGCTCTATCTACTTCCAGATGCTGGCGACCACACATCTCAAGCGGTTTATAGTCTAACTAACATGCACAGTGCACTCTAAAAATTCAGAGAGGCATAAAAAGGATAGGAGAAGAACATATAGAAAGAGAAGGGCGGAAATTATGCAGAAATGTCCACCTTTAAAGGAATAGCCAGAGAAGAGCAGGTGAAGGGTGCTTTCGAGGGAGGAAGAGTGGGCACAGCCCCTCAGTGGGGTGTGGCACCATTTGAACGACCTGAACACCTGCTTATAGGAGGCTGAAGAATGAAGATGAGTATCTTGAATGGCTTTTATGCCCAGATGGGCCTAGTTTTAACTTGTATCCGGAGGGCGCGGGAGGGTTTTGAGTGAAGGAGGGTGGGCACAGTTAGATTAAACTGTGGACTAGGCAGCAGTAAGGGGGAGGGCAGAGGGGAGGGAGGAGTGCATGGAACCTAATGAGAGGTGGCAGCTTACTGCCACTCTCGTGGGGAAAAGACGCCGAGATAGCGGAGGCAGAGAGAGGTGAGTGGCTCCGAGAGATGGTAACCCGGAACAGAGTAATCATTTCCTGTGTTTACGGCAATAAATTCAACAGAGAGGTCTTGGCAGGTGATTTAATGTGGGGCGAGGGGAGAAAGAGAGGTTAAGTGGTAATTCTTGGATGGTTGGTGTCAGTTTGGTGGGTGGAGTGTAAAAGAGTGTCGTGTTAGTATTTACTAGTAGAAATAGTTAACAGGGCTGTAGGACTCACACAGATAGAAAGAAATCTATCTACAGGGTGTGGGACTTAGAGATATCAAGGCTAAAGATATCTGTTTGGATGTCATCCGAGAAGACAGAGTATCCCAGGCACATACTTTGCTCCCATTCCTGAGAAGGATGTTCATCTGTCAGGAACACAGGAGCAGGCTGAACAGACATGGGTGGTCATTGGTAGGTTCTCAATTCTCTGTTAATAGAGTCTGGGTGGTGGCAGTTGACATCATGGACAGGAATGAAGTCATCAAAGGGGAAGACTCCACAGGTCATGGTGGGGCCTAATCTGGGGAGTGGGGGTAAGGGGCGAGCATCACCATTTAAGGGGGAGGTGGGAAAGAAACAAGCAGAGAAGACTGAACAGACACAGCCATAAGGTAAGAAGAAAACCAAGGAGTATTACAACCAAGGTTAAGGAACAGAGAGGAGGTCAAGTGTCACAGAGCAAATCAAGGAAGATAAGAACAGATGAGGGGAGTGGTCTCTTGTGACCCACCAAGACTAATCAGTCTGCGAACGGTTCATTCATTTCTTCGACAAATATTTGCTACAGTCCCTGGGTGCCAGGTGTTATGCAAATAGACCTCAGCCTTCAGGGACAGCCTCATCCTATTTTGGAAGGCGAACACTATGTGAAAAATGTGAACTACGGCTTACTTAAAACGTGGCGTTGCACTTGGGCACCAGGGCAAGAGGTGATGTGACTTGCTTTGGGAAGATGAGGCTACCCAAAGGGAAGGAAAGAAAAGGCGCCGCCTCCCATCCTGCTTAACCCTTTACTGAACTCCCAAGTGTGTTTAGAGAGCGAAGTTCTGGGCTACAGAAGTCCTCATTTCCCAGCATACTCCCCTTTATTATACTCCCGTATTAAAAGAAGAAAATTAAGATAGGAAAAGTTAAATTCAACACATTGAACTATTAATAGAAAAAGTTCACGTTCAGTTCAATGCCTGTTTCCTAAAACTACCCTAAAAATGTAACCTCTAAATATCCAAAATGACAATTTCTAGAAAGCCTGTCTGTATACCTTTAGAGAAACAGAATTAATAATAATATCCATAGCACTTTCACGCAGTAGGCCCTGTGATGATTTTCATTTATCCATTTATTTATTCAACAAAGATTTACAGAGTTCTTGCTAAGCCTTGAGCTCATGAAGCCTACATTCTAACAGGAGACAGAAATAAACATAATGCCCTGAGGATCTATAACAATGTCATAATGATATAGGTTGCGCACAAAAGAAAACAGAGCAAGTGGACCAGGAAGGACAAGGCTTTGTTAGGTATGTTTGCCTCATATATTGAGTAAAAACATGTGAACATGGAAGAACAAGATCGGTCATAAGAAATTATTATTGAGAAGGGGTATCACTCTGTTGCCTGGGCTGGAGTGCAGTGGTATCATCACAGCTCACTGCAGCCTCAAACTCCTGGGCTGAGGCCATCCTCCTGCCTCAGCCTCCCACCACGTGCTAGGATTACAGGTATGAGCCTCCATGTCCAGCCAAGAAATTATTATTATTTTTTAATTACGCTAAGTCAGCATGGTGGGACTATTTCAGGCTGTAAGAAAACAAGGCCTCTGCTGGGACATGTATCGTGGCTGGACAGAGAAGAGTGGAGACTGGGGCACATACATTCCAAAACGAAGGAACCATATGGAACAAGGGCTAGAGAACGCCCAGAGAAGGAAGGCTGTTCCAGTTTGGCAGACGTGTTCCACGTTTGGAAGTGATGATGTGAGAACTAAGGTGGAAGACACAGTTTGGAACAGAACAGTGAAGAGCCTCGACTCCAGGGTGAAACTCTGAGGACCATCACTAATTGAGCTGGAAGACAGAACCCTTTATCATGTGGATGAACGACTGGCTGAAGATGAGAGCCTCGCCCCATGCCATGGCTAACAAGGAGGTCAATAACAATAATCTGAGGATGCCTAACGAATGAGATCTCTTAAACTAGCACCAGCGTCCAGCGTTGCTTGGGACTTTTCAGGCACTGCACTGAGCACTCGATGCCGATTCTTCCTTTCATCTTCGCTCAGCTCCACTAGGTGTATGTGCCGTCCTCATTTACAGATGAGGACACGCAGCACACAGAGGGTTAAATCACTTGCGACATTTGCGCAACTGGTCAGTAGTGGAGTTCTGGGTTCAAACTGGCCTCTGTATGACTCCAAAGCCAAGGTCAGCAACTGGGGGGCAAAAATTATGATTTAATTGGCAAATGTGAGAAGGGGTCAGAAACACGTGAAATGAAGTTCAATAATGACACACGTAGGTGGTAGGGTAGTCGACTAGGGAAGAAAGGCAGACGCCAAACTTTACAAAATGGGTAAGCTCAAGGGGCAGGTAAAGGCCGGGTGCGGTGGCTCACACCTGTAATCCTAGCACTCTGGGAGGCTGAGGCGGGAGGATCGCTCAAGGTCAGGAGTTCGAAACCAGCCTGAGTAAGAGCGAGATCCCCGTCTCTACTAAAAATAGAAAGAAATTAATTGGCCAACTAAATATATATAGAAAAAATGAGCCAGGCTTGGTGGCGCATGCCTGTAGTCCCAGCTACTCGGGAGGCTGAGGCAGGAGGATCGCTTGAGCCCAGGAGTCTGAGGTTGCTGTGAGCTAGGCTGGTGCCACGGCACTCTAGCCCAGGCAACACAGTGAGACTCTGTCTCAAAAAAAGGGTGGGGGGCAGGTAAAGGGCTTGGTGGGGAAGAAGCCGACCAGGGGAGGGACTGCAACGTAGGGATGTCTCTTCCCTCCCTCCCCCCCTCGCCCTCTGCTCAAGAGCAACCGTGGTCAAGGCCGCCTGGAGGAACAATGGAGTTATCCTGCTATTCTCAGCTCTGTTCTGTCCAGTGCCAGGCACCAAGACAATCAGCGTTCAGAGAAGATCTTCAAAGATGAACAAGGGGTCAAACTATTAATATAAGAACCAGGAAGAGAGAAGACCCCTCACAGCTTAGTATGGGGTGTACATAGAATTGGCCTTCATTAACATCACAGGAAGAACTTCAATCAGATGCTGAGCCTGTGTGAGTCTAGGAGAAAAACACATTTTTCTTCTCAACTTGATGTGCGGTTGGGATGTTGATGATTAAGTCTGGGTTAGTAATGAGAAGGTATCTACGGTGGGCTTTTGAAAGCACTGATCAAGGAGACTTGCCTGTTCATAAGCTGCAACGAACCTGTCCAGAAAATGTAGTTCTATACATTCTTGTTTCTCTGTTATGGTGTTTCTTAGGTTTCTAGACATTTGAAATTCTAAGTGTTATTTTGGTCTCAATTTTCAAGAAAACTTTCTCGAGTTCCCGCTTCACTGATAGTTCTGAGTAAAATTCCTACAACTATAGGCTTGTCTTTAATAAAATGTTCATGATATTGACTTATTTAAAACTTCAGAAATGTATAAGTAGTAATGAAGGATGATAAAGAAAGCATGTTCTCCTCCCACCAAAGCCAGGGCTGACCCTGGATTCAGTTGACTGACAGATACAGGCATGTAAATTAGGAGCGATCAGCACTTCCTGATAAACTGAATTAAAGACTGGAGACTAGTCTTCCCATCAGTGTATGAATATTTTCTTTACCCAGAATAACGAGTTTTGTGGGATCTGCCAGCTGTCCCTAATTATACCAGTGACCGCACTGAACATACTTCTACACTCTGAATGGCTGGCTCTCCTTGTTTCACATCAGTGTTGGGTTTCAGATCCTCCAAGTGTTAATTTGTAAAGTTGCTGTTTGAGCAGCTAATGGACAACCGCACCATGTCTACCCACATCCTAATAGAACGCACACAGAGAAGTTGGGGGAGGGTGAGAAAGGTGGACTGGGAACAATCAGAGATAGGAAAAGAAAACCTCATCACAGAAACGTCCAGATGTCTTCTGGGATTGTCTATTAAAGAGCTGTGGAACCCGCATAATTATCCCCTTTCTTCCTTGTCATTGAGAAGGCCAAGGGTGCCATGGTACTAAGTACCACACACACATCACCTCATCAAAGCTTGGCAGGGAAGATGGCACCTTTGGAAATTTTATGGTCTAGTGTCATATATAGGTCAAGAAATAATAAAAATTTCTTTGGTTTCCTTAGAAGACCTAGGGGGTGAAAAAAATCAAGAGAACTTTAGATTAGACTTTGAGGTTAATAAGATTAAATGTTAGTTCCTTCCAGCGTTAGAATTCAGCGATTCTCTGATCTGAACCTGGGTTAAGTCTACCCTGGCTGAGTAGAAACCCGCGTTACTGGCTGGTTGCCCTTAGTGATTTTCCACTTCATGGCTGCTTCCTCCTAAGAAGTCCGCCATAGTGACTAACTTTCCTTGGGGCAAGGGAAAGTTGGAAAGCAGAGGTCAGAGCAGAATAGAAATGGAGCAAACTCCTCTACAGCCATGCCACCCCAGACGCACCCGGATCCCGTCTGATCTGGGAAGCCAGGCAGGGCCAGGCCTGGTTAGTACATCAGTGGGAGAAATGGAGCAAAGTCATCTCCTACCTGGGAAAAGGGGCCATGTCCCCTGTGAAGCATTAGCCTTACCCAAAATTTTATAGGCTATTTTGACTGTATTATAGACCTTGTTATATCCATGTCACTTAAGTTTATGCTTCTGACCGGGTGTGGCGGCTCACGCCTGTAATCCTAGCACTCTGGGAGGCCGAGGCAGGAGGATTGCTTGAGGTCAGGAGTTCGAGACCAGCCTGAGCAAGAGCGAGACCCCGTCTCTACTAAAAATAGAAAGAAATTAGCGAAACAACTAAAAATATATGGAAAAAATTAGCTGGGCATGGTGGCGCATGCCTGTAGTCCCAGCTACTCGGGAGGCTGAGGCAGGAGGATCGCCTGAGCCCAGGAGTTTGAGGTTGCTGTGAGCTAGGCTGATGCCACGGCACTCTAGCCCGGGCAACAGAGTGAGACTCTGTTGCAAAAAAAAAGAAAAGTTTACGCTTCTGTGAAGTCTATGTAAATGAAAACGGTAAAAAACAAATGGATTTAATAGATTTGTCATATTTATTAATAAAATCTATTGATTTTTTTCAACCATATAACAATAACAATAAAGATAGGACCATAAATTTGTCTGGCCCTTTACAAGTCACAAAACACTTTCTCTAACATTACATAAATTCCTCTACAACCAAATCTGAGATAGTAACAAATTTTTGGAAAAAACACAATTGGCAATGGGCTTACAGATGCCCCCAAATCCCAGCCACCTAGCTTCACGGGCTACCTCTTTCATTAATTTCAATATAACAAGACTGTGCACATTCATCTGTATTATGCAGGGTTTAATTATAGCTCCTGTATCACCTACATCATTCTTATGAGACACACTTACTGGCTTTTACAGACAAGAAAACTGAGGCTCAAAAAACGACTTCCTAATAAATGGCTAATAAATAGCAGATCTGGGTTCAAAGGGAGTCCAAGTCCTTCCTCCACCCCACAGTGTTTCTGCTAAAGTCATTACAGAAATGCACGGAGCAAATCTCCCACCTGATTGCTTAGGTTTCTATCATGAAGAGCAGTGACCCATTTTTGCAATACAACATGCTCTGTAATTTACTACTGACTTAACTACTTCACTAAAGATTTACATGGAACTCTTAATTGGGTAAACCATTGTCTAATAAACACCACACAAATGGCAGCCTCTTTCTGTACAGCCTCGTGGTTGTAAAGCAAGCTAGTAATGTATGTTTTGTGGATTGGTGCTAAGAAAGTTCT
The DNA here is from genome assembly GCA_008086735.1 of Cheirogaleus medius. Classification (NCBI taxonomy): domain Eukaryota; kingdom Metazoa; phylum Chordata; class Mammalia; order Primates; family Cheirogaleidae; genus Cheirogaleus; species Cheirogaleus medius. The sequence goes on from VBSM01002912.1 coordinate 2,902,888, forward strand.
ATATGCCTCATAAATTCCACAAATCCAACTGGGTATTTCATATCTATCTGCCAGACTCTGTGCTGAACCAGTATAAGACTCAGAGACCCTGTTCTACTGAATAAGGGTAGCCATGATCTGAATAATTGTGCTGCAATTAAAAAACCATTGCAGATTCAACATCTAAAACTGAAAACATCACTACATCCATAGTACCTAAGCCAAGGACAATGTTCCATCTTTAATGAAGGTTTGCATTAAGTTAAATTATTACACACAATTATACATGTTAATATAGATACATCAATATGGATAGGTATCTCTAGTATCATAGAAAACAGTTTTGAAAGGATATTAAAAGTATAATGTCTTAGGGTTGGAGAGTAGGGCAACTTTCACTTCTTTTTAAATTTAAGGAAAAAATGAGATTATGGGTGATTGATATTTTCGTGGCTGTGTATTTTTTAAAGAAGAAAATAGATAACAAAATGAAGAAAACACTTTTCTTCTACGAAAGGCTGGTTTTAAGAAGAATTTTAGCTGTTTAAATTTAGGGATTTAAAAAAATATCAAATCCCAAGAATGTTCTCTCAAACTGAGTCCAGTACATTTTTATTTGAGTGAGAATTAGATACATTTCTATCTTCTTGGGTCTCTGGTCTGTCAATATTTTTACTTTTCAAAGATAAAGAGATACATATACATGTACATAATCATCATGACCTAAGTAACACTCTTCTTATTTACATTTATTTCCACAGTTTTTGCCTAGTTAAAGAGACAATTTTTTTTTGCTTACACATACCGTTTTAGAGAATAAACATGCACACAAAAAGATTTCCCCTTGCTCTGGTGGACCCGGACTTTTTCTCTCATATGTCCACTCTTTACCTTTTTTTGTAAGTAGTTTGGAAGCAGAGAAGAGAATTGCTGTATGGCTGACCCTACTCTTCCTAGCCACACTGTTTTGACTTAACAGTTTTTAAGCAGAAATGAGCTTTGTTTGTTTACGGTTCTTTTCAGGAAGTCTACCTAAGTCTGCCCACCTTTCCCAAGTCAACTTCAGCTAATCTTTCACTCGTCAGGCACCGATCTCTAACATAACTGAAACCATCGCTGAATCTTCCCAGCAAAGAATCTCAAATTTTCCCACGGTTATACACTGCTTTTTGTGATCTCTGATATTTAATGACCTTTGCCTTTTCCTTTCCCTGCCAGAACACTTTAACTAACCCATCCCTCGAACGAGTCATTAAGCACCTTTAGGGATAGTTGTGTCACCTGCTCCCTGGTATTCCCTACTGCTGCTACCAGGCGGTGATTATCTGTGACTGCCCTGGTCCCTGGTCCCTGCCTTAGCTGCTGCTGACTCACTCATTTGCTCAGTGACTCAGGTGCTTCATGGGCTGCTGCTGGCTCTACAGTCCTTTATTGCCCATGTCAGAGTAGAGACGGAGCCAGGACTTTCGGTCCTTTTTCTTTCCACAAGAAGATAAAGCCAGGGGAAGACTATACTCAGTGTTTACTTCTGCAACTGCAATGATGGGCTGCTTCTTGCTCCTCATTTCCTAAGTTTTTGTGCATTCAAGTATCAGATCCCTACCAGACTCTACCACTCGCTCTGCTAAAAAATAACAAACGTTAAGGCTGGGCACGGTGGCTCACGTCTGTAACCCTAGCACTCTGGGAGGCTGAGGTGGGAGGATCACTCAAGGTCAGGAGTTCGAAACCAGCCTGAGCACGAGCGAGACCCCGTCTCTACTAAAAATAGAAAGAAATTAATTGGCCAACTAAAAATATATATAGAAAAAATTAGCCAGGCATGGTGGCGCATGGCTGTAGTCCCAGCTACTCGGGAGGCTGAGGCAGGAGGATTGCTGGAGCCCAGGAGTTTGAGGTTGCTGTGAGCTAGGCTGACACCACGGCACTCTAGCCTGGGCAACAGAGTGAGACTCTGTCTCAAAAAAAAATAAATAAATAAATAACAAACATTGACTCTGAGACCCTGATGCTCTAGTTCTTTTTTTTTAAATGCTTCACGAATCTGCGTGTCATCCTTGTGCCAAGGCCGTGCTAATCTTCTCTGTACCATTCCAATTTTAGTATATGTGCTGCCAAAGCAAGCACTGAGGCTCTAGTTCTTTTCAATTGTTTGAATGGTTTCCCGTCTTCGATTCTAAGTACTTCATCATTGTAAGTAATCAAGAAATAATATTTTTATGAATTCAAGTTAGCAGCAGATACCCAAGTTTTAGCAAAATCTGAGTCATATTAAACTTGTCTTTATTGCCCAAGTCACTTCAACAACTACTTGTTTAGTTGCAACTAAGGGTAAGTTGTTTTTAATGAATACATTAAAATCCTTAAGAAATACTTAAAGATGAACAAAATCTGAATAATATTGTATACATCCATTTATTACCCACAAAGGTCACCTCTTGGGCACCACAAAAATACTAGTAACCATAGTAACCCCTTCCAGAATGACCATCTAGTATTATATTTGAATGCTTCTTAGATAAGCTCTTTTATTATTATCTAAGTAGATGATATGTGAAAGGACATTTAACAATTACTTACTGAGACTATGCAACAATAATAATCCCCGCTGAGCCCCTTGAAGAATGCAAAGCCTTAGGCTTTTTTCAGGCAAGTGTTTTGAAGCCTAGCTGTACTGTGAGCTTACAATTTAGTCTGAACAAACTATTAACCTAAACTATGTTCTGTTATCCCCAATTTATAGACTATTAAAATACTTATTTTTATGCCCCAGCACTGGTATTAAAATGTCTCATTTACTTATTCATTTAACTCTTTTTTTTTT
>VBSM01002912.1:2916224-2928063 GCA_008086735.1 Cheirogaleus medius
ACGCCACGGCACTCTAGCCCGGGCAACAGAGTGAGACTCTGTCTCAAAAAAAGACATTTTACATTCTTTTAGGAACAGTGTCTTAGTGGGCATATCTCCAAATATGCCCGTTTTCCTTTTTTTGAATACCCATTCAAGAGACAAACAAAAAAATAAAAAGGGGAAGACAGAAGAAAACCAGAAGCTGCTACAAAAATCAGATCCTATCAGAGCCACCTTGAAAATGCAAAGGACTAGTAGATGTTACACAACCTGCCACAGCTGATAAAGTCTAAATAAATATTTCAAGAAGTTAAGATGTTTTCTGGAGTGGGATGCTGTGTCGGGAAAGAGGATGTGGTAACAAGTGACCTAGAATGAGGATGTGATTTCCCTGAAGGACGGTTGCAGAGGGGATGATAATGGAAGGTAAGGGTTTTCCAAGACATCCCCACCACGTGACTGACCTCAACCTAAATCCTACTAATGTATATCAACAGACATAAAAGTGCTGCATGTGTAATAAAACGCATATTTCTTTTTCAGGAAAGAAAGGACAGGAAGAGTGAATTTGTTTCTTTAAGCGGTTGGTTTTGTACTTCCTCGGTTAATAAAATGAAATTGCGTTAATGAATGACTGCCTTGGAATAAAATATATCATGAGACTAAAAACAGCCTCCACACGGAAAGCACAAAATTAGTCTATAGCCATGCCACCCTGAACGTGTGGCTGATCTCGCCTGAAAGCACCAAAAATCATTCCTAAATGGAGAATCTTTCACATGCTCACCCACGTCGGGGTGTAGGTGGCTAAAAGAAGCCATGGCAAGACTGGCCACAAAAGCCTTTTTCACAGTCACGTCATTGATTTGTAACAACTGATACGAACTGGCTAATCATTATTTTGATCAGTCATTTTTGGCAGATTTGACGGTCCAAGAACAAAAGGTCATCTGGGGTCACTGCCTCTTTGGTATCCTTCTTACAAGGCCAAGGAGAAGGAAGAGGTGAGAGAAAGGCTCAGACATCTTACCCAGACCTAGTGGCAAATAACCACAAACTCCACTTGTCCATTCATTGCTAAAAGCAGGAGAAATTGAAGCACTGTAAGAAATGAATTTGATGTATGCAATGTGAAGCGAGAATATCTAGTTGTTCTACTTTGAGCAGGTCTGATGCCAATTTATTATTTACACAGTAATTGGAGATCGGGGAAGAAGTGACTGAATATTCTGTAAAATAGTTCTTAGATATTTTTCTTTCCTTAGGAAGAAAACCATCAGCAATTCAATTAAACATTTACCGAATGCCAACTATCTCAATAAATTATATAGTGTCCGCTATGGAGGCTATAAAACCACCTGCCCTCAGGGAATTATACAGTGTTCAGATAGTCTAAATGACACTTCATTTGTTTCATTATATTGCTAAGCAAATTATTAAAAGAAAAGTAGGAAATATATATTTGTGATAGTAAGTAGACTAGAAACCAGCGCTTACTACGTGGCATTGCAAATCCTTTTCTAGAAACAAAAAGGATAAACTAAGCACATGAAAATAGTAACTAAATATTCAGTTACTTTATGTATAAACACAAATGTAAACTAAAGGTCACCGGTGTAGCACACTGAATACTATATTTATCAAGTGAGTTAATTATGCTTTAACGTATGGTTTAAGAAAATCATTATTTTCTTGCCCTGAGACATACTGTACATCCCTATTCCGCTTCATATTATGAAAGGGTCCATCTTTCCCTAAGGCACATGTTTACTCGCCTCCATAGAAACAGATCAGTAGAGCGTGGGGCTCTCAGTGGACCACAGCATGCATGGCCCAGAATTCAATAAATCCCATTTGAATATCACGAAAATGTTTAACTAAACACGGTATACTTTATTTTGCAGCACCTATGAGATCAACCTACACATTTCTTCTAGTCCTATTAGGTTTACCAAGACAGGAACACAGCTCTTAGGAAGAAAAACTCCACACTCATAAACATTTTTCCATATCCCAGGAGCACTATCAGCCAAGAACCAGGACAAAAATCTCACAACTATTCTCCAATCAAGAGCCAAGAAGGGCCAGGCATAGTGGCTCACGCCTGTAATCCTGGCACTCTGGGAGGCCGAGGCTGGAGGATCATTCAAGGTCAGGAGTTTGAGACCAGCCTGAGCAAGAGCGAGACCCCGTCTCTACTAAAAATAGAAAGAAATTAATTGGCCAACTAAATTTATATAGAAAAAATTAGCCGGCCATGGTGGCACATTCCTGTAGTCCCAGCTACTCAGGAGGCTGAGGCAGGAGGATGGCTTGAGCCCAGGAGTTTGAGGTTGCTGTGAACTAGGCTGATGCCACAGCACTCTAGCCCAGGCAACAGGGTAAGACTCTGTTTCAAAAAAAAGTTAAATAAAAGAAGGTGGATTATCTACTAAGCTAAACAAAAGGTCATGACTCAACAAAATCTGAGCCTCAGCTCTCACACTAAACTTTGCACAACTGCTTTCTTTTCATCTATTTTAATCATTTCTAGACTGACTTTGTGGTATGTGCAGATCTCTCTCTCCTTTACCTGTAAAACCAGGATAATAATTATGTACCTGACAGCATGAAGGTAGTCCAGGAATGTTGGACACTTTATTTAAAAAGGCTTTTCTTTTATGCATTTAGTCAACAAACTTTCATGAAGTGCCTACCGTGTACCTAGACACCAGGGCATTCCCAGGGGAACAGAATGGACAAAATCTGTCATGGGATTGATAATACATATATTAGTCAACTAGACTACATATGTTAGTCAATTACCTATGTAACTAACTAAAGTTACTTTGCTTGATAATATGAAGTAGCGTAGAATTTTTTTTTCAATTTAAATTAGTGAGGTTTTAATTTTTTTTTTTTTGAGACAGAGTCTCACTCTGTTGCCTGGGCTACACTGCCGTGGCATCAGTCTAGCTCACAGCAACCTCCAACTCCTGGGCTCAAGCAATCCTCCTGCCTCAGCCTCCCTAGTAGCTGGGACTACAAGCATGTACCACCATGCCCGGCTAAATTTTTCTATATATTCTTTTTAGCTGTCCAAGTAATTTCTTTCTATTTTTAGTAGAGACTGGGTCTCGCTCTTGCTTAGGCTGGTCTTGAACTCCTGAGCTCAAATGATCCACCTGCCTTGGCCTCCCAGAGTGCTAGGATTATAGGCGTGAGCCACCACGCCCGGCCAAGGTTTTAATTTTTCATATAAAAGTAACATGCACATAGTTTTTAAAAAAATTGAAAGATATAGGAAAGTTTAAAATGATAGCCAAGTCTCCTTCTCTTTCCTAATTGACTCTCAATTCTGCTCCTCAGATTTTTACACATATTCATGTGTACTAATAGATGCATATACCTTTTAAAACTTATATTTTAAATATGATTGTGCATCTTGATGTTGTTCACTTAGAAAGATGTGTCTTTGAGATCTTTCCACATTAACATGTGAGACACTGGTGTTTTTAACAGTTATAGAGAACGCAAAATCACCCTTCAAAATGACTCCAAAAAGTACAGAAATTCACACTTCCAACAGCATATTTCGCTCTAAGACTGAGATTGCTCAAAAATTTTAATCTTCCATCATCTAAAGATGAAAGTGGTAATTCACTGCTGTTTTCTTTTATTTCTTCAGTTACGAGTATATTTGAGCATTTTGTCATATGTCTACTGAAAGAAATTGCTAGGAAACATTTCCTTTGCTGTGAACTTCCTATTCATGCTTTTATTATTTATTTATTTATTTATTTATTTGAGACAGAGTCTCACTCTGTTGCCCGGGCTAGAGTGCTGTGGTGTCGGCCTAGCTCACAGCAACCTCCAACTTCTGGGCTCAAGCGATCCTCCTGCCTCAGCCTCCCGAGTAGCTGGGACTACAGGCATGCGCCACCAGGCCTGGCTAATTTTTTCTATATATTTTTAGTCGGCCAATTAATTTCCTTCTATTTTTAGTAGAGACGGGGTCTTGCTCTTGCTCAGGCTGGTTTATAACTCCTGACCTTGAGCGATCCTCCCGCCTCGGCCTCCCAGAGTGCTAGGATTACCGGCCCCATTTTTTTCATTTTTAAAAACCAAATAAAGTTAAAAAATAAACTAAAAGAATGCTTATAGTACAATACTTAAATGACTGAGACACTATCCATGGTAGAATTATAAAGGTAATAGACAACCTAATACCATAATTCTCTCTTAATTTCAGTCAGACTCAGTGAAGCTTTAATGTGGCTATTTCAAGGGGCTGTAACAAACCATGTTGCTGAATATAAATATTTTGGATGACTTTTTCCCCAGAAAATTAAAGTTGCCATTTCCTTCTTTTCTTCCTGCTGCAAATATAACATAGGAGATCCTGAAAGGCTTCTGTCTGGACTGAAGACAAATTGAGTCATATTTTGGTTAAGAAAACATCTACTAGCAGTTCCTCCAGCTCATTTAACACGGTACCATTTCTGTCACTTTAGTTGCCTCATCAAAGCAGCTCCTTGGACAGGGTTGGGGGCGGGGAGGAGGGGGGAGGGGGAGGTGCCGGCTTCTGCTCCTAGCTGGGGTGTATCCACTTCCTTAAGATGAAAGCTCCACAACAACAATGAAAGTTTAACCACCGGGAAGAAACTGTGGTCATACAGAAACACAATGTCAGAACCTAGATTTGTAGTACCACATTAATAACATATTTTAAGGTCCCCAAAACATAGTGCGTGATGTCATTGGCTCCACTGTTTCCTGAGCTGATTCTACCTGCCAGGCCCTTGATAGACATTATTTCATTAGATCCTCAGAGCTCTGCAAAGCAGTCACTGGGGATGTTCATTCAAGACAAGAAACCTGAGTCTTCAGGCAGTGAATAATTGACTCAAGGTCACCCAGCTAGTGAGTTGGGTAGCTGGGGTTTGAACTGAATGTTCTGTGTCCCAGACTATGCAGGGAAAGCCTGGTTTCCTGTGAACAAGTAAGAATCAGTCATTTAGAATGAAAATAGTACAGAACCACACCAAGAATATACGAACTCCAAAATATCACATATGACTCAAATGTGCAATCAATACCTGAGCTGTTCAGAAACAAAACCGAGGGCAGAAGGCTACGCTGGGGCACAGCCGTAGTTCATCGGATGAGGGCTTTGTAGTTGCTGTGTCCTGTTTGTCTATTCTCCCGGATTTCCCCAGGGCTAGCACAGGTCTTCTCTCTGACTGTCATGTCTCATGCCAATCCTTCAGAGACGCCTTCCCTGACACCCTGGCTAAAACAGCTCCTTCTGGCCCCAAGTCATCCTCCTCTTCCATTGCTATTTTATTTTCATTATAGCAGTCATCAACACCTAACATTGTTTTGCCTATGTACTTGTTTACGTGTTTAATGTCTCTTGTCCCAGTGGCATCTAGGGTCCCTGAGAACAGGGGACTTGTGCCTAAAACAGTGTCTGGCAAACACTAGGCCCCCAATAAACATTTATCCAATCGAGCAAATAAAATATCCTGCAAAGTTACTGAACTGACTGCATGGTGTAGCAAGCTTGGATGAAGGCCAAGTCTTAACCATCAATGAGTATGAAGTGCTAGAAGGGTAATAAAACAAGTCACAACTCACTTTATTATGAGAAAATCGACCAGTTGCCAAACCAGCAGCATAAATTGAGGAGTTAAAAGATTTCAGAGGCAAAGATCAAAATCATTTTTGATCAAAACCATGTAAGATCAAAAGATCAAAAAAAGATCAAAATCTTAAAAGGTTTTATGAAGGTGGTAGCATGGAGTTGGGCTTTCTGAGTTTCAAAAACAGGGAAAGGAGACAGATATTCCAGTAGTTCAATCTGTCAGGGTCCTAAGCTATCCACAGGGAAAAGAGAGAACTCAGTATAAGATCAGAATGGTGAGTTGAGGTCATACCACAAAGAATCTTCCATATCAGGCTGGGAAATTTGAGTCAATGTGATAGGTAATTTGGGAGCAATAAAAAATTTTTAGGCAGGGCTGTTTCTGAATGCTTAATGAGAAGCTAAACAACATTGTTTACTAGAACTCTGCTGTTAGGTTGAAAGCAAGCAATACTGACAGTCATACCTGTAAAAGCCACCCCTTATGAAGGGCTTATAAAGTGCTAGACATTTGGTCAGCCACTGATACACCTTAACTAGTTTAATTCTTACCACAAGCCAATGAGATTATCCCAATTTCACACTTAGAAATGGAGGCCCAGGGAGGTTAATATATCATATCATAAATGTGCTCAAGATCACCAAGCCATTAAGTGGCAAAGGTGGAACTGGCACTTGGACTGAATCCACAGGTCCTAGACTTTAATACATTGCTTCCCTGAAGACAAGTTCAGGGTAAGGCACGAGGAAGCCACAGCTATCTTAGAAAAGGAAAAGAAAATTGCATTTATGGCTCGAGTGTTACGAGCTAAGCACTAAGTAAACACTTTCACATAACTCAGCCTTCAAGTCTGCCATGAGCTACCAGTGAACACTTGTCAGAAGACAGCAGGATGGCCGGGTGTGGTGGCTCACACCTGTAATACTAGCACTCTGGGAGGCTGAGTAGGGAGGATTGCTCAAGGTCAGGAGTTCGAAACCAGCCTGAGCAAGAGCAAGACCCCGTCTCTACTAAAAAAAAATAGAAAGAAATTAATTGGCCAACTAAAAATATATAGAAAAAATTAGCCAGGCCTGGTGGCACATGCCTGTAGTCAAAGCTACTCAGGAGGCTGAGGCAGGAGGATCACTTGAGCCCAGGAGTTGGAGGTTGCTGTGAGCTAGGCCGACACCACAGCACTCTAGCCCGGGCAACAGAGTGAGATTCTGTCTCAAAAAAAAAAAAAAAAAGAAGACAGCAGGATGGATGGCAGGCAGGTTGGTAAGCTGCTCATTTTGCATAAAAGGATTCTTTTAATGTAATGCAGTATGTGGCCTTTCTGTGCATTTAATCTTGATAATGTCCACCCAAATTGTGACAAACATATAAGCTTGTGGAGCAGGTTCAACCTCCATTCTGCAAAAGAGAAATGGCTTCTGTTTGGACAAGGAAAACATTTGTTTGTCCACAAACAACAACAAGCTCAGAACGGCAACCCTCTCCACTCTCCTCTCATTTAAAAGTAGATGGGAAGAGTGTGATTAAAACAGCAGGAAATCGGTTTTAGTGGAACCATAGGATATTATCATTTCTTAGGCCAAAATAGTCAAGTATTGACAATTCCGTACAGCCTTTGGGTTTATAACAAAGGCCCTTCCACCATTATATTCCCAACTATCTCGTGGTTCCTTACTGTCTAGTAGACCTACTCCAACTCCTCAGTCTGGCTTCCTAGCTGCCCTCACCTACCCGACTTTATTCCCCAAATCCCCACGTAAACCGTAGTCGGGCCAGGCTGATTCTCCTTCCAGCTACTAATGCTTATCAAATCCTGCATTTTAACAGCACTACAAGAAATACAGTGGGTAGGACTGGGCTCAGATGGCCCAGCTCACAGAGACGTAGCAGGCTGCACCTTAGCTCTGTTCTCTCAAGCACACCTGGCACTGTGGCGCTCAGGGACTCTGGTCCCCAGAGCCGGGCAGTTCTGCTCTCAGATCAACTGCTTATCACACTGCCTGTGGGGCAGAGGTGAGTTAGTCACCTCCCTGTGACTCAGCTTCCTCAACTATAAAATAACAATTACAATGCATTCTGGTCAGGGTTGCCAGGAGGATTTATGAAATAAGGTAAATGGAGATTGCCAGGTAACAGCTGCTTTGAAAACCCAACCCTTTGCCCATGCATGCATTGCAGAGAACCCAACACTAATTCCCAAGGACAATCGTACTTCCTCTGCCCCTACCCTTTGGCCCACCAGGAAAGGTGGGAAGGAGGAATGGTCTTCTCCAGGCAAGATGGCCCATCAGGCTTCTCCACATTCACAATAAATTATGAACCCACGATCCTGCTTCTCAATACTCCTGGGACAGCTTATCAAGAAAGGCCTAGCTCAAAGCTGATCCTGAGGGTAGATACTGTCAGCATCATCTAATCCCCTGGGCACTGTAAACTCCAGCCTGCTATCAATGGGATCACGGCCTCATTAATTTAGCTCCTGGACCGCCTTCCTCACCTTCCCCCGCAATGTCGTTGCCTTTGGCCTAGGACCTTGGTTTGTCCTCACTGCCAGGAAAAGCATCTGGCTCTCTTGAATATCAGTTATTCGCCACCTTTCTATCCAGAACTCTCTTGCCTTCAGAAATCAACTGAACAACACCACCTCTCAACCTCAGCAAGGTTATCCCTCACCGTTAACACGCAGGACGTGGCAGCATTCCATTGCTACCGACCACCATGAAAGGAAACCGCTCATATTCTTTTTTTGTCAATCCAACGATACAGTCTCAAAGTCCCTGCCTTTTAATGGAGTCTTTCTAAATATCCCATACACAGTGATTTTCCTTCCTTCGGGATGATCATTGCTATATTCCAGCACCTATTTGCTCTGCTGTGTGGCATCCTGCCTGTATTTTGCAAGAACATTTGCCTTCCTGAATGGGCTATGATTCCAACAGGTTGAAGTATAAGTTACAGAGAGTCTGTCTGCAACGGTAGGACGTCGCCTTCTATTTCTTTGCCTTTTCACTTGCCTCTTGGATAGTGGCAGGCACGATCTGATTATAAAGTAATCACCTGCTGACCCTGAGGAAGGGTCAGAAACCCTGCAAGCAGTTAGGACAGGAGTCAGAAGAAGACCAACAGGATAAGAAAGTCACGAGGATGTGAAAATGCTTAGCTCTTTATTTTACTTTAGCTACAACATCTTTATCTAACTAAAAGGGGGAATTCCTTTAATTGGGACGAGTGCACAGTTGAGGTGATAGTGTCCCTAAATGAATCACCCTCATTAACATAGTAAAAAAATCACACCCACCAGTGCCATGACAGTTTACAAATGCCATGGCAACTCCCAAATGTTACCCTAAAGGACAGGAAAGGGTTTAGCCTTCAGATATTGGTGGGGGAAAGGGGAGGGTTCTCAGTTGTAGGAGCGCTCTACCCTTTTCCCAGAAAACCCATGATTATTCTGCCCCCAGCTTAGCATAGCATTAAGATTTAATATAAAAGAACAGACCCTAACCCTGGGGTGACACTGTTCCTTTGAGATCAGTCTGCTCTTTGCTTCTGTCTTAAGGAGTATACTTTGCTTTCAACATACCTCTCTGCTTTTGCTCCTATCTCGAGTCTGAACTCTTTTCTCTCACTCGTACCCCTGTGCACTTGAATTCCTTCCTGTGCAGAGGAAAGGAACCCTCTCCACCCGTGTGGGCTGTGGTCCCCATGGTATATTTTTGTGGCTTCCACGAAGGGACCACATGAGCGGCTTCCTCAGACCCCAAATTGAAGACCTATCGTACTCCATGGACAGGGGAGCTTCTTTGAGACCTTTCATTTGCACTTTCACCTTCTTCTTGGGGTTGATTGTCTCTCCTTTCATTCTTTTGCTTTCTCGCTCCATCCACTGAACATCGGCTCCCCCAATTCAGGGTGGCAGAGGCAAGTCCTCATGCTGTGCAGATCCAAGGGTTGAATGGACACCAGGTAACACTGGCCTTGGGCACTGGTGGGAGTTCTTTCCTACACTGAGCAGGAGCCCACAGATGTTCTCTTTTCCTGTTTGTCACATGTCCTATTTGGTAGTCCTGGGACACTAGGGTGCTCGGGTTGGAGTCTCCTGTGAACTTGAGGGGTCAGCGTCCCAACACCGCACTTAGGAGGTTATTAGACCTCTTGTCATTACCAGGTAGTTGGGACACGGCCCTCGAGTGCCCTGAGGTTTTCAGTTTATCAGTCTGGACTTTGTGAAGTATTTATTTCAAGTTTCTCCCCCTTGCTGTGCTTGTACATAGGGGTATTGCTGTCTCTGTCCCCACTACATCTGCCACTATGGAGTTAAAATGTAGAGCCTATTAAGCTCTGTTAATTTTCTTTTCTTCCTGCTCTGAAACTGTACATGCTAAGTTACTAGTGTTGAGATAAAACTCACTGTCTATAATATCACTAATTCAAGGTTATTTGGTGCAGCCAGTTCCAGTAACAATGTAAACATTAAAAACTCATTTGAAACTGACGGGAAAAAATGGTAAAAGAGGCTTCTCAAAAATCAAACTGCCATGGAGACTGCTATACCCAAAACTTTAGTCTATAGCTTTCATTATGTTACCTATTGGGGCAACTAAAGTTCGGCAATGTGAACAATTTCTAACTTTGTCAGAATAATTTGGATCCAACAATCTTTTACAAACTGGTGGGTTTATATTGTTATCTCATGGCTGGAATTCGGAGGTAAAAACTATTAAGATCTTTGTGTGCATGTATGTATGCATGTTCAAATGTGTGTGTATACATGTATTGTTATGTTATTTGTAAATTGGCTTATATATCAAGACGCGCTCATAAATTAAGTAAAGAAGTCTAAATGTTTTTCAAGTTCATGTGAATTTAGTAAATTTTTGGCAAATAAGCTAGGTTATCAAAAGAAAAAGTATCGGCCAGGCTTGGTGGCTCATGCCTGTAATCCTAGCACTCTGGGAGGCCGAGGGGGAAGGATCTCTCAAGGTCAGGAGTTCAAAACCAGCCTGAATAAGAGCGAGACCCCGTCTCTACTAAAAAAAATAGAAAGAAATTAATTGGCCAACTAAAAATATATGGAAAAAAAATTAGCCAGGCATGGTGGTGCCTGCCTGTAGTCCCAGCTACTCGGGAGGCTGAGGCAGTAGGATGGCTTGAGTCCAGGAGTTTGAGGTCACTGTGAGCTAAGCTGACGCCACGGCACTCTAGCCCGGGCAACAAAGTGAGACTGTCTCAAAAAAAAAAAAAAAAGATGTTGGGGTTGAGAGGGCAGGGAAAAAAAAGTCAGTTTATATCAAAAAATTTATATCAAAAAAGTTTGATATAAAGTTTATAAAATTAAACCAGCCAAAAGCCAAGTGATTTGTGTATATAATTTTTGATAAGTAAGACTAATTTAATATTGTTGGTTTAATAAAAACAGCTAAGTCTTCTGCATTATCCACAAAAATATTCCTATGTTTAACTTTAAGGTTCTTACTAAGGTGAATATCTAATATTCACAGGCTATAAAACGGTTAACAGAAAAGTAACTTAATGATAACTAAGGTCTAAGTAAACTGCTACAACAAATAAATTAGGTAAATATAGCGTGGGTGTAGTGATTCACACCTGTAATCCTAGCACCTTGGGAGGCCAAGGTGGGAGGATCCCTTGAGGCCAGGAGTTTGAGACCAGCCTGGGCAATAGCAAGACCTTGTCTCTACAAAAATTAAAAAAGTAGCCAGGTGTGGTGGTGTGCATCTGTAATCCCAGCTACTTGGGAGGCTGAGGCAAGAGGATTGCTTGAGCCCAGGAGTTTGAGGTTGCAGCGAGCTATGATGACTCCATTGTACCCTAGCTGGGACAACAGAGTGAGACCCTGTCTCAAAAAAATCATTGCGATATGTCTTATGGAGAAATACATGGGTTGGATAAGCTTTGTTAAGGCAAGAGTTTGAGTGCTGTTGATTGTTGAGTTCAATGTTAATGAAATCAACATGTGTCAAATACGATGTGTGATATGCTACATATATCTACATACAGGTTTTCATCCATGGTTCCTGGCTCAGAACTCCCATAGCCCTTGTTACTTTTTTGTTATAATGTTTGGGCACTTTAGGCCTCACAAGCAGGCCTGGGAAAACACAATCTCTCTCTGTCTCTCTCTCTCACTGACCTTCCCGTATCCTCCTTTCACCAGCCCAAGGCAGGACTCTAAACCTCTACCTCCCCACAACACAACACCCTTCTTTTTT
>VBSM01002912.1:2938285-2951336 GCA_008086735.1 Cheirogaleus medius
AAAAAAAAAAAAAAAAAGACGGACAGTGATAAGAGGCAGCGCGATACTCTTCACACCTTTCCCTTCTCGTCAGACTCTCTGCCCCCCAAATTCAGAACAGCCAGGAGCAGTAGGGGTTAGCACCACTGATTATTTTGAATGGGAGTGGAATGATTTTTAAAACTACCAAATGAATAAAACCATGGATGAGAATGTTATGTGATTTCAGATTTGTGGTGTACTATCTCACCAGGTAGATAAACCTATCTTACTATATCGTGAAATATTTACTATAATTAACTCATCCTTACCTTCATTCATTTTATGGCTATTTATTCTACCTCTATTAAAATTTTAATGTATTTCAAATTTATTTTTCATCAAATTGATGATGAAAAATTTTAAATGCGAAGCAACACAGTTTTTTAAACTGCTTTTAGAGGGATGTGAGCAAAAAGTCTGAAAACTACTCCTTTATTATAGAAAACTACATAAAACCACGTTTCTTCTGGTTAAGCAACACGATGTTCTTTTTGACCTCTTCATCATCTCTTAACTCCCATAGTCAGTACCAAGTGCTGCAGTCCTTTGCGGGGCCACTCTTCACAGGCGAAAAGTTTCTACGTCTTCCCGAGAGTCACTACCTACCAGACAATACGTAGCAACCGCGCACACCATAACTGCTCTGACAAATGGACGCTTCTCAAATTTGATGTCAGCAAAATAAAACCGTTTCGTTTCCCAGGCCTTTGGGGTCATTCTCCAATCAAACCTTCAAAAGTGTTAAAACCACAAATTCCAAAACCCGCAATACTAGGTCGGAAAAGGGTCTCAGTCTGCAGTTGTTAAGGGCCTAGCGGGACGGTCCACTTACGGCTTCAGTACTGTTGGCTCCGCCAGTGATGACACCAGGCCAGCGGCAAGGCAGGCTGCACCCGCGCGCCACCGCGAGCTGCGCCAGCCATCCACTGCCACGCCAGCCACCCGCTGCCACGCCAGCCACCCGCTGCCACGCCAGCCACCCGCTGCCACGCCAGCTCCAGGCCCAGAGCAGGGGTCCCTGGGGCGATTCAATAAGCAGATGGAAGACGCTCCCCCAGGCCCACTCCCTGTCTCTAGAATGAGAGAACTGGCCATGCACGGTGGCTCACGCCTGTCATCCTGGCACTCTGGGAGGCCGAGGCGGGAGGATCGCTTGAGGTTAGGAGTTCAAGACCAGCCTGAGCAAGAGCGAGACCCTGTCTCTACTAAACAAATAGAAAGAAATTGGCTGCACAACTAAAAAATACATATATATATATTAACCGGGCGTGGTGGCACATGCCTGTGGTCCCAGCTACTCGGGAGGCTGAGGCAGGAGGATCGCTGGAGCCCAGGAGTTGGAGGTTGCTGTGAGCCAGGCTGACGCCACGGCACTCTAGCCCGGGCAACAGAGCGAGACTCTGTCTCAAAAAAAAAAAAAAAAACTTGGGAAAGAAAGATAAACGTGGCAAGACATTAACAGTGGTTGCTTCTGGATACAAATTAGAGGTGTTTTTTTCCCTTGCATCTTTATTTTTTAATGTTTCCATTTCTTTTTCCTAGAATAAATACCTTAACTTTAGAATCTGGAAAAGAATTTAAAACTCATAAAGCCAAACAAAAGGTACTCTTTAATTCTTCACATCACAGGACCCCTGACCTCCAAGAATAGGGATATCCCCGAGCCACACATTTTTTTTTTTTTTACTATCAACAGTGGGTGGCTGTTCACAAGCAGCTACAAAAACCTGCCCGGGGAGAGCCTGCCTGCAGACAGCACCTGGTGGCAAGAAACTCCCAGAGTCTGGAAGCGAGCTGAGTGTAGGAGGTTAGTATCACAGAGAAGCAGGCAGAAAGAGTCTCATAGACTTTATAAGAAATGTTCCAAATCTGTGTGTCACAGTTTGTTTTAGATGGGATTGTGAATATTTTACCATAGCAATATCATTAAAAGTGTCATGGCTTGCTGCAATCATAAAAATGTGGCTAGGACGGGCGCAGTGGCTCACGCCTGTCATCCTAGCACTCTGGGAGGTGGAGGCAGGAGGATAGCTCAAGGTTAGACGTTTGAAACCAGCCTGAGCAAGAGCGAGACCCCATCTCTACTAAAAATAGAAAGAAATTAATTGGCCAACTAAAAATATATATAGAAAAAATTAGCCAGGCATGGTGGCGCATGCCTGTAGTCCCAGCTACTCGGGAGGCTGAGGCAGGAGGATCACCTGAGCCCAAGAGTTTGAGGTTGCTGTGAGCTAGGCTGACGCCACGGCACTCTAGCCCAGGCAACAGAGTGAGACTCTGTCTAAAAATGAAAGAAAGAAAGAAAAGACAGAAAGACAGAAAGAGAGAGAGAGAGAAAGGAAGGAAGGAAGGAAGGAAGGAAGGAAGGAAGGAAGGAAGGAAGGAAGGAAAATAAAAATGCGGCTAGATACTGAACAAGTGATATTCAGAAAACAATAATTCTTAATGATTGAAGTATTTATACAGTTTAATGTTCATTATATCCAGTAAAGCTAATGGAGCTTTCTGTAGTTAGTCTGGCCTTAGGTGCTCAGGATCCAATTAGTGAAAAATGTAAGACAAGAGATACTTGCAAGATCATTGACTAGAACCACAGATACCTTACATGTTTTCAGCACAGCCAAGTTTTCAAGTGCATTGTTTTACTGCTAGAATATTTATTAATAGTCAAATAAGGGCAGGTGTTGGCTCACGCCTATAATCCCAGCGCTTTGGGAGGCCCAGGAAGGAGGATTACTTGAAGCCATGACTTGGAGTTTGAGACCAGCCTGGGCAACATAGAGGCCCTGTCACTACAAAAAAATTAAAAAATTAGCTGGACCTGGCGGCACTTGCCTACAGTCCCACTACTGTGGAGACTGAAGCAGAAGGATCTCTTAAGCCCAGGAGCTTGAGGCCATAATGAGCTATGATCCCGCCACTACTGTACTCCCACCTGAGTGACAGAGCAAGACCAAATTCACATAAGGGGATGACTGGGGCTTGAGTGACACCCCCCCATCCAAGACTTAGTCAAGCCTGGAGCCCAATTCTCCTCTTCTTGTCCCTACATGCCAGTCCCAACTCGGTTAACCACAATGTGCTTGAGTTTTCTGTTGTTCAAAAGAGGACGCAAGGGGTGGTTATGAGGCTTTAACAGCTGCAGATGTGTAGAACAGTTGCATATTCTTTTAAAAGAATAACTGGATTCAGTAACTGTGTAAGTATCAACTAGTAATATATCATTGCTCCAGAATGAAGAAAATCTACCCTACCTTCTAAGATCTTCAAGTCTGTATTAAAAAATTATACAATTGAGAGGAAACTGTAGAACTTGATGTTTAGGATACTGTTTTCTTCTAAAATACTTTTTTTTTTTGAGACAGAGTCTCACTCTGTTGCCCGGGCTAGAGTGCCGTGGCATCAGCCTAGCTCACAGCAACCTCAAACTCCTGGGCTCAAGCGATCCTCCTGCCTCAGCCTCCCACATAGCTGGGACTACAGGCATGTGCCACCATACCCAGCTCATTTTTTATATATATATATTTTTAGTTGTCCAGATAATTTCTTTCTATTTTTAGTAGAGATGGGGTCTCGCTCTTGCTCAGGCTAGTTTTGAACTCCTGATCTTGAGCAATCCTCCTGCCTCGGCCTCCCAGAGTGCTAGGATTATAGGCATGAGCCACCACACCCAGCGTAAAATACCTTTTATTGACCTTCCTACCCTCTTATTATGAGGCTAACCACTGCTAGTCCAGCTCTTAAATGTTTAAGGCACCCACAGACTTCAAGAGAAGTCTCAGATATATTTTTTTTTATAAAATTTCAGGAGTAATCCTTTTCATGAGGCCTTTTTTTCCCCATAAAGCTTCCAAAAACAAGACCATGAAATTCTCGACTTCAAAGCATTCAACTGCACTGAACTCATTTCACCTGTAATAGTCAAGTACTCCAGCTGGGGCGGGCCTAGCAGCTTAAAACCTTTTACATTCCCCATAATATGCTGAAATAAAAAATAAAAAGAAAAGAAAAGAAAACCTTTTACATTGTATTGAACATTATCCTTATGAATAGATGGAGCTAAACACCTGGGCCTAAAACACAGCAAAACATGAGGATTTCAGCTATTACTAACCATATTTAAGGATGTTTGTTTGTCTGTTTGTTTTGAGACAGGGTTTTGTTTTGTCACCCAGACTGGAGGGCAGCGACACAATCACATCTCACTGCACCCTCAAACTGCTGGGCGCAAGCAATCCTCCCACCTCAGCCTCCCAAAGTGCTGGGACTACATGCATGAGCCACCCTACCTGGCCAAAAGTCACTTTTAACATGTTTATCTGTATGTACATGTATACACACTACATGTACATATACTCTTCTAGGTAAATGCGTGTACTCTCCTAACAAAGATAAATGGTAAACACACATTTCATTGATCTTTTGAGTCTTCAGAGAATGATCTTGTGCTGTCCACGAAAAAGTAACAAATAGCCAATTCAGAAATTCAGCACCAAAACTCAAAAGAGGCCAGGGGCAGTGGCTCACGCTTGTAATCCACAATTCTGGTATGTGTGTGGGGAGGGGTCTCCCTCCTCAAAATACATTTTTTTTATTATTTTCTTCTTTTTCTATTTTTTTTTTTTTAGGATGTCTGTCAGCAACAGCCTCAAAATATTTTACATCATTCTCTTTATCATATTGCAATTAGGAACTCTTCTATAAAAGATTTTGAAAGAAAAAAAAAAGAAAACTAAAACCCTGAAGGTAATGGAAGTATTAATATTAGCAAACTATAAGTGATTGTCTATCCAGCAAAATTCCTTCCAATCAGAATGCTTAATTTATCTCAGCAAATTTTATCTAATTTTTCTCAGCAAAATAATTGTAAATATTGTTCTCTTGTACAAAGCAAAGGCTTAAAGTTAAATTTCAAACAATTCAGAGTGGGTGACTGATTTAAAAAAAGCCAGTTTCCTAAAAGTACTTGTCATTTGGCCTGGCGTTGGTGGCTCACACCTGTAATCCTAGCACCCTGGGAGGCCGAGGCCAGATGATCACTTGAAGTCAGGAGTTAGGAACCAGCCTGAGCAAGAGCAAGACCAGGTCTCTACTAAAAATAGAAAAATTAGCCAGGCGTAGTGGTGTGAGCCTATAGTCCCAGCTACTCGGGAAACTAAGGCAGGAGGATCACTTGAGCCCAGGGGTTTGAGGCTGCTGTGAGCTAGGCTGACGCCATGGCACTCTAGCCTGGGCAATGAAGTGAGACTCTGTCACACGCACACAAGAAAAGCACTTGCCATTCCAGCAGACTAGGAATAAAGAACCTTAAAACTAAAAACCATGACTGCTCAATGTAGAAATGAGTCATGATACATACACAAGCTTAAACTTAGATGACTTACACGGTCCCATGCTCTGGGATGACTCTTGCACAACCAATTTAAAATTACAAATTCTTTACTCTCAGGCAATACTTTTAAAGAAAGAACTCATCTATTTCTAAAATAAATTATTGGAGGTGAAATATAATTAGAGATGCTGTTTTTAAAACATTCTCTGAAATCTGAATAACTGTGCCAACATTTGTAGCTGCCTGTATACACGTACAAACAATCAGAATAAAGGAATGACGTTATGAGCCTTAACATTACATTAAAGCCATGTTATATTTTAACTCAGATCTCCTAAGATTATCAATGAAAAAATATGTGCGGCATAGGTAACTTTTCTACATAAATACCTGAGCTCTCCTAACAAAGGTAAATGGAAAGTAAATAATGGGAGCAGGTGGGTTTGATTATAGGGACTGGTATAGGTAGGAAGCAACAGCAGAGCTGAGGCAAATTTAGTGGGCTCATGCCTGGTTCCTATCACCAGAGGACAGTTCAGATCACCTGTGTCCATACGTGAACAACTGAGTCAAGACAATGTTTGGATAACTCATTTCAGAAAATACTTGGACCTGAAATATTCCAGATTGCTGAAGCAAAGATGAATTCTTGAATTGCCAGAATGGTGCCACACTTCATTCTCCTTTGTTGGCTAAAAACTAATTAGTTATTTTATACCCTCCTAAGTATTTCTAAGTCTCCATTCACCTTATAGCTTTTCCATTATCTAAGCTGATAGATTCTTCTTTCAAGAAAGTATATAAAGCTATGGAGTGGGTTGACTTTGTAGTTAAATTCCAATGCTGTATCTTGACACTTTTAGAATCATTATCATCAAACATGAAAGCAACAGGTAATCTTCTGGAGACCACAAAATTTAACTTCCAATTTAACAAAAGCCCTTTTGAAAAATTTTATGGCCGTATACTATTTATGACTAACGTAAATATACAGATGGATAATACAATCATAAAGTAATTTGCATTAAGCTGGCTTTCATCCTTGGGAATCCTAAACAAACAAGGATTGCATGAATATTTATCATTTCTTAAAAGATACATGAGTTCCGATCAAAGTTCTAGCATAACTTTTCATTATTTTCTAGGACCAAAACAGATCACATTTTTCTTCTATATACATTTTTCTCACCCTTCTCACACTTAACCTAATGCATATTACAGCTATATCCCCCAGTGCTTTCTGAGGTTATTGGATGACATGTTAAGTCTCTCACATTTAGGATTTTTCAATCCTAAAGTTAATATGAACTGTAATTCTCCAAAATAAATAGCAAACAACATGAGTAAAATACAGACACAGTGTTTTCCTAGAGAGCTGACCAAATCTGTATGCACAGTAATATTAATTATCAAACGAAACTGCCGACTGTGTTCCATGACCACAGACTGTACTATCTTCCAGCCATTTTTCTTACAAATGCACCCAGAAGGTCACAAGGAAGATTTCAGGGAGTAATTCAAAGCAATCTTCACTAGGGGGAAAAACAATGACTACTACTATGTCTGCATTTCAAAAGTTTCATTAACATCATGCTGCTATAGTTTAAGTAAAATACTAATAGGGGTTTATAACCCTCTTTTATGTTCTTCCATCCTGAAATTGTACACTGTTACTTTCCAAACCTCACATACAAGAAACAACATACAGAGGGGTACAATTCCTTTTTAAAGTCTTTCGTTCCATTTCTTTTCCCCTCTTTGGTAAAAAAAAAAAACAAATTTGTGAATCAAAAAGATATCTTCAGCTGGACAGTATTTAATTCTAAAAATTCCTACACTCTCTTATAGACTCTAAAATACAGAATGCAAAATATACATTTAAAAAACCAACAATAAAATCCTTTTAGAACTACCACTGCAGGGAGAGAGGGGATCAAGTTAGAAAAATATACAAAGCATTGTAAGGCTGGCTATGGGGACCATGCCAGGAGAGGGGGGAGGGTTTCACGAGGTCCCGGGCAAGCCCTTTGCAGACGTCACCTCACAGACAGAATATGGCAGCATCGGCACAGGCCTCCTGCTTTCCTATTGGTGAGCACCGCGTCAGCCGACATCAGAAGATAGTCACCATTGGCCAGCCAATTACAACTAGAGCAACTAGCACCCACCGCTGCGAGCACAGACCTGGCAGGCAGGGGACAGAGCAGGCGGCCAGAGCCCAGCTTCCCTTCCCACTCCAGGGGTTTTATGTCACCTTACCAATCGCTAGGTGATTTTGCTCCTTACTAGAAAAGCACTTCTCAATGAACTCAGCTGTTGCTAAGAATAGCAGGTAAAGGCCAGACATCTCATAAAAAGAACAAAATGTCTCTAATGTTCCATGTTGTAAAATCCCAAGGGCTTTTCAGTGTCAAATCGGGACTTAAAAACGCTATTTGGAGGCAAAAGCAGACATTTTCCTCTACCTCATGGAAGAAACTCTCATGTACCAGATAATATTAGCCAGGAAGATGTTTAACTGGACGTGGAGTTTCAAGATGAGACTCAGGATGATTCTCCAAAGGAAGATATTTATTACTTTGTATTTCAATTGTTATTCTAATCTATTATACAGGAACAGTGCTAGAAAGGTAAAAGTCTGCAGTATTTATTTCATGTCTAGGTCAATGAGTAGTAGGTTAATCATTCACTAAAGCAGCAATAAACTTGATAAAGTAGCCTCAGTTGAACCCTTCAGTGTTTACACAAACATCAGTCCAAAAATGGGGCCCCAATCCATTAATTTGTGCTATGGTTAACTATGGAATATGGGGTATGTTTAATAAACTATCCTTATTTCAGGTCCTCTTAAATGAGGCTAGTTAGTGCAGACAGGACACCGGCAAAAAACCACTCCTGGGCCTCTCCTCAATTCTTCCAAAGCCAACGTAGCTCATTTTTTTTAATAAAAATTACCCCTAAATTCTTAAGTTTTGTTTGATACTAAGACCTTTTTTTAAGACAGCTACAAATAAATTCTTGAAAGACAGAGAAGAATCTTCACTACATTGTGTTTTTCTGCCACAAGCTACTTCAAACCATTTTATGTCAATGAGTCTGGAAAAGGCTTAAGATTGTCGCGGTTTCCTACCATCCCCCTCTCCTCAAGAGGGTCTAAGCCTTGGTTATGGAGTTAACAAATAAGTGAATGAAATGAAAATCTTGTTCAGGACTTTCTGGCGGTAGGGTTTTTTCTGGGGGGAGGGAGGAGAATATATAAAATTGGGCTCTCAGGATAGTGGAAGAAATGCACAAAGTCTGGGATAAAACAAGAAAGCAATTAGGGTCAAGCAGAGTTTCAAGGAAGGGAGAACAGCCTGTAGAGTTCTTTGACCACTGTATGCAATCCAAGAACATA
This sequence comes from Cheirogaleus medius, assembly GCA_008086735.1. Taxonomy (NCBI): domain Eukaryota; kingdom Metazoa; phylum Chordata; class Mammalia; order Primates; family Cheirogaleidae; genus Cheirogaleus; species Cheirogaleus medius. The sequence continues at coordinate 2,947,036 of VBSM01002912.1, forward strand.
AAGGCAACAAAGAGAGCAGAAGCCAGGGGGGGAAAAAAAATCTCAAGATGTGACACACAGGTATTCAAGACGCAGGGGTAGGCCAGGCATGTGAAACCTGGCACTAATCAGTACTGCTGGCGACAAAAGGGCACCAATCCGCCTTTTTACTGACTCGACAAGCGGTTTCCCAAGTACCTGCCAGGTATAAAGCACTTTGCCAGGTGCTTTGCAAAATCCAGAGTGGAGTAAGGCAAGAACCATGCCCTAAAGAGCTGATGCTCTATGTTTAAATACTCAGGTATGTGACTAAAAGCCAGGAGAAAATACTGCAGAAGAATGGCCGATAAAGAGCTAAGAGGAAACCGGTCAGCGCTCGATGGAAGATACGTTGGCGCATTTTTGCCATTTTCGGTCCCCTGAGAGCTAGAACCCGCCTGGCTCAGTGAGTACTCACTGAATGGAGAGGAGAGGCGGGAAATGTCACCTGGAGCAGGCATAGGAGGCCGCCCCGAGAAAAGGCAACAAGTAAATAAGAGGCAGCGTCAGCGTCACCCACGGCGGTGCAGGCAGTGAGTGGGGTCGGCGGCAGAGCCGGGGCGGGCAGACTCCGGAAAGGCAGGTTCGACCAGGGCCCAGCGAGCAGGGGAGAGCGCGGACGCTAGGAAATGCAGAGCGCACAGGCCAGCGCGGGAGGGAGAGGCCCGGGCGCGCGGGCGGAGGATGTGACAAACAGCTGCAGGGAAGGCCGAGGCCTCGGCCGGCCAGCTGTGCGGCTCCGGCGCCGGCCGGCTCGGGCCACCGCCCCCTCCCCGCCTTCAGCGCCACCCCCTGCGCCGTCCCGGGGAGGAAGTGCGCGTGGAGAAGGACCCCGGGCGGCGGTGCCCGAGGGGCTCGGCTTCCCCGAAACGCCGAGGCCTCTGCAGACGAGTCTCCTCCGCGACCGAGACCCGGGGTTCCCAAACACCGTCCGGACCCTCCCCTCGCGCTCGCGGCCCCCGTGGGCACCAGCCCCGCGCGCCACGTGCCCGCCGCACTTCCCGTCCTTCCCAGCGGCCCGCGTCCCCTCGCCCGCCACCGCCGCCGGCCGCGAGCAGGCCCGGCCCCGCCAGCGCGCGGCCCAGGGGGCCCGGGCGGCCGCGGGAAGCCGGGTGAGCACGCGCCGGCCGCGCGGGAGGAGGCGGGGGCCGCGGCGGCGCCTCTCGGGGCCCGGGGAGGAAGCTGAGCCCCTCCACCCGGCGCCGGCCCCGCGGCACCCCCTCCTACTGCACCAACCCTCCGGGTCCCCGGCGCGCCGGCGTCCCCGGCCTCCCGTGGGTGAGACGGAGGGCGGGCAGGGCGCGCGCACGCGGCGGGCGGGAGCCCGGAGCCCCTGCGGCCGGACCCGCCCCGCTCAAGCCGCCGAGGCCGCTGGGCTTGCCCTTCGCTGATCACCAGGCCGGGGTTAGGAGGAGGGGATGTCTCTGCCACCGCTCCGTCTACGAGGAAGAGGCGAGATGAGCACCCCCGCCCCTGTTAAATATTGCAAGGTGACACTGGGTCGCCTCTCACTCAGGGATTTTCAAAGGGGCTGGCGGAGGGAGCGCAGTGGACAAGAAAGGCATCGCCCCCGATTGCAAGTCTTCCCGGGGAGGAGCCCCCAGGAGTGTGTGCCTGAGCTCCGGGCGGCAGCCTCGCGCCGAAGTGCGAGCGAGTGTGTCCAAAGGCGTTCCCGTAAAACAGAAACTTAATAATGGCGTGGCTCCACTCGCCCGGGTTCATTCATTTATTACAGTTCTCATTGTCCCTCCTCTCCTCCCTCCCACTCCGTCTCTTTATGAAACCGGAAAGGGATCCGCGTGGGGACAGGGGTCCCGGAAAGGGGGCGTCCGGCTGGGGAGCGGCGCACAGAGGGGGACGGCGAAGCCGGGGAGCTGCAAGGAGAAAGGAAGGACGCGAGGGATGGGGAGAGGGCGAGGAGCAGCGCCGGGGGCGACGGGCGGGAGAGGGTTAAAGGGAGCAGGAGCCGGGGACCCCCCTCCCCTGCCTTCCACACTCCGGCTGTGGGAGGCCACGCAAGAAAACCCAAATCTAGACGAAAAACCAGGAGGTAGCAAAGGTAGGGTGTCCGGACGGGGGCATCGCTCCCGCCCTCCCCGGCGCGCAGACACCCCTCCATGCACACATATATGTTCTATGTTATATAATCCACGTAGAAGACGCCTGTGCAGCCGCGGTTCACACAGGTGCACCCACCGACCGCGAGCGTCCATGCAGCCGCGGTGCCTCCGCCCCGGAGCCCCGGGAGGCCGGGGCTCAGCGCCCCGCGCCCGGGCAGGACCGGTATGAGAGCGCCCGGGGGCCGCGCAGGGCTCCTGGGAACAGGGTCAGGCGAAAGCATCACTCACCAGTTTTCCTGCATCCACTGGATGGCTTCGTTCTCGTTGAACTGCTTTTCGAATTCATATTCTTGTAAAGTCAACACTGACATGTTCATTGGGGCTGATCTTCGGAGTCGCTACGTGTTCTCTACACAAAATAAAATAATCTGTAAAGCGCTTGATTTCGAGTGCTCTCCTGTCTGCGTCCCCCGCCCGCCCCCCAGGTCGTCCCCTGGCCGCTCGGGCTCCGCGGTCGGTCCGTCCCAGCCTCTCAGCTACATCCAGGGCCGAGCATTGCCTGCGCCGCGGCTCCCAGCTCCTCGCTCCGGGGCTCCGCTCCTCCCGGCGTCCGCATCCACCGTGGGAGGGAATGGATGCCTTGCGGTCTTAGAGCCTGCACGTTTGTCCATCACCCTTTTTACTCGTCTACAGGGAAATCTCCTCCCCCTCGTGCGATTGGGAAATTAACCCTTTGCGAGGGAGTGCGCGCCAGAGCGAGACCTCTCCCCGCCCTGGGGACAGTGTTGTTTGCGCGAAGGTGGCCGGAGGAGTGGAGGAAGGGCGCGGAGGAGGAAGTGGCCCGGAGGTCACCCACATCCCCCAATCCCCGCCTCGCGGGCCGCCTCGCCCGGCCTTTGAATGGAGTTGCAGCGTGTGCGGGGCGCGGCCCGGAGGCGCGTGGCCCCGAGAGAGCTGGGCGAGCAAACGATTGGGAAATTGGGAAACCTGCCAGTTCTCTCGCAAGAGAACGCTGGGCAAATTTGCGTTGAGATCACAAGTGCAGGGAATGCGCTCCCCATCTCCTCGCCAACCCTCCGGGACCACCCCGCCCCCACCCGGGCTCCAGCTTGGATCCAAACCGACCCAGGCCCGGAGCCCCGCGGAGCTCCTCAACGTAGCGGTGGACGGGGGACGCCGAGGATGAGGATGGTGGAAAGTGCAGAGAGGCTAGTAGCCGGAAGTGGCGGGAAGGGCAGCGAGAAGGGTTACCTGTAGGGTTTGGGTCCTGGGAAAGGGAGACTTCATGAACAGAGACAAAGGGGTAAGGAAATGAACAGACGGGAGAACTGGACCAACTGGTCCAATGCAAAAACTTTATTTGTATGCATGAGGAATTTCGCCTCATCGATGATACTTGTAGGCAGAACAGTATAATGGTTGAGGGGAGAGCTGAATGTAATGTTGACCCTGCTAAACCCGCAGCCTCACAGCAACGTTGTTCTAACCTCGGCTTCCACGTAGACACCCTGTTAGGCACGTAGCCTTTGCCAGTCCCCTGGGGAGATACAGGAAGGGAGCGCTGGAGGAAAGTAACACGCCCCTCTTTCTTTTCCCAGAGGGAGAACCGCTTCTACTCCTTCAGTTCCTTCCGCTCACTTCCCCCAAAAGGTAAGAAAAATGAAATATGAGTCATTGAGGTATCTAATGATGTCGTTGTAAACTTAAAAAAATAATAAGGAACACATGCTTTTAAAATTAGGTGGACATTAGGACCGGAAAGAAAATTCCCTTCCTGGGAGCATCTCCCCCATAGTCTACAGAGAAGGTATATTCATGGATGACCTCATGATGGCCTCGAACCCCTGAAAAGTGGGAACTAGGAGAAACACCTCTGTAAAGAAGAAAGGGTACTAAAGAAAGGGAAAAAAGTTTTAAAAATCCAGTACACTGTCACATAAATCCAAGGGCGAGACTGATTGACAATCAGCAAATTATATAAAAGTTGACGCTCACAAAAAGGACTGTCGTCTTTCTGCCTAAAGGTTGCCGTTCTAGAAACGTCTGCAGGGCAAGTCTGAGGGAATCTGAAGGTAAGGGCCAGGCTAGAATACTTGGCAGCATTGTCCTGGAAGGTGGGTGTGACCAAATGAGAGAGAAGGATTATTAGCAGAGCGCCTGGCAGTCTGAGTGATCAATATTTGGAAAGTGAATGATTGATTAAATAAAAAAAATTAAAAAAAA
>VBSM01002912.1:2985308-3001437 GCA_008086735.1 Cheirogaleus medius
AAAAAAAAAAAAGATGGCAGGAAGAGAGGCACAGAAATAGAAACAGTGTCACAAGTCCTGGGAACATTCATTTTATTAAGCTGAAGAAAAGTGTTCTTAAAAAGCAGCAAAATAGAGGGAAAGTCCCAGAAAGTCGTTTGTATTGAATTGTAGGGCGGCATTGCCAAATATGAGTTTGAAATCTCCTTAACTACTCGCACTCTACACCCTTTTAGGCCTGGAGAGGCGATGAGCAGGCCCAGTTCCGACAGCCCTGAGCTCTGCACGGGACCTTGTGGTTTCTCTGCACCAGGCCAGAGCTGCGGTACGGGTAGAAATGAGGGACGTAGTATTCAGGGGTTTACGGATAAGAGTCTGAATCAGAGTTATGTAGAACAGAAATTGAGCACTGTTTTTATTTTTCATAACTAAGGCCGAACTCTCTAGAGGAATCACCACATAATGTCTTGAAGTCCTAGATTTGCTGCCTGGGACCATCATTAATATGGTTCCTACTTCTCTGTCGGCAGGATGCCATGAGTTCTTGTAAAGAATAAAATTACAGTTGCTTCCTGAACTCCATTCCATAACTCAGACTCTTTCTCTGTCCATCTGGCCTTGCCTACAGTTAGAATGAATAAATCGTAGGAATAGTCAGCGCTCAATATAGCACTGCATCATGCACCAGGCTCTGATCTGAGCACTTTGCTAAGGGATATATTTATTTATTTATTTTTCCTTTTTCCTTTTTTTTTTTTTATTCTTCTTTTTATTTCTTTCCCCAGTACAGTGTTCAGAAGTGGAGGAATACATTTAATACTCACAACCACTCTATGGGTAGGTGTATTATTATTGCCGTTTTACAAATGGGAATATGAGGCCCAGAGAGGTTAAATAACTTTCCTAATGTTATACAGCAAATGCTGGAATTGAAAGCCAGATAGTCTGAGCCCAGAGTTAGCTTTTCCAATCATATTGAAATGAAAGTCCTTCAGGAAAACAAGATCAACTAAAAATAAGAAATCAAATAATTCAGACTTCCGCTATAATCACAAATGCATGAGATTTTTGTCATTTGAGGTTTTCTATTCATTGCTGCTTGATGAATTGAATAACTACTTTGAGCCAAAGTACCTGCCGCTATTTAAAGTAAACTCAGGCCCGGTGCGGTGGCTCACGCCTGTCATCCTAGCACTCTGGGAGGCTGAGGCAGGTGGATCGATCAAGGTCAGGAGTTCGAAATCAGCCTGAGCAAGAGTGAGACCCTGTCTCTACTATAAATAGAAAGAAATTAATTGGCCAACTAAAAATATATAGAGAGAAAATTAGCTGGGCATGGTGGTGCATGTCTGTAATCCCAGCTACTCAGGAGGCTGAGGCAGGAGGATTGCTTGAGCCCAGGAGTTTGAGGTTGCTGTGAGCTAGGCTGATGCCATGGCACTCTAGCCCGGGCAACAGAGTGAGACTCTGTCAATAAATAAATAAATAAATAAATGCATAAAGTAAACTCAAATGTCAAGTTGAACAACGTGTCTTATTCCGATTCGTGTCTCATAGCTACCATTTTATCATTTTACTAATCTGACTTGTAGATTCTTTTGCTTTAAATCTGAGGTGATATCCAGGCATCTAGAATTTTAAATGTAAACAAAGGTGATTCTGACCCACAATCAGAATTCAGAACCACCACAATCTGCATAGTGTTTGTAGAGATAGAAACATTTCTTTTTAATTACATACACATTACACGAAGTGTTCATTGAAAGATTCAAACAACGCAGACATACACAAAGCCAAACAAATAAGGATACATTTCCATTGTCTTCTCTCCTTTGTATTCTGCTTCAGGTGTTTCCATCACACATTCCTGCATCCACTGATTTTGTTCTGTTTTACCCACCCACCCACTCACTCACTCCCTCCACCACTCTGTCTGCTACATCCACTGTTTGAAGCAAGTTATTGTGATGTAAGGATCCGACTGCATAAAAGGTCAGATGGCAGTTCTGCCAAAACGTTTTGCACACCTGGTGCATTTTGTGTCATTGTGTATCCTGTCTCCTCCACAAACTGATGTCATTATTTCCACATTCACATCCCTGCCAACCTCGAGGTGCACACGCCCAGCTGCGGAGTCGGCCGTGTGACTCGTGGCAGGTGCCTTCAGAATTCGTCCCCTGCTTTGCCATTCTCTGCAGCACCCATCACTGTTTGCGGCTCTCCCTCCTTTTTTCATGGACTATCTGGCAGTTTGGCTTAAAGTAACTCACCTTTTCTCTGACGGCTGTGAGATATATCGATCATTCTGCCCAGAGATCTCCCAGCCTTTCATGCCGAGAAGCTCATTTTGATTTTTCTGAATCTTATGTTCTCACCCTTCCCTGGGACTGGGGAGGAGGAGAACGGGGCATATTGATAGAAAAAGTCACCATGAGCAGACCCAGACTGCACTGGAGGCTGATTTGGGCAGCTGTCGACCTCACCGTCGTCCTTGCAAGATTCCCCAAGTGCCAAGGGGAGGCCAGCTTAGAGAATGGTCTCCGAAGGACTCAGGACAGCCAGTTGATCACCAGGGACCTATTAGCTCATCTGAGTTCAGTGACTTTTGATCTCCTATAATTCATTCTACTCTGAATAAGGTCCTCTGGTACAATTTTATAGTGCTTCTTTAACCAGTAATATCGGGTCAACAAAACAAACCAACCTTGCTAAAAATCTTTCCAAGAAGTAATAAAGAGGCCGGGCGCGGTGGCTCACGCCTGTAATCCTAGCACTCTGGGAGGCCGAGGCGGGAGGATCGATCGAGGTCAGGAGTTTGAGACCAGCCTGAGCAAGAGTGAGACCCTTTCTCTACTAAAAATAGAAAACATGAGCCGGGCGTGGTGGCTTGCACCCGTAATCCCAGCTACTCGGGAGGCTGAGGCAGGAGGATCGCTCGAGCCCAGGAGTTTGAGGTTGCTGTGAGCTAGGCTGATGCCACGGCACTCTAGCCTGGGCAACAGAGCAAGACGATGTCAAAAAAAAAAAAAAGAAGAAGAAGAAGAAGTAATGAAGATGCTGAAAAGGGCTAATATCACCTCCAAAAAAGGTAGAAAAACAATAAGGGAGAGTTTCCGTGCCCCATCCAGAGCCCCACAGTGGACAGGATGTGTTTCAGATCTGCTCCCACCCCTGTCTACCCATCCTGTGCCCAGGGGGCTCCTCTGTAGGGCTGGGTCACTGCCTCCCCACGGGACCACTGGCAAGTGACTGGCAGGAAGAAGGGCAATGATGTACTTATTTCCTTGGGTCCTTCCCTTTGGGTCATAGGGACAAGCTGCTCCCATAAACCAAAGATACAGTGTCAGGTGGCCCTGTCTGCACACTCTTTTTTGTTTGTTTGTTTGTTTGTTTGTTTTGAGACAGAGTCTTGCTCTGTAACCCAGGCTAGAATGCTGTGGCGTCAGCCTAGCTCACAGCAACCTCAAACTCCTGGGCTCAAGCAATCCTCCTGCTTCAGCCTCCCGAGTAGCTGGGACTACAGGAGGGAGCCATGACACCTGGTTAATTTTTCTATTTTTGTGGAGACGGGGTCTCGCTCTTGCTCAGAGCTGGTCTCGAACTGCTGACCTCAAGCGATCCTCCTGCCTCAGACTCCCAGAGGCTAGGATCAAAACTCTTTTTTCTTTCAATTTTCTCCAGCGGTTCCCTTTTTCCTCTCTTTCAGCCGTTGGTGACAGCAGAGCCTACTCCTGCCAGCATTGCACTTCTCGCTGGTAATCTCTCTACAGACTGCCCACGCCTTTGTAAATCAGCCTTGTATTAACTACTCTTCTTAAATTACTCTATTTCAGTGTGGCATCTCGTTTTGCTGGGACACATAAAGCAAATAGAGGATGTCTCTGTAATTCTCCAAAATAGCACAATGTCTAGAAGCGAACTAACGTTTTAGATTACACAAAGTAGGTAGCCTGGAAGGATGGGTGCAGCTAGATTCTCTCGGTGTGATTCCCAGAAAGACGTGCTAATGGGCTTTCACATGCCCCAAGCTTCCAACAGCACCTAAAGAAACCTTCTTCCTCCGAGATACCAGCCCTCACACAACTTAGCTACATGTTCTCCCAAAACCTAATTCCCAGATTTCAGTAACTCTACTTTTGCCAGCTGTCAACATAAAAAAATAGAGAGAAATCTCTAAATAAAAAGCTTTTCATTAGGGAATAGTGCACAAGAAGAACTGCAATCTGGGACATATATACAAACTAGGGCAGCCTTTGGTATGTTTGGAGAACAAAGGAAGAGGTTAGGGTTTATTGGGGAAAGAGGAGGTTACATAAGTTGTTTTGAACGAAAGCTCATTGGTGCTAGCGGCGTCTTCCAACAGCTGGTGAGTTCTGACTGTCAAGTGTCAGTAGCAGATAAGACTTACAGTCTTGGAGCGACAGACAGCGACATTCTTGTAGTGTGGGATTGGGCTTGTGAGACCGGTTTTGAAATGGACAAGTGTTCTTGTATAAGTGGCTAGCTGTCCTTGGGCTACTCACTGGCCTTGTGTGACTTATGTAGTAAGCTGCCGTTTGGAAACATTGTTTTTGGGTCGCTCAGCTTCATCTCTGAGATTGTGTGTGTGATGCTTGTAGGAATCAGCCATGCCCTGTTCGATCGAGCTGTAGGGTTGTTCTCCCTGCCAGTGATTGATGCTTGCAGGAAAAAGCCAACTGCCTCCGTTATTTTGTGCCCATGATAAGCTCTAGTCCGTTAGGTAGAGCACTTGCATGCCCCAGGCTTTGGGAGGGGCCCTGCAGAAAGCTTCCCTGTTAAATCTAGCACACAAGCAAAGTCTTTGCAATGCTCAAATGGAAGCAAATTCAAGCAAAACATAATGTGTTGCACATTTGCAAATTTGTTAAGGGAGTAGATCTCATGTTAAATGTTCCCACCACTCACACACACACACACACACACACACACTCACACTCACACACACTCACACACACACTCACACACACACACACACACTCACACACACACACACACACACACACAACCCCAGCCTTTTAAGTAAAACAGCTTCAGCGGAGGGAAGGGATATTGATCACTAGAATTTCCTATTTCCTTTTACACTAAGCTATAGCGATTCCCTAACGAGATGAAACTGTGACACAGTCTCCTGGGCGGGGAGAAGGACTCTCTTTCACCCTCGCTCACAACTACCTGACGGGGTAAGTGCCACTAATGCGGGAGCTGACACGTTGAGTGTTCACATCGCTGATAAGCGGTGAAGGCGGGACGTAAACCCAGACCGTCTGCTTCTCCAGCCCGTGCTCGGGTCCCAGCGGTGCTCTCCGTACCACCTGCTGTCTGGGCTCCTTCGGGTCCCTTCGAAGTCCCCCAGCCGTGGCAGACACCGCAGGCGTGGGTTCCGTGCACAGAGCGCTGTCCGCTGCCCGGCTCTCCGCCCGCACCCTGCTCTGCTCCAGTCCCTCCCGGTGACGGTCCTGCAGCCGGCGCTCCCCTCTCGCCTGTCCTGCCAGTGGCCCTCCATGCACACTGCAGCCACCAGCCCGGACGCAGCCCCTGGCACCCAGCAGGTGCAGGGCTGCCAGCGCCGGCCGGGCCTTCTGTTGGCGCTGCCCGGTGCCAGCCGGCCAGCAGGAGCGCCACCCGGAGCCTGCCCGGCCATCGCTCGGCCACCCGGGCTCAGGCAGCAGTGCAGGTGGGCATGCCGGGCTGGGGACAGACACGGCTGTCTGCGCAAGTCCTCTCCTGCCTCCTCCTGATGCTGAGTGCTGGTCTCCATCACGCTCGAGGGCCCTACTCTCTTTCCTTAGGATGAAGTTTTCTTTAAGAGTCAATTCAACCCTGCTGTAAATAGACTCTCCGAGGGTCCGCACCACCACTCCTCAATCTAGACTCAACTGAGACAAATGCAAGAGGTTCTATTAAGTTCTATTAAACTTAAGCTGAGAGTCCCCATAACAAAATCATCTTCAGAACGCAGCAGTGCCTGGGACTGCTCAGCAGACACGTCTGTGTAGACTGGGCCACGACGATAGCTCCAAATGCCCAGGTAACTGACGTGAGTATTCACATTACCTGAACAGCGACAGATTGAGAAAGTACTTTTCTGGCGATTCTCATTCTGATAAGTGTTTTCATACACACAGAAATGAATAACTTCCATGAACAACATTAAACTGACTTTTACCTTGATATGCTAAAAAATGTTTTTTTGGTATTGAAACTTGGAACTACCTCTTTAATAGAATTTGCTGTGTCGGTGTGATTTTCTATATGTTGTTTTGCCCAGAATATTCTGTATTACCGCTGTAAAGGAAAGATGATTAACATGCATAATTATGTTTCTTAATTTTGTTTTCTTTTCTTGGTCATATTTCCATGAGCGAAGAAGTTATTTCTCCGGGCAAATTTAGCTTTTTATTTTTCCTCAGGTTACCCACACTTTCCAGAGAAAGAAAAATTCATTTAGTACATTAGGGTTGAACCTTAATAAGTGGCTTAAAGGAGTGAATATACTTCTGATTGTGAATTGTTTTTTGCCCATTAAGTAATTTATCTAATAGGGTCTGGCTCTATCGAGGAACATAAGTATACAGGATTGAATATTTAGTTTTCGTTTAAATCTGAGATACTGCAATGCCCAATTTTTAAAACATGACTCATGTATGTAGAAAGGCTAGCAATAGGTAAATCATGTAATTACTGGAGAATTTTATTTTTTAAATGAAAATATTTTAAATGTTACTTCCAACTCTGAAGTATCTCATGATTATGAAACTCATTTGGTTTTTAAAGGATAATAATTCAAGAACACCCACTGAAAAGGTATTTCTTTTAGAAACATATCTCAGAAAGAACTAGAATCCACTAATTTCCAAACATCATTATATTTGCTAAGTTATTGTGCTTTTAGTTCTCATGCTCTGGAGACACTGAGAATGATATTTTAAAAAACAGATAAAAGGAAAGTATAGTTGGCATTTTTGCTTTGGGACTGTCTATATACAGTATAGTTACATAAATCATAATGAGGAAGTATGAGAATTGCTTTTTAATTTACAAAATGGTTGGAAACAGTTTCTGTTGTAATGAGGCCGAAGGGACTACATGTCAGGAAGGAGATTTACTTGAAACTAACAAACTCTTGGAATTCTTCCTAAAATTTGCATGCGCGGCGATTCTGTTGGAATCAGTGCAACTGCTCCTGCCACTGCTCCCTCCTAGTCTCATTTCTTGCAAGCGCACTTTAGGGGAAAACATTTTTATAGAACTAATGTTTTACATGGCTTTACACAGAGTCACAACTATCTTTGTGGAACACACCCTAAATCATGACATTCAAGTGTAAGCATGCCTGTGTGTGTTGGCATGATAAGGTTTTTGTGAAAGACACAACCCAAATAAAGTTTTGTCCTGTGAAATCTGCAAGTAAGTCATCTTAATTCCACATCAAGTTAAGTCTTGTATAAAGCAGCATTTATTTTTAACTACACCCCCATATTTTCCCCACAGGAAATGTTTCACATTCTAATGGTGTTTTTTTTTTTATGGACAGGCAGGGCTAGATTTGAAACTTCTTAAATGAGCTGTATTTAATGAGTTAAACCAGTGTGTAGAATAGCACTTGGCACATAATAAATTCATATTTGTTTTAGCTTTAACCATTCAGAATAGTAAGAGTAGTAGGTAAAGATAAGCCCTTGTAGATAAAGGGGTCGTAGAATGGCATGTACTGGAATGCTCCATATCCATCTCAATAACTCCTTCCTTCGTCCCAGCACAGCAAAATGTCAAGAAGTGAAGTTTAGTGGAATCTAAAGAAGTTTAAATTGGAAAGAATTTCCAAACGTCTCTATTCTATAACTATTTGTTCTTGTTTTATTTAGTTACTTGCCTCTATAGAAATATTTTAGCAGAAAGAGATAAGAAACACACTACAACTTCCCCTCCGCAACTGGAGAGTCCACGCTTCAGTTTGGCACATAGTAAGCATCCCCTGGGAACAACCCAAAGTATGACACTGTGCCTATAGTAACAGGAAGATCAGATTCTCTTTCCTACCAGGTTTTCCCTTCCTTGATACACCCAGAATCTCGCAGGATGCTTCCTGGTTAGGAAGGACGAGCCGTGTTTGCTTTTGGCTTGCTCCTGGGACCAGAACTTTTGCTCCCCACGGGAATGATAAACCCCACAGATGCTATGAGAAGCTGGGTGTCCAGAGCATGCTGCCCTGCTTCTGATTGTTACTGCAGCTGAGACCTAGGTAGCGTAAGGAGATTGGCCGCTCCTCACCGATGGTGTTGCATCCTGAATTAAAATGCTGCCCTTCGCCTCTCAACTCCTCAACCCATGGAAAGGAGAATGCATAGCAGAATTTTTTTTTTTGTAATAGCATGTCCTCCTGCTCCGGAACTTTGCATAGTCTGGCTGCTTCCTTATGGGTCTAGGATGGAGAACAAAAGGGAACACAGTCAGGGACAAGGCAGGATAAAGCCAACAATCATACCCCGACGACAATATGTGGTTGCATTTGCCATATTTATTGCACTATCCATATATTTAATATCAAGAGGCTAGAAAGCAGCCCAGCATAGGCCTACATGAAGCCCGGGTAATTCTCCAGAGTAGGATTGTTGGACCCTTAGGGAAAGATACAGTGCGTGTTCTCCCTTCCAGCCATGAGAATGGACGGATCTCAGAAATCTCTGCTCTCCACCTGAGCTCTCACAGAGCAGCCCCAAAGCAGAGACCAGACTTTTCAAGACCCTACATTCATCCACATGGACATAAATTCATCTTTTAACTTTTAAAATAGCTTTGCAAAAACGACAGCTTAAGATGCTGCAAGGAATATAGAAGCATCTGAAATGGAAATGCTTATGATCTAGTGGGGAAAGCAGACCTGTATTTATTACAAGTAATGCCAGGGAAGGGGAGAGGTAAATAACAATATAAAGTGCTGATAAAAGAAATGTCACAAGGGTTATCAAATAAATGGTAGAGAAAATCATAATATTTTAAGTTGAGAGGGGTCAGAGGAAAGTGGCTGGGATGGTTTTGGGGACTTGTGCAATGCTTGGTGGGATTTCAATGAGCAATTGCATTTTTTTTTCTTTTTTCTTTTTTTGAGACAAAGTCTCACTCTTGTTGCTCCGGCTAGAGTGCCGTGGTGTCAGCCTCGCTCACAGCAACCTCAAACTCCTGGGCTCAAGCGATCCTCCTGCCTCAGCCTCCCGAGTAGCTGGGACTACAGGCATGCGCCACCATGCCCGGCTAAGTTTTTCTATATATTTTTAATTGGCTGATTAATTTCTTTCTACTTTTTTTAGTAGAGACGGGGTCTCACTCTTGCTCAGGCTGGTCTCGAACTCCTGAGCTCAAACGATCCACCAACCTCGGCCTCCCAGAATGCTGGGATTACAGGCATGAGCTACCGCGCCCGGCCAATTTTGCATATTTTCATCCCAAAGATTCATTTGACTTATTTCCATATAACTTTCATTTCACGGCCACATCTTTAGAGGAAAAGGAAAGTTTCAAGAAAGGGAAGGTGGCAACAAGTATAAAATTCAACATTCCCCACAGTAGAAACTCTAACATTCCATCCTAGAGAACTCTCAGCTGTCCCGGGGCACTCAGCTGAGGCTGTGCCACAGAACAGCCTCCAGACTCTTCCCTTGCCAAGGTGTGGGGGGGAGAGAGCGCTCACTAGGCAGGCTCCAGTCCATTGGGTGCATAATTGTGCGAGGAATCGCTTCTTCTGATCATTATCTGATTCAGTGAACACGACTAACGGCCAAGAGACGAGCTGCTCCAGTACTGCTGTGCACATTCATGGAGGACTCGAAGCATCACTTTTCTGCTGCCTAGAAAGTATCTTCTAGACAGATGCTAAGAAAACTGCTCAGTGTTGAACTGCAGAGGGGGTTCACTATGGACTCTCCCAAGGGCACAGAAGAGCAATCATGTTGTGTACGTATTGAAGAAATCTTAATGGAGGTAGTGAACGTGAACACTCATAGAGTTGGGTATTGGAGAAAATTAAATCCATGAAGAAGGAAAGTACTGTGTGTCCTCCTTCAGAGCAAAGGTAATTCAGGGGAAGTTAGAGAAAGGTACATACACCCACTGAGGTGAGAGTAGGGATGAGTGGTCATTACAATTAGAACTTGCTAATCAAAAAAAAAAAAAATTGTAGTCACCATTATAATGACTCTTCAAACAATGAAATTTCAGGAAGTTATTTTGTTTTTCATTTCCCACTTCTTATTACATCTGACTCCTTTTTTTTTTTGAGACAGAGTCTCACTCTGTCACCTGGACTAGAGTGCCGTGGCGTCAGCCTCGCTCACAGCAACCTCAAACTCCTGGGCTCAAGCGATCCTCCTGCCTCAGCCTCCTGAGTAGCTGGGACTACAGGCAGGAGCCACCACGCCCAGCTAATTTTTTCTATTTTTAGTAGAGATGGGGTCTCTCTCTTGCTCAGGCTGATCTCAAACTCCTGACTTCAAGCTATCCTCCCGCTTCAGCCTCCCAGAGTGCTAGGGTTACAGGCATGAGCCACCGCGCCCGGCCACATCTGACTCTTAATGTCAGTTTAAACTTTTTCTTCATCAGGCATGCTGTGAATTTACCATATACATTTTCAAATCCTGTGACGGTATGAAGAGAAGGCTCAAAGGTGTATTTTAGATATAATGCCAAAGCTTTGCTTTTATTATTCTAGAGCTCATCAAAAATTCTAAAAGTATTTTTAACCAAAGAACAAGTAATGATAATTAAATCCAGAAATTCTAACTTAATTTATTTTCCTTTTAAAAATAACTACCAGTAAATAAATAAAATGACATTGCTGTACTATTCACTTCAGAAGTAGAATTATGTGCATTACATGAATAACAGGACGCGTACACAACCCAGGGTGTGTTCGCCAAGCGGAGGTGACTATGGAATGGAGCATGTCGAAGGCAGATAACTATATACATTAATACTGTCACTGTGTATGATAGTTGTGCTTGTGTTTTATATCCTCGAAAGACAGAGACAAGTGAAAAGCACCACGATGTTATAATACCATTTCCAACTGAAGCCAAATCCCTAAACTTAAAAATGCTTTTTAAAACTTTATATTAACTGTTGATTCATTTATAGCCAATGTTACTGGTTGCCTTCTATGTGCCAGGCACTGTGACAGAGAAGAAAAATATTAATATTGCAAAACAGTTAAGCCTATAACTAATAAACTTTCAAATGTTGTTAAATGTCGTGGAAAGAGCCCTGGCCTGGGTGTCGAAACGTGGCTCTGACTTTGCATGTCTCAGCGACCTTTGGAAGGTCCCTTAGTCTCACCCCGGTCTTATCTGTTAACTAGATCATATCTAAATTGCATCATAGCCCTAAATTTCCATGTTCTTATGAAAGATAAATTTGCCTTTATTTTTAAGTCAGTGCAGGTGAAGGTAGTTATGGTTGAATACATTTTTAGGATGAATTAGAAAAATCGGTTAGGTCATGATGCTTGTGAAGCCATGCTCATAATTCCCATTTTGACCTTAGTTCTAAAACAGGCACGACTGGGCCTGGCAGAGGAACGCTCTGATTCCTGGTTAGGGCATGGGTGTGGTAAGCGGGTGTGACAGGAACCTGGCCAGATAAGAGACAATTCCACTGAAAGCACAAGACCTACTGATTCTGATGATAGCTCTATAGCTGTGCCTCTGTAGACCAAAGGACAGCACAAAGATTCATCGATAAGGCTGATTATCTCTTGCAGAAACTGATAGGAATCTCTAGGAATTTGAAGGTTGGAGGGTGGAGTGGAGTCACTCACAGTATGACAGTGGCCACAGAGAAACTGGAAGAACCGGGAGGAAGGACTTTCTCTACTCAAAAGAGGGAGTGCTAGTTAGTTCCTGAACAGCAGACCATGTAGCTTTTTTAGGAACAAACCAAGCACAGGTATTGTGTACTACTCAAAGTTAATTTGTATTTAAATCACCAACAAAAGATATTTATTTTGTGTCTACTATATGTTTGGCACACTTCTAGGCGCTAGGGGTAAAAGAAAAAGTCTCTGCTTGGAGTTTACATCGTAGTTGGGGAGACAGATTATACACATTAACAAACAAATACAATAACTTTGAGTGGAGAAAAGACTCTGGAAAATAGAAATGGTTTAATGGGACAGAGAGTGCTGAGGAAGAGGGAAAAGAGTTGTAAATAAGGAAGCTAAGTGAGCCAGCACAGTGGTCTCTGGGGAGGTGACGTTTTAGAGGAAGCATGAATGGTGAGAAAGAATTGGGCTTGTCAAGATGCTGGGAAATGTGTTTTAGGCAAGCACAATAGTCCAGAGATGGGACTCCAGAGTGTTCAAGGAACAAAAAGAAAGCCAGAGAGAATGAAGACTAGTGGATGTGACCACACCAGACCAATCTGGCTCAACTTTTATGTGACAAACTTGTGAGTTGTTTTGCAGTTTTCATGGACGCCCTAGTAGAAAGGTCATGTAACCTGAGCATGCCCAGATGAACCGAGTGTGTAACCATGGGTGGAACCTAAGTCCTGGGACTGCACCAAGGAGTGGGGACTGAATTAAGAGGTGGACACCACATGGCAGGATCTGGAGTCCAATCAGATGAAGCCCTGGCATCGCTTATGGCAGGATCCAGTCAGATCATGCCTCTCAGCACCACCTCATTGCAACATCCAATCAGATCACACCTCATTACCCTACGTTAATCAGACAGGATCAAAAGATTACCGAATAAGGCACATTATGAAGTAATGAAATATTTCATTTTTTTTTTTATTTTTGCCAAATAGAGCCTATAGCAGAGTCTCTCGACCTTGCACCGTTGACGTTTGGACGTTTGGATAGATACATGGGGTGACTGTCCTGTGCGTTGTCGGATGTTTAACAACGTCCAGGGCCTCATCCACATGGAAGCCAATAGCAAGGCACCCTTACCTAATTTGTGACAATCAAAACATCTGCAGATATTGCTAAATGTCCCCAGGAAGGATGGCAACATTACCCTTGATTGACAACAGCTGACCTCAAGTGAAAATTTGGCAATTAAATAAAACTAATATGTATGGTAAAGAGTATTAGTTAAAGTCATGCTGACAGGTATTTCCTTCAGTTCTTGGCAGCTTAACGCAATAGAGTTTTTGTTTGTTTGTTTGGTTTTTTTTGAGACAGAGTCTCACTCTGTTGCCTGGGCTAGAGTGCCGTGGCGTCAGTCCAGCTCACAGCAACCTCCAACTCCTGGGCTCAGGCGATCCTCCTGCCTCAGCCTCCTGAGTAGCTGGGATTACAGGCATGTGCCACCATGCCCGGCTAATTTTTTTTTCTATATATTTTAGTTGGCCAATTAATTTCTTTCTATTTTTAGTAGAGATGAGGTCTCGCTCTTGCTCAGGCTGGTTTCGAACTCCTGGCAATAGAGTTTTACTTATTGCTCAACTATGGATCCGCTAGTGGTGTGGAGTTGGGAAGGGGCATGTGCTCATTTGGAAGCTCATATCCCTTCCATCTTGTGACTCTTCCACCTTCAATATGTGGCTGTTGAGATTTCCCTGGTTATCAACATCTAGCTCGTGCAGGATTACACCGGCGGTTCTTATCAGCCAGCTCTAAAAGAGAATATAGCACTTTTCTGCACATTCTACTGGTAAAAACGGAGTCACATGCCAAAACTGGGACTGGAAACAAAACCAAATGAACAAGCGGAAAAAAAACAAAACAAAAACCAGAGTCACATTTCCATAGCGAAGAAGGCTGAGAAATGTTGTTCAGCTATGAATGCAGGAAGAAGGGAAATTTATCTCATGAATAGTTAACCAGTCCCTTCCAATAAGCCCAAAGTGACCTTGGACCTCAAAGGTAATTTTCTCTTGGATTATCTAATGTGAATGTCTACATGAGTCAAATTAATAAAATTCTTAGATAATTCTCCACGTATCTTATTGCCACGTACAGATTGCTGCTTTAGAGTCAGCAGTATTGAGTTTCAGTTGCTAAGAAAAAGTAACAAAACAAATAAGGAATTCTATACTGGGTGACACTTACGCATTATGCAAATTACTTTATAAGCAGTTGGAAATTAGCAAGGCCAGTCTTCGGAGAGACGCAGAATGGGAGGATCAAGTGCTATGATTGAAATCACAAGCCTGGGTCAGGATTTGAACTCATAGCTAGAGTCACCACAGGAAAATGACGAGGCCACCTTCCTGGATGTGGATGTGGGTAAAGTTACTTCATGCCTGTAGTGCTGCATTTGAAACATATGGAAAATGAGTCATCAAGAAAATGAAAGAGATTTAATTAAAATGGTCTGAAATAATTCAGCGTCTCAAATCTATGACTTATTTGCGAAACAGAATAACAATCGGTTTGCATTAAACAGCACCGATGCATCACATTTTGCAGTCTTGTTCCTTTGTTCTTTTACTATAGTAGTGTTGGTCACAATTTAACTAACAAGCTAGGCAGTATTTACCTGAATTACAAGACTACTCTCTGAACGCTCCCAGGAAGATAGGGACACTGAAGGACAACAACAAATCATGCAATGTCCACCCCAGCTCTGCCCATGCTGGGGAGTGGCTTCTCCCAGTGTACTGATAGGCTTGATACCCAGATAAATGTGTCTTATACGTTGGATCTTGTAGTACAATTTTCTTTAGAGACAGTATAATAAATGTGATCTGTTTCCTAGCCTACCTATAAAAGTCTATGTAGCCCATAAGGTAGCTGAAATACAAAATTATTCCTGGAGAGGTCTGGAGTACCAAATTCTTCCTGTTAGATTTGGAGGCAGCCTGGTGTGGTGAGCGGCAGCTGGGTCTCATAATAACTAACCCATGGCCTGGCTGGATGCACTAAAAAGACAGTAAATAGAAGACATCTGGCCCCACGCATGTGCCATGAAGGTTGGTTCTATTCCATTTAGTTTCCTTCCTGTTTTCTTCCACCTGAATGCAATTGTCTTCACTCCCATTTGTTCCTGTGACATTTCGAAGTGCAAATAAAATGATCTTTTGGAAAATAAAACAAGCACTTGCTACACCGAAGCCACTGCCGGAAGCAGTGTGGAATATAGGGATCTAGATCACTTTGCGTGTCTCCCCCTCACGGCAAAACAAGTCTGCTCAGGGAAAAAAAAAAATCAAGTTAAAATAAATATTCAGAACAGCCACGAAGGGAAATAAGCATAAACTATGAGCATGTAGCCAAATAGTTTTTCTATATCTGCAAGGAGAGAAGAGACTTTGCCTTGGATATAGCCTTAGGCTTCTGTACAACTTTTAGCAGCAACAGGTACATTTTTCTTCTTATGTCTTGTCCATCTGTCACTGCATTATACCAGAAACATAAGCCCTAAAAGGAGGGGAGGCCAGTCCGAGGCAGAGAGGGCTTGAGGATCACCAAAGACACACGCTCGTCTCTCAAAAGGTAGAGTCGCTGACGCCCGTGTCCCAGCCCCCTTGCTTGAAGAGCAGTCCTATAACCCGTTCTGGCCAATGGCTTGCAGGGAAGGTGACGTGCGTGATCAACAAGCCAGTGTGAGTTCCTCGTCCTCTCCTCCGTGGCAACCTTGGAGGCCGTGTGTTGAAGAGACAAGCACCGCAAGATGAAAGGAGCCCAAGTCCCCGAGTCACTGCTTGGAAATGCGTTATCCAGGAGAGTTTTCTAACAGAGAATGCCCACTCTGGACGTGGTCTGAGTGAGACATATGGCAAGTGAATGGCATCAAATATAGATGTTCGTAGGAGTCGGGGAAGGATTGGGTAATTGTGGTCTCTCTGGATCAGTGACGGCTTACTTGAGAAGAGAGAGAGGTAAGCTGGGCCCTGAGAATGTGCTAGAATGAGAGGAAGAGGAACAGAAAGCCAGGCGGGAGCACAGCGATAGTAATGCATCATGTATGTTTGCAAGACATTAAATAGGCCAGTTTGCCTTGGGGGTAAATTTGAAAAGGGATTTTGAAAGATGAGGAACTTTCTGGAAAGGACGTGGCTTTGACCGCCATACCAGGAACCTGGTCTTATCAGCGAACGGGACTCGCTGAAGATGTCTGCGTGTGCAACGCTGGCAGCGTGGAAGGCGACTTCAGGGAGAAGAGAGGAGAGAGGAGAGCAAGACAAA
>VBSM01002912.1:3003459-3016714 GCA_008086735.1 Cheirogaleus medius
TCCTCCCGACTCGGCCTCCCAGAGTGCTAGGATGACAGGCGTGAGCCACCTCGCCCGGCCCTATGTTTTCATTTGTGTTTTTATTTAGTGCTTTTCCAACAGTGGAAACACCTGGCACGTTGTGATTCTCAATAATGTTTGTTGGATGAATACCTAAAATCTGCTGTATTATTTTTCTGAGGCTGCTATAACAAATTGCTACAAACTTGGTGACTTAAAATAACAGAAATTTATTCTTTCTCATTTCGTTGGAGGCCAGGAGTCCAAGATGAATATCACTGAGCCAAAATCAAAGTCAGGAGGGCTGTAGGAGAGAATCGGTTTCTCGTCTCTTCTGGCGACTGCCGGCATCTCTTGGCTTGTGGCTGCATCTCTCCGATCCTTAAGACCAGCGTCTTTAAATCTCTGCCCTGTTGTCACATCAGCTCTGTCTGTGTGTGACATCTGTCCCTGCCTTCCTTCTATAAAGATGCACAAGATTGTATTCAGGACCCATCCCAGTAATCCAGGATAATACCACATGCCAAGATCCTAAACTTAATCACATCTGCAAAGATACATTTTTAAGCTTTATTTATTTATTTATTTTACTTTTTTATCCTCCCCTGTCACTTCCCCCCCTCAAAAGATACCTAAAAAAAAAAGGGGCCGGGCGCGGTGGCTCACGCCTGTAATCCTAGCACTCTGGGAGGCCGAGGCGGGTGGATAGCTCAAGGTCAGGAGTTCGAAACCAGCCTGACCAAGAGCGAGACCCCGTCTCTACTAAAAATAGAAAGAAATTAATTTGCCAACTAAAAATATATAGAAAAAAAAAATTAGCCGGGCATGGTGGCGCATGCCTGTAGTCCCAGCTACTCGGGAGGCTGAGGCAGGAGGATTGCTTGAGCCCAGGAGCTTGAGGTTGCTGTGAGCTAGGCTGACGCCACGGCACTCACCCTAGCCTGGGCAACAAAGTAAGACTCTGTCTCAAAAAAAAAAAAAAAAAAAAAAAATTAGGTAACATTCATAGGTTCCGGGAATTATCATGTGGATATCTTTGGGAATATCATTTTTCAGCTTAAGACAAAAGCATTCTAAAAGAGCAATAAACTTAAAACAGAAGAGATGTCAAATAAAAAGAACACCAAAAGAAGAAATAACCGTGTTCCTGTTTCGCTCATGGATAAATTTGATCATCTTAATTCAGGTCAAGTCTTTACATGCAAGGAAAACAAAAATTAAAGACAACTTTATTTGGTTAAAATTAATGTGGCAATACATAAAATTTCAAACCAAACAGCTAGTGCTAATAAATAAAAATGGGAATATTACAGACCTTTTCTTGGAAATAAAAAATTAATAATACCTAAGCTAAAGAACAGGTCTGTTAGAACTTTTGTGGGGAACATGATCCCAAATCATCATCGATAGTACAATTCCCTTGGACCCTTTCTGGAGTAAAAGAACACTGGGTGAGATGGTCTTCCTACCCCAACATTGTTTTTTGTGGACTTCTGAGGACAGAAGAGATGAGAGAGAAGGAAATATTGCCAAGAATTCTGATACTACAAAGGCAGACAGGAAACGTTGAGTGAATTAAGCATTTCAGGAAGTTCTAAAACTCTTCAGAATACATTGCTATGATTTAGTGCCCTGAGAAAATACAGAAACATAATTCTGAAATTCTTAGAACAACAGAAATCTAAACTATCTCATCACTGTGATTTTTCTCCTACTGTTCCTATATCCAGCCACTTTCTCCCAATATCTGTTGTTGCACGTCAGGGAGCTCAGTATAAAAGCAGTTAAAAATGATAAGAATAGCAAATCCTTTAGTTTTACTTTGTTTGCTTTTCTAACTGCTTTCGAAACGTCTGCATGCTGAGAACAAAGCTGGGCGTTAGGCAGGGATCCACGGTCTCCTCTCGCGTCCGCCCAGACGTGGCTTCTGTCGGTAAGTCCCACTCCCTCCATAAACCCCTCGAATCCACGTCTCGTGGCCTCCTGCTAAGGAAGGTGACCCAGCAGTCGGGACAAGCCATGACCCCAGGAAGCCAACCCCAGGGGTAGTTTCTGGGGTGGGATTACTCACCCCAAGATGGCAGCG
Source organism: Cheirogaleus medius (assembly GCA_008086735.1). Lineage (NCBI taxonomy): Eukaryota > Metazoa > Chordata > Mammalia > Primates > Cheirogaleidae > Cheirogaleus > Cheirogaleus medius. The sequence goes on from VBSM01002912.1 coordinate 3,005,546, forward strand.
GGCACCTCGTCACCGGTGGCGGGCAGCGCGGACAGTCCCTGGGGTATGTGCCAGTTGGGGGTCAGTAACATTTCACCTGCAGGAAACTGGGCTGAGCTACAGAAGATGCACTGCAGGTACATTGTTTCTGTTTGTGAAAATTATACGGGGAATGATAAAAAGTGGAGTGTGGATGGCTGCTAACAGTGCCCCTGCTGCATTGAAGAGACAAAAGGACAGAGACCTGTCACTCATCAGTTTAAAATAAAGTGTGAGGCCGGGCGCGGTGGCTCACGCCTGTCACCCTAGCACTCTGGGAGGCCGAGGCGGGAGGATCGCTTGAGCTCAGGAGTTCGAGACCAGCCTGAGCAAGAGCGAAACCCCATTTCTACTATAAATAGAAATAAATTAGCCAAACAACTAAAAAAGAATAGAAAAAATTAGCCAGGCATGGTGGCACATGCCTGTAGTCCCAGCTACTTGGGAGGCTGAGGCAGGAGGATCGCTTGAGCCCAGGAGTTGGAGGTTGCTGTGAGCGAGGCTGACGCCACGGCACTCTAGCCCGGGCAACAGAGTGAGACTGTCTCAAAACAAAAAAAGAAAAAAAAATTGTTGAGTGATTGAATGAATGAATGAATGAATAGTATCCCACAGACACTTTTTAAGTAGGCGGGTCAAGTGACCTGATTCTCTCCAGAGCAATCGGAATGAATAAATAGGAACATAATTCTTGTTTGTGAATTGAGAAATCCTGGTGCCCATGGGGATGTGGGTAGAAGATGCCGTGAGAACAAGTCTGTGCATCCCAGAAACCTCTGCAGAGAATTCTCCAAACATCCTGGAAACAACAAGAAATAGAGAAGATAGAAACCTATTGTTCTACTGATTTTTAGTTTTTATGCAATTAGGTTTGGATGTGTTTTGGAGGTTTATTTTCCTTCTCATCCTCTTTGAAAATCCTCCTTTTTCTTCCTCTTCCTCTCCTTTGCCTCCTGCTTCCCCTTCTCATACTCTTCTTCCTCATCTTCCCCACCTAGTATTTGCGACAGTCACTGAGCAAACGCAGCGCTTACAAACCAACGAAAACGAGATGGGGCTTGCTGAGCACAATCTGTCTTAAAACTATTTGTAGCAGTTTTCAGGTCTTGGAAAAAGCGAATCTAGTTCACTTGGTCTTAAAACCAATTGAACATTTTATTTTATTTTGTTATTGTTATTTTTTAGAGCCCAACTATAACATGGCACCAACTGAACATTTTAAAACTGTTGCCAAGGCCAAATAAAAGCTCAAGAATAAAGCACAAGAATTGAAAATACAAGCGAATTGGCCAGGATCACAAAGAACATTGCCCATATGGATTTATTTATTTATTTTTTATTCAGGATATTATGGGGGTACAAACATTTTGGTTACGTATAACGCAGTTGCCTCCACCAAGCCAGGGCTACAAGCATGTCCTTCCCGCATCCAGTGTGTTCTGCTTCCATTAGTTGTGGGTTTACCCCCCCGACTCCCCACCCGAACTGGCACCGCTGAGTATTACTACCATCTGAGCACCTTAGTGTTGACCAGTTAGTCCCAATTTGATGGCAAGTACATGCGGTGCTTGTTTTTCCATCCTTGTGACACCTCATTTAGAAGGACGGGCTCCAGCTCTATCCAGGATAATATAAGAGGTGTTAGATCACTACTGTTGTGTTTTTTGTGAGACAGAGTCTCACTCTGTCTCCCAGGCTAGAGTGCTGTGGCGTCAGCCTAGCTCACAGCAACCTCAAACTCCTGGGCTCAAGTGATCCTCCTGCCTCAGCCTCCCTAGTAGCTGGGACTACAGGCATGTGCCACCATGCCCGGCTAATTTTTTCTATATGTTTTAGTTGTCCAGCTAATTTCTTTCTATTTTTAGTAGAGACGGAGTCTGGCTCTTTCTCAGGCTGGTCTCGAACTCCTGACCTTGAGCGATCTGCCCGCCTCAGCCTCCCAGAGTGCTAGGATTACAGGCGTGAGCCACCGCGCCCGGCCTCTCATGGTAGTTTTAATTTCCATTTCCCTGATGATGAGAGATGTTGAGCACTTTTTTACATGTTTGCTGGCCATTAGTCTGTCTTCTTTTGAAAAGTTTCTGTTCATGTCGCCCATATGGATTTAGAACTAGTGGTCAGGCAAGACAGATACAAAGGCACTCTCCTTTTTCAACTCTAACCTTTTAAAGTTTGGAAACGCATGGATTGACCATGGGGGTTTATAGGACTTACATTCTTGATGATAATGACCCCGCGGTCAGATGGAAAGCAGCTGGTTCAGACGCTCCCTGGTCCGTATGTAATATAGCTCGATTTGCAGATTGCGCTTCCTCCGCTGTGAACCTAGCTTGCCATTTTTGTTCATTTGTTATTTTCCTGAACACGGGGTTCAGCTCGGATCAACTGATTGGAGTGAAGTGCCAGCCACATAGTCACGCCGTAGTGTTAGTCGTTGACGGCAATCGTGGATATACTGCTAGGGCTTGGGCGAGTCAGCCGCTCGCACTGTCGTTTGGATGTGGTTTGGTTGTCCTCACTGAAACCCGTGCTGAAATTTGATTTCCGGCGTGGCGGTGCTGGGCGGTGGGGCCTAAAGGGAGGCGTTTGGATCACCAGGGCTCTGCCCTCATGGGGGCGTGGAGCCGTTCTGCACCCGGTCTCCAGGGAAGGAATTCGCTCCCTCAAGAGCAACGTTGTATAAAGCCAGGACACCCTTTGGCTGTTGCCTCTTGGCACGTGTCTGCTTCCGCTTTGACCTTCTGTATGTGTTGATGCCTCACGGAAGCCCTCACCAGAAGCCCAAGATGCTTTTTGTAATTCCAAGCCTGCAGAACTGTATGCTAATTAAATCTTTTTTTTCCAATAAATCACCCAGACTGAGATATTCTGCTGTAGCAACACAAAACAGGATTAAGATAGCACCCCATGTACACAGAAAGCCCAAGAGCCTCTGCGGGATTCGTGATTTCCCGTACCTGCCAGAAAAGCTTTAAATCAAAGCCGTAAGTGAGAGAGAGAGGTGCACGCGAGGGAGTCGGTATTAGAGCGGGTCTCTTGCATCGGCCTCCCTGCCAGGGGAAGGAATCAGCAAGAAGTCCCTCCCCTACTCAGATCAGATGTGATGTCCTGGTCCTCCCCTCCAGGGAACATCTTTCCAGTCTTTCCTGGAATTGGAACTGAGTTTATTTTATCTCAGCGTTTCTCGTATACAATGTCCGTTAACCCTTCCCATTCTGGATTCTTGGTGTTCTTTCCTGTCTGTGTTCATTTATTCGTTCATTTGTTTATTCAATAAGCAATCAATGCACACTTATTGAGTGTCGAATAAGGAACAAGTACTTCACTTTGTACTTAAATAGATGATGGTGATATGTATTATCAAAAGCTATGGGGGCTGTGGTCTAGGATCTACAGCGAACAGCTGTCCATTCACTCCACTGGCTTGGGTCTAATAAGGGAAATTGACCAAGAGTAGCCTTTTCAAATCACTTATGTCTATTGTAGATTCATTCAGCATAAGATTATCCAATAAAAACTTTAATCTACGTGAGCGCCTGTGATGGTTCCCTGGTCTCCTTGCAGGCATAGATTCTCATTTTTTCTTTTTTTTGAGACAGAGTCTCACTGTGTTGCCCAGGCTAGAGTGCCGTGGCGTCAGCCTAGCTCACAGCAACCTCAAACTCCTGGGCTCAAGCGATCCTCCTGCCTCAGCCTCCCGAGTAGCTGGGACTACAGGCATGCACCACCATGCCCGGCTAATTTTTTCTATATATATATATTTTTTTTAGTTGGACAATTAATTTCTTTCTATTTTTAGTAGAGACGGGGTCTCACTCTTGCTCAGGCTGGTCTCGAACTCCTGACCTTGAGCGATCTGCCCGCCTCGGCCTCCCAGAGTGCTAGGATTATAGGCGTGAGCCACCGTGCCTGGCCTCAGCATAGTTTGTCAATCTAAATCTCTCCCCCATCCCAGGGGGCTGTCTTGATAGTTGCTGTGGGTTGGATCTGGCTGGAATGAGGGGTTTCAAGGTCAAGAGCCTTCTGCCTCAGACTGAGTCTCCCCCTGCTCGTGGAAGGGCAGCAAACACTGCTGCCATGGGGACAAGTATCAAATCATGAGATCTAGGGGCTTTATCTTTAGCAAACCCTAACATGTTGACTGCGGGTGTGTTTAGTGCGCACACTGGCTTTGCTACTGCCACTCGTCTGGCTGTGTTTGACACCTGTCACATCAGGCCATCCTACTGTGCTGATCCTGGTAACAGGTGGTGCCCTTTGCTGAATGCAGTCACCTCTCACAGGTTCATACTAATAAGATACTGTGGCAAGAACGGGCCTTAGACTCAAAATTTACACACATACACACATGCACTACGTACTTGGATTTAAGGTATTTTATTTCTTCTAGTAAAAAAAATTGCATTTAGATAATGTATCCCTTGTGGTGGAATTTAAGGCAGCGTAGGGGGATATTCCACAGCAGGTGGCCATTCTCAATCCTCCCTAAGTGTCCTCCATCCCAAAGGTCTATTATCTTCTTTGTCCTGTCTAGTCCAAGCATAGGTCTGGTGATAAGATTCTGGTTTTCTAGGCAGGGTTGACTTTAAGAGATTTCACATGTGTTTGCCTTTTTTGAGATTAAAGTTTCCAGTTTGACATAATTTTATGTACATTGTTCCAAATACTTTTCCTTTTCATTTTTCCTTTCAATATGTTAAGGTAAATTTGATCCATAATTCATCTTTTGTTTTTGAAAAACACACCAAAATATTTGCCCCATCAAACACTTAGTGAAATGTCAGATAATCTTTTCAATATAAAGGGGGTTTCGAGAGCTAAAATTCAGGAAGTTGATTTCCCAAATTGAAACATACTATGATCTCAAAAAGTTTAGGATTGCTTCAGAATATAAAATTAATAGATACAAAATGAACGTATACTTTAGTCTTCCGTTTAATTCTTCTTCTCTTGTTATTATTTTATGAGAAAACAACAGAAATGCTATAGAATAAAATGGACGCTTTTGCTTTTAAAGTTTTTTTTCTGTGTTTTTTTGTTTAGTTTAGTTTAGTTTGTACTTTAAGAGAATTTAAAGCAGCATTTCTCAGTGGTTTCCTGCAACACAAGTCCCTCAAAAAGCACCACACCTCAAAAGGCTCTCTTGTCTGCTAACTGTGGAAAGTACTCCATAGCGTCTTCTCTCTGTAAGCTCACGATGTCTGTCACCATCTAGAGGCTCTGCAAAAGCAGAGGGTAATGAAAGATTTTTAAATTTACCTAGCCCAGCATGCCCTGCTCTGCAAGTATATCTATTAATATCCATAGATTGCATTTGGGGAAATGCTTACTTTTTCATAGTGACTTAACCCTTGACTATTTCTCCTCTTCAGAGATGGAGGCAGGGTAATATACTAGTTAGATATATGGACTTTGACTCAGAAAACCTGGGTTCAAACCCTCATTCTGCTATTTACCAGTTCTGTGACCTTGAGCAATGACTTAATGTATCCAAACGTCAGTCTTCCCATCTCTAAAATGGGTATCTTCATACTACCAAACTCATAGGGTGGTTGGGAAGATTTAAATGATAACCCCCATAAAGTAGTACCATAGCCGGTGGCATATAGAAGACTCTCAAAATTTTTATAATTATTTTAGTAGTACTATTATTAATAGAAGTGGCTTGGGTGTTCTACATTGAAGCTACTCGTAAGTACGAGGTCACTGTGATTCCCGGCCCCTCCGCCTTGTCATGCAGAAGCAGCAGGTTTGCATTGATGGTGGATCTCCCCACAATCTTCCAACCTGGAATGTGCTCCAAACCTGCTTTATCCCATCAAAGTCACTGTCACCTGGAGGCAAACTGCGCAGACTGAACCCTTCCTCTTTTCGCTTTCTCTCTTCTCTTCTGCTTTCCAGCTCCACTGCCGCTGTGGGTAACGTCTTCCCGACCCCCGCTGCCGGTCACCCAGTATCCGCTGAGCGGATTTAGGCTACCTGGCTGCGCGGTGCTAATCCGCCAGTTTGACAGATGTTTACTGAGTCCTTAAGAGGCCCGTGCATCTATCTGCGCCTCCAAGTGCAGGCTGCGACTTCTCCACGGGGCAGGGTTTGAACGTTGCCATTAGAAGAGGGAGAAGGAGTGCAAAGGAAACATCTAGCTTCTCCTTCGGCGGACTACCTGCTTAAAACAGCTGACATGCAAGAAGCCCTTCAGTTAAGGGAGAGGCCGTGACCACGGCAGGAAGAAACCGCAGACCTGGTGGCAAAGGTTGCCGTCCCGCCCCGGTAAGCACACCTCGCCCGGGCTCTCTCCCCGAAAGCTGCTGACGGAGCTTTGGCAACGGCCCGTCCTCTCGTGGCTGATAAGCTGAGCCCTGTTTTATATTTAACTTGCTCCAGCGCAGGACCGGCAGGGTGCGGGTGCGCCGTCCATAAGAGGAGCGGTGACAATGCTCTGGGCTGTCCTCCTCCTCCAGCTCGGGTCCCCTTAGGGCCCCCTTCTCCCACCTCCCCTGCATCCCCCGCGTCCGGGAGGGGCCGGTGGGGACGCAAGGGACAGAGGAGAAGGCGCAGGAAGCCGGAGAGGTGTGGGAAAAGCGAAACCAGGCTGCCAAACCAGGGGATTCCTTCCAATTTTAAAAAGGAAGTCTGCTGACGTTTGCTTGCTAAGTTTAACATCCTTTCTCTGCGCGGCCCTGGCCTGGGGACGCGACCATGCACTTCGCGGAGGGAGAGGGCCCTAAGCGATACTGCATCCAGACCACACACGTGGCTGCGATCTGTGCGGCCGTGGTGGCAGTGGGACTAGTCGTGGGGCTCTCCGTGGGCCTGACCCGATCGTGCGACCCCGCCGGGGGCGCCGGGCAGGGCACAGCTCCGGCCCCGTCCCACCTGCCTCCCACCGAGGCCCCTTCGCCTCTTCCCCCGCAGGACAGCGACGTGTGTCCTGCCAGCGAGGACGACAGCGGGCAGTGGGCCGACTTCAGGCTGCCGGACTTCCTCAGCCCCGCGCACTACGACCTGGAGGTGCGGCCGGTGCTGGAGGAGGACACCTACACCGGCGCCGTGAGCATCGCCATCAACGTGAGCGCGCCCACGCGCCACCTGTGGCTGCACCTGCGCGACACGAGGGTCACGCGGCTCCCCGCGCTGCGCGGGCCCTCCGGGGAGCAGGTGCGCGTCCGCAGATGCTTCGAGTACCAGCGGCAGGAGTACGTGGTGGTGGAGGCGGAGGAGGAGCTCCCGCCCAGCGGCGACGGGCTCTACGTGCTGACCTTGGAGTTCGCCGGCTGGCTGAACGGCTCCCTCGTGGGCTTTTACCGGACCACGTACACCGAGAACGGGCAGACCAAGTAAATATTCGCTTTTGCTTGACGCTCCTGAGATCGGGAGTAGCCGCCTTCCGTTCGCAACCCTTTGCGTTTCCTTTGCACTTCCCACCTTTTCGTTATCCAGTCGGTCTGGTCTTTATCTGCCCTTGGTTTCACGCTGCCTGCTCATCCGGAGAGTAAAAACTTGCTGCCCTGTTGCATTTTCAAAGCCTGCCCTAAAACTAGAAAGTAGTGAGGGAACTCTGCGTGGAGGTCGGAAACCAGCGTAAGTTATTCCGTCGGGAATTTCCCTAGGGATATTCTGGGGTTATATGGCAGTGATTTTAAACTGAACTTTTGGAGTGGTGTGACACTAAATTTAGGTGAAACATCAGTAAACTTCAGTGACCGTTTTGTGCATTTTGTTAGAGGAGAGAAACATTAAAAAATTACATGAGATCCATAGAATCATCTTCGTGTCTTCATCTCGGAAGGAAGGCAGGACTGTGTCCTTTTGGTCCCATATGGCCAGAATAATGTTTTAGACACAGGCTTTCAGGAAGTGCTTGTTGAGTCCACGCATCAGTAGCACACGGGTCAGTTTGGGGGCTCATTGCTCGCCATGCAAAACGCAGTGGTAATGGAAAGCCTTCTGCAACATAAAAGATACACTAAGTAACCAGGTGCATACAAATGCAAGCAGAGATGGGTGTGTGTGTCTGTGTGTTTGCTTCACACGTATGCATATTCTATCTATCTAGTATTTGTATCAATCTGTGGATATTACTGTAGCCATGTTAAAGGCATAAACTTTCTCCTTGAACTCAAAAAGCCTTCATACTGTGGATGTGGCCGTTGACTCAGGGAGGAGGGCTACACTACACCTGAGGTGTTACTGGACTTGAAACTGCTTTGACCTTTGCCTACTTAGATTCCGATGCGGTAAATGATTAGGAGTGTTTGGTGTCACGATTCAGAAGTGTGAGTCTGGGGCCAGTCCACTGAATTTCCCTTTCCTCTGTTGTTTTAAACATGTTACAGAGCAAAGCATATCTTTTGGTCAATAGTCTTCCTATTATTTGTTAGAGAGACCCAGGACTAAGAAGAAATATTTAAATATCCCTGTATAACTGTGTGGTACACTGATAAATAGAATAGAAATAACTAGAAGAAAATATTTGGAGGGATCGTGCTCATGTAGGTTCTGTATCTTAATATTGCTGGCAATAAAACAAGCTTCTTTATTGTTTACATATTTTTCTGTTCATATTCAAAATTATATTGTTGGAAGGATAAAAAATTAGAAAAAAAGGAAAATCAAAGCCTATAAATAAGATCACCACCCAGAGATAATCCCTACTAACATGTTATTGTATATTCGAATATTTTTCTAGGCAATCAAAATTGTAAATGCATGATTTCTGCTAATCTATCAATCTGTCTGCGTGCCTTTTTTACTTAATATATCATGAGCATTTCCTCTTATTCTTAAATATTTTTAAGAGCCTGATTTTAAAGATTCTGAAGTATTCTATTGTATGAATGCACTGTTTACAACCAATTCCCTATTGTTGGGCATATGAGTTGCTTCTAGTATTTTATTATTATAAACAAGACAGGAAATAACATAGTAGTAAATATATCTTTATATGTGTAGCTATTTCCTTCCATTAGGATATAGTCCTAAAAATAGAATCTCCAGGCCAAAGGATATGAATATATCCAGAAACTTGTGACATGTATTGTGTTTATTACATAAATAATACACATCTATTGCAGAAAACTTGGAAAACAGAAAATCGTAAGAAAAAAATAAAAATTCATCCATAAATTCCTCATCCAACTATGACCATTGTTGACATTTAGGCAGAGACTCTTCTAGTATTTTCTCTGGATGTAGATAAACATGGCATTATTATATTATATGTGGTATTGTGTAACATGCTTTTTCAATGTAGCATCAATGCTTTAACATGTCATTTTGTATTATTCCACAAGTGATTTGGTGGCTACATGGTAAACCATTGCATAACTACAATGTGATTTACTCAACTTTTCCATTAAATGTGAATATTTAAGTTGCTCCTACCTTTTCACCTATAAGCACCTAGAAGAATGCAATGGACATCTTTATTAATAACTATGAACATTTTCTAATATTTTTGTAAGAAAATCCCTAGGAGATTGGCCCAAACTACATGTATGTGAATGCGTGTATTTATACGTACCCATACACACATATATGTAACATACATATGCATGAACATGCGTATGCATGTGTGTGTCTCCAAATTGACTTTCAAAAGTATGTTCCAAATTCCTTATTTCTCTGAGCCTTACTAGTGATACAATGATTTTTTAAAGTGTTTGCCAATTTGTTAGAGAAAAAGGCAAAATGTTCTGAAGAATATCCACCTTTGTAAAGGGATTCTAAAAATTCATTAGTGAAAAGTGAAAACAAGTCAAAGCTTTTAAATTGTTATTGCTAAAACTTTAAAACTCCTTCTTAGGTTGTAAAGACAATAGAAATTTCATCTGAGTAAAGCCATCAAAATATTTATAAAATAAATAAAATTTTACACACAGTAGGAAGACCAAAACGTATGAAACTATATAGTTTCCATTAATACATTTCTGTTATGTATGAAAAAGCATTATATACTCAAATATATAATATTCACTCTGACTCTTTGGATTATTTTACTGTGCTGGTTAATTTTACCATGAAATATATACCCAAGAGCTGTCATTCTGATTAAGTTCACTGGCTTAATTTTTTATTGGAAAATACTAAGTGACAGCAAGATTGGAGAGTAAGGCTGATGCTCAGTTAGGTTCTCGCTGGGATTCTTGACTCTGTTTTCACTGGGAGCAGTTGAAAGCTCACGTTACACAGGACGCTGCACACGCGGTTTTGAAACGGTTCTGGCATCTGCTCCATAACCTCATTTAGGCTAAATGGAATACTTTTGGTTTTCGTTATGAAATATTTCAAGCATATGAGAAAAGTGCATTATGGTTTTTTTTTCCCAAGCCTGTAACATTTTGACAATGCAGCCTCTAGGAATTCTCATTCCCAGAGTCCGTACAAGGGCTGCCCGAGTGAGTTCCCTGGCAGTATCGCCATAGAGTGAGCTTCATCATAGATGACATTCATGCTGTTGTGCATACCATCATAGGAATGCATTTGCAGTATGCAGTCAAAATTACATTTTCTGACCTTTCTGCCTTAATGTGCAATTTAACTCCAGGATTGAGTATTAGCAGTTTGGGGTATTCATGCAACAACCACAATGCAAACTAAACATGACCACACTCCGCAAGTAACCCAGATTACGTGATTTCTACAAATACGACCAGGACTTTGAACTTCACAAAGAGGAGACAATGATCCAAGATTCTTTCCCGCAAGACTGAGGGGCAGAGGGAGAGGTGGAGAGGTCCAGGAGCTGGTTTAGAGTTCCTAGGCAGTAACTTCCACCTCGTCCCATTGGGGACAGAGCTGTAGTGACACTTGGGAGGCGCAACTTTAGAAACATCAAAAGTCACTTTTTCTTTATTGATCTACCTCTTCCAATTCTATTACTTAGGGTCTGGGGAAAACCACTTAGAAGGATTAGAACCTTTGGAATGTTTCCCTGACCACACCCTCCTCCTTCCCACTCTCTCACTATGTGATGTGGGATTTCCAGTTGTTCTCATCCCAGAAAGAGTTCCCCCTCCTCAAATCTCCAACGTGTGTATTGTCTTCCCTCCAAGGTTCAGCATTTCCTTCTTGGTATTGGAATGGTGCTTACTCAGCATTTCCCAAAGTGTGTTCCACAGAGTTCTAGTTGCGTGGGATCTTGGTAGATAT
>VBSM01002912.1:3020499-3038859 GCA_008086735.1 Cheirogaleus medius
TAGTAGAGACTGGGTCTCACTCTTGCTCAGGCTGGTTTCCAACTCCTGACCTTGATCAATCCTCCCGCCTCGGCCTCCTAGAGTGCTAGGATTACAGGCATGAGCCACTGCGCCCAGCCCGAATAATGTCTTTTTAAGCAAATTTTTCCTAGTCTATTATCCAGTCTGAAACTGTGTTTTGCATTTAGTGTCACAGTCTTTTAGATTCCTTTACACTGGAGCCGTCCCTTAGCCCTCTCTTGTCTTTCTCAATGTTGATATTTTTGCAAAGTACAGGGCAGTTATTTTAAGAATGTCCCTCAATTTTAGTTTGTCTGACTTTCCTCATGATTTAAAAATGCAAGTCAAGCGTTTTTGCCGGGAAAGTCACAGAAGTGCTGTTGTGTCCCCCTCACGGCATCAGAAGACTCATCTTGTTGGTTTGTATGATTATTCGTGATGCTGCCTTGGATCGCTTGCTTGAGGTGGTACCCAACACGTTTCTCCATTGTAAAATTACAGTTATTCTCTTTGTAAGTAATTTTCCGGGAGATTCTTTGAAACTATGCTAATATCCCTTCCTCATCAAAGTTTTACCTACTGGTTTTGGCATTCACGGATGATTTCCTAAATCCATTTTTCCTTAAACAATTATTAGTAGGCAATCTGCTATAAGGACGAGCTTTCCTTTCTCTCCCATTTATTTCTTCCTTTTTAGAATCAGAGTAAAGATTCATGGATTTTTATTTTATTCCATGGGTCATAATTGCATTATTTATTTTGATGTTCCAATACCTCCAGATGTGGCCAATCCAGTCAAATCCTTGACTATATTAAATTCTTGGACCAACATAAAGTGCAGACTCTTCCCATGGCCTGTGATATTTTCCTGATCTGGCCTCTGCTGACCTCGTGTCAAACTTGTCTTTTGGCCCAGTCGCTCCTGGTTCACTGGGTTTCAGCCACTCTGAACACCTTTCAGGTCCTCAGCCACATTGAGTTTTCTCCCTTAGGCACTTTGCACCTAACTGTTCGCTCTGCTCGAACACACTTTCCTTAATCTTCACTTGTCTGGCTTTTTCTCAGGATTCAGATCTCAGCAAACCATCATCTATTGCAAGAGATCGTCTCTTTCTACTCTGCCTAAAGGTGCTCACCACTTTCCTAGCCGGTCGTTCTCTGCCACTTCCAGTGTTTTGTTTTCTATATAGTTCTCATCACTCTCCTAAACTATGTGCTTATTTGTGTGTTTATTGTCTAACACCTGCCAAGAAATCTGGGACCTTAGCTAGACAGTCTTTGTTGTTCCCTTAGCACCTACATGTGTCCATATGTGCTTGCATAAGTATTTGCGTGTATGCACGTGTATGCATCTGTGTGTGTGTGTGTGTGGGGTCTATGTAAGGAGGGGATGGGCTCAATGAATATTCATTGGTTGAATACATGATCTAATAATTTAACTTGACATTCTTTATGCTATGCCTTCCTTAGTCCCTGAGAATCCTGAAAGACAGAATATGTTCATTATTAATGAATATAAATCAAGATTTCTTTACTTTTCATTTCTTTTATAATTTTTATTTTGCTTAGTTGTCTAAGCAAAGATACAACAATGCTCTTGGTATAATATGCTTACCTGTGAAAATGTGTATGGTCATTACTATTTTTTGCACCATTACTCAGAAAAAATATTTTCAATTTGAAATTATGGAAATACTAAACATGAACGTTTTTGTTCACACGAGCAGATGCCTAGTTAGAGCCGTAAAAGAATGTTTCTGTCTCTTTCCAGAAGTGGGCTTTAAACTAGGCCAAAGGTTGCTTCACCTGGGGGATTGCTCAACACCGCCTCTGCGTGGAAACAAAACTGCGGCTTTGTCCCTGGTGTGGCATAAATAAGAAAGAATGTGCCATTAGGGAAGGAAACGGGGGACTCTGGAGTCTACTCCTCTCCTCTGTGACACAACACAGGTGTCACGGCTCATAAGACAGTTGGAAACAAGCTTTCGAGTTTGGCTTTGTGTTTACTTGTTGCTCAACGGCTCTGGGGTTGGAGAGAGTGATAGCTCATAATTGGATTTATTTTTGCTCAGCTACAGATTTCTAGTTATGGCACCAAAATATCTAAATATTTACATAAAATAGCCGAAGTGATCTGTCTCGGGATTTTTCATTTCTTTATTAACCTAAAACTTTCAGGAAAGACTTTGACAACTATTTGAAATGTTGAGCCGCATATTAAGAAATGCCACAGGAATAATTGCATAGTTGGTTTTGTTCTAGCAGTAGAAACATAGGGGCTGTCGGAAGAGGCAGTTTGTATTTTGTTTGTTTCTGTGTTTGCCTTTAAGGAGCATAGCGGCTACTGATCACGAACCGACAGATGCCCGGAAATCCTTCCCTTGCTTTGATGAGCCCAACAAAAAGGCAACTTATACAATATCTATCATCCACCCCAAAGAATATGAAGCACTTTCAAATATGCCGGTGGCGGTGAGTATTTTTTAAATGTTTTGTTTATGCAGACAGTCTGTTTCAAATTTCAGCCTGATTTACTACGAACAAGAACCCACTGAATACTAAAACTAAATGTGCACTCATGGTTTAGCTGGAAGATTGAAATACACTTTGGCAATTTCTTTTTCTTTGAGTCTTAGACGTCTTTAAACTAAGATATCACAGTTCAATAAAAAAAGCCCCTCTGGAGTTTCTAAGCAAGAGAGAATACAAGGGACAGATACCAGCTTCTGCTCTGCATAACTGACAATTCCTGCGTCGTGACAAATTACAGGAATAGCAAACTAATGGAATTACAGACTTTAAAATATTTGAGGGCCTACTCACTATTTAGTTTTCAGTTGAATATAAACCTAGTTTTGTTTGTTTGTTTGTTTGTTTTTTTAAAAGATAAAGCTACTGTAAAAAATTATCACAAATACTGGGTTGTAGAAGCCAACTCCAGGGGACGCTATGCCAGTGGATTTTCTGGTCAACGGGAAGTGCTTGTTAAATGTTTAAAAAAAAACAAACAAAACAGGTTACAATAATTTCTGCCTGAATAATTATTAAGTAACTTAAGACTCTTTCCTCTGTTACTGCTCCTCATCTCCGTAATGGGTAATATAGTTACCTAGAGTGTCAGTAGCTCAAAGTTGAGGCTTCTCATAATCTAAACATTTGACCTGTAAAAAGGGCAGGCTCGACTCCAGGTATAATTGTCATCTACCTAGTACCAGAAGGATACTTAGCCCTAAATTATACCTCCCATCTTTCTGATCCACTCTCTGAAATATCATCATCAAAATGAATCTCTTTTGAGGATAAACTATCTCTTGAAAAAGCAAAAACAAAATAAAGCAGGCAAAAGCTTAAGAGTCTTAAAATGTACTGTCATCAGCCATCCATGCCCCCATGTGAACTGGTTTTTCAACTTGTTTTCTTCTGGTGTCAGGCACCTGAGAAATTAAGCTTTGATTGGAGAAGAAAGAGGAAGGGATAAATTTGAAGTGCGACACACCGGTGCGGAAGATTGGATCAGGGCAGAGTGCTGTCACAGTGTCTCGGCACAGATGGGGACAGTGAGGGCCGGAGGAGAGAGAAGGCAAACCTGCTACCCTCCGCTTAAGGTCTCCCCTTGTGACCCTCTCACTGGGCAGAGTTATACTTCTCCACCTTCTACTAGATCCAGATAGTTGTCCGGGAAGGAGAATATCCGGGTCATTAGAGATCAGAACCTGTACTGCTGGGTTGGTACTGCAGAGAGGCTTTCGTGGCTGAGCCCCAGAGCTTCCATGCGAGCACGTGCCTGCGAAGTCGGTGATAGAGGCACCAACTCCCCTCCAGCCTCCCTCGCCGCATCTCTTGGCAAAGCCTCCCACGTAGAGAGCGACTTAGAGTGGCTGCGGGGAATGCGGAAATGTTTAAACAGTGGTGGCGTGCGCTGGGCAAGTACTCCTGGTGAAGCCTGGGGACTGGTGATTGCCGGTGAGGACAGCAGAGCTGGCATAGACCAAAAAACCCGGATGGGTCCGTAGCTGCGTCCAGCAACGCAATCCTTCTCTCTATTCATGGTGACCAAGGCACGACTTTAGTGACCAGACCTTTGGTCTTTAAGAGACACCAACCTTCTGCATGCCTGACTGCTCACCCCCACGTATCACATCAGCAAATGCCTCCTTAGTCCTTCCTCAATGTGAGACACGGAGCACGAGCTTATTCTTCATGAAGGGATTCCAGCACCCTCAAATATTAGGGTCACATTGTGTGTTTAGTGTGGAAAGATAAACTTCTTTTTTGGGGGGGTGGGGAACAGAGTCTCACTCTGTTGCCCAGGCTAGAGTGCCGTGGCGTCAGCCTCGCTCACAGCAACCTCCAACTCCTGGGCTCAAGCGATCCTCCTGCCTCAGCCTCCCGAGTAGCTGGGACTACAGGCATGCGCCACCATGCCCGGCTAAGTTTTTCTATATATTTTTAGTTGGCCAATTCATTTCTTTCTATTTTTAATAGAGACGGGGTCTCGTTCTTGCTCAGGCTGGTTTCAAACTCCTGATCTTGAGCGATCCTCCCGCCTCGGCCTCCCAGAGTGCTAGGATGACAGGCGTGAGCCACCCCGCCCAGCCAAAGATAAACTTCTGTTTAAAGAATATCACAGTCAAGATCTCATTTCTCCCGGAGTATATAATTCAATCACTCTTTCGTGGTACTAAAAATAAAGCGAATTTTCCTTTAGTCTTTTCAGCCACACCACAATTTCACTCCTAAGCTTTGACAAAGAGTTTCTGACCAGAAAGCCAGATTCGGGGCAACTGCTTGTTTGTCTTGTAGAGGATTGATCCTTTGATAAATAAAAGATTTTATCTTTTGTTCTCAATAGAAACAAGAGTCAGTGGATGATGAATGGCAGCGAACGACTTTCGAGAAGTCTGTGCCCATGAGCACCTACCTAGTGTGCTTTGCTGTCCATCAGTTTGATTCTGTGAAGAGAATGTCAAATAGCGGAAAACCCGTGAGTCTCATTACATTTTGGAAAGTTACCATCTATATATACATTTGCAATTGGTTTTCTACTCTTCTTGAATAGTTGTTTTTTTTTTTCCCATACAACATGCCAAAAAAAAGACCATTAGTCACCAGGGTCTGTGACTTTGATAACACATCAAACAGTATAGAAAAATGTAAGCTGAAAGGACACAGGTGAAAAAATGAACAAACGCGACAGACATAGATGCGCATGACCTTGAATTATTTTAAGGGGAAAACTCGCTGTAAATCAGAAGCTAGTTCTTAAGTACACGAGTAGAAATATGTTAAAACATGTGGGTATGCCTAATTTGATAAAACGGTCGCATGCATGTGTTGGGGGGTGGTCCCAGGTAGAAACCAAAGGGGAGGAAGAAACCAGAGGAAGATGAATATCCTCTGAGTAACTCAGCACTGAGGATTTTGTGGTGCCATTCCTATATAAAATTCAAAATAAGACAGCAACAAAGTGTCAAAAGCATTTTTAAAAGTGAGAGAAAACTTAAATAAGCTTTTTTTCTCCAAGAAAAATCAAGATGGCTAGTTCAATAGTTTTCTTTTAAAAAACCCAGCTGGTGGATGGGCGCGGTGGCTCACGCCTGTAATCCTAGCACTCTGGGAGGCCGAGGCGGGAGGATGGCTGGAGGTAAGGAGTTTGAACCCAGCCTGAGCAAGGGTGAGACTCCGTCTCTACTTAAAATAGAAAGAAATTAATTGGCCAACTAAAATACATAGAAAAAATTAGCTGGCCATGGTGCATGCCTGTAGTCCCAGCTACTTGGGAGGCTGAGGCAGGAGGATCGATTGAGCCCAGGAGTTTGAGGTTGCTGTGAGCTAGGCTGACGCCACGGCACTCTAGCCCGGGCAACAGAGTGAGACTCTGCCTCAAACAAAACAAAACTCAACTGGCAAGTGGTAGAGACTCAAATTGCAAATTCTTTCCAAATACTGCACCTTGCTAAGCATTTCGAAATGCGATATTCTGAAAATACCTTTACCTCTTCACCAGTCATTGGAGGGGAAGGGATGGATTATTCTATGTCCTGTGTGATTAGCTTCCGGTAACAGTTACCTTCATTTTGGTATAGTAAGGGTTGATACTGAGACATCCTAAACCTGGGTTTCCAATGTGCTGCCTCTACTGTACCCAAATCACAGTGAGAGGGGAACATCCAAAGACCGTGGCAAAGGGGCTGTGTCTCAGGATGACTCATCAGAGTTTTCTTTCCCTCACCACATACGTTGCTTTGATGTGACCTTTAGTCATGGCAAAGGGCACTGCCAGTGGGTAACAGATACTATCGGATATGAAAAAGAAACAGTATCAGAAAGACAAAGTTGTTTCTTCCAGGTTGTGCTGCCTGCGGTTGATGACCCGCCTCTTGCCTAGTACAGAGGAGAGAACATGAGTCAAGCTTGTTTTTTCTTTCAGTCTCAAAGAAGGCATGGAGCTTTCGTCTGAAGGTGCTTTCTTTGTCACTCAAAATTCAATTGCATGGCTGTCTGTCATCACGTGCAAGTGTTTTTCACAGCAACTTTTAAAAATTATTGTTCCATGCTGGGAAAGTTTTTCTATTTTGGGTAGAAACACCAGGAGAAAGGCTAAACAATTCTACTCATGTTGATGTGGTTTCATAAATAAGATCAATGCAACCAACCAATCAGCAGAGGACATTATACTTGAAATTATTTTGTATAGTAATAGGGACAGTGAGTTTCCAATACGTCCTCCAAGCAAGACACTTATTTGTAAGGTAGCTATACTAGCTAGGAGAGTCAGTAGAGCTTGTACCAGTTAGTTAGCTAGGTTCTAAGGATGGATTTTATATAAAGAATTTGGAGTGACATCATGGAAAATCTAATTTGGCAAAAGATTCCCAAATGCCCTGTATTTGGTAAATATATCTTGAATAATTCTTCTATGAAAGCTGAGAACATAACATTCTATCTTAAATCAGTACAATAGTTTCAACATTTGGGCAGGAAACAAAGATAATATTGTCATAATATATTACTTTCTGACCATCTACTTAGTAAGAGAGCAACAGAAGCCAAATTCCCTTTTAAAACTTCTCAGAGGCTCTGGAGCCAGACAAATTCCAAGAAAGCAAGAAAAGAACTGAACATAGTAGGTTCCTCCTTCCACTTCCTCCACACCTTCTACAGAAGACAGGCAAGCAGGGTTTTTCCTCCAGAAAAACAAAACAAAACAAAACAAAAAAACTATGCAGCTGTTTCCTTCAAAAGTTGAACAGAACCTTATAGGAGAAATTTAAGGCATCTAGTGTGTTGGTGATACTCTGTAGTAAATTCTTCCTCTTTGGCATTTGGAAGGTTGCCCCTCTGGCCTCTACACACTTATTCTAAATAAATTGAAATCTAATAGTTGACACCCGTCCAAGTACAACGTGCTCTGGGTATGATTTTCCACTTCAGAGAGAATTACAAGAAAATCAACCTGCTTAAATCTCCTGAAATATAACATCAGAGGAAAAGCCACACCAGGCGCCATAGCCCTACATTCTTACTGCTGAACAGACAACCTAAGACAACCAGGTATAAGAGGAAAACAAAACATAAAAGAAAAATGTCTACGACAAATAAAAACACAGTGAGAGTAAATAGCAATAATTGAAGAAAGAGAAGAGAATTTTTAAAAACTCACAAATAATTAAATGTGTACACACAAAGAAACTCTAAGTACACTCAGCGATTACAGAAGATATGAGCATAATAAAAAAAAAAAAAGTGAGGAGAAAACAACCGGAAGTAGTAGTAAGAGTTTGAGAACATGATCTTCAAAGTATGACCTGGGTCTGACCCCCAGGAACATGTTTCTCACCGGTTTCTTCCCAAACTGGAGCACAATAAGCCCGTAGCTTCGGTTCCTGCCCACGGCTTTGTGTTTTCATTGTATTCATACACATGTTTATATTGTTTAAAGCCCTGATATGTCTTGTGGGGTTCCCATTTTTATATTTTATCTATGATTTCAGAGTGTTAGGGACAGTGAGGGCACACCAAAGTGTAAATGTACCATCTTGGCACAAGTCCTTATATTACTTTGTAATTTAAAAAATTAAAATTGAAGCTAATGGTGTTATGTACACCATTTTTAGTAGAAATTTCATGAATCAAAAGACTATTCTTATCCACTCTGCTTCTTACAGTATTATTCTGGTACATTAATCTCCTGCTATTCATAATCAGATTATATGATGCAATCCAAGAATCTGTAATGCCCTGATTAAACTCTCTTGGGTGTATTTTTCCTTCTCACAAGACTTCCTTTATATTAATAAACACAGAGTCAAGGCCTATGTTCTTCTTAATCGTTTCCTTGGAGAGAGCATAGCAGACATTAGTGGTTGAAAACCATTAATTATGTCTAAAATGTCATCGTTGCTCATGAGAAAAATTAGATTGGTTTTAAAGGTATCTCAGAAGACTTTTGACTCTTTTTGGAAGATGAATTGCATTACATTTGCATTCAATCTTGAAAAAAAAAGTAACTTGAAGAGGTATTTAGAATAGTTTAGCAACAATTGAGGCCAGACACTGATGGAGGGATTTTTTACAACTCTGTTGGCAAGAAAGCTACTCCTGAGGCCTTCTTGAGGTTTAGTTGATCAGTTAAGGATTTTAAAGTAAAGGAAATTATTGAATTTTATGTCAGAAAAACAAACAAACCTTGAACTATACAAAGTAAAGAGAGATTATATGACTTTTTAGTTAGGTGAATTAACTCTTGAGTTATCAAATTAAAAATGTGATCCTATTGTTTTTGTAAGAGTCTTATCATAGGAAACTATATCCCCAATAAGCATGTCATTAACCCGATAATTCCGCTCAAAGTTTCACATTGGGATATATTGCAATTTGTTTTTACATCTAGAACAATGTGGATTATAAATATATACTTTTTTTGGTGCCATGACTCAGATAATATATTTTGAATTTTAAATTATAAGTTAAATATACATACATTATAGAAAATTTGGAAGAAAAACAGGAAGCAGGAAAAAGAAAAATTACCCATATTTATTATATGTAAAATTATTCTAAGTTATTAGGTTTACGATGCTTTCTGAGGTATATTTGACCTACAGTAACTTTGCCAGAATATTTTAGCTTTACACCAGTCCACAAGGAATCAAACTCAGGCCAAATTAAATAGCAAGAGTGATCCTGTTCCCAGGGAAACAGAAAGTTCTACTTAAGCCTTGAGTTTCTCTGGGGCAATTGGCCTCCGTCTTTTGTAAAGAGGAGTATGCAAAAAGGAACAGTTTACCCTGTTGGGGATAATTTCAAATCTAGTCAAATTCTCCTTGGCTTTCCTGATCAGAGGAAGATATTGGGAAGAACTGTTCAGTAAGAGAAGGATGGTGGAAGCTGTTCTCCATTTAATTAGGTTTATACTATAACCATGTTAATTCTAATAACTGGGTAGAAGAGGAGTGTTGTGCTTTCTTCCCAAAAGTCTTATAGGAAGATCCCTGAATAACTGCAGCTAGAATTATACCTGTGAATGAATTCTTCCTGCTTGACTATGTCTTCCATCTTAGTTCACTGTTTGTCTGGATTAGAAAAGATTGGTGGAGGGCAGACAGTGTATATGCCATGCATTGTTTTTTTTAGATAGACTTTATTTTTTATAACAGTTTTAGATTTTATGCCATGGATTTTGATTGATGTGTTTCCCTTCATGGAGATAGTGTTTTTGGACGAAAGTATCATTGTTTTAATACTCAGAGATACATTTGTATTTGAGCTCCTTTATATGTTATTTTCTTCTTTTTTCTTGCTTCCCTTTGGACTTTTTCTTTATCTGTGCCCTTTGGGAGCTTGATTATTAAATGCTTTGAGGTGGTCTTAGTTGGTTAAATCTGCTTGGTGTTCTATTACCTTCTTGTACCTGAATTTTGATATCTTCCTCTAGGTTTGGAAAATTCTCTGCCTATATATTTTGTAGTTGTGGGGCAGATATTCTGTAAATGTCTGTTAGGTCCATTGGGTCTAAAGTTCAATTAAGTCCAATGCTTCTTTATTGGTTTTCTGTGTCAATCTGTCTAGTGCTGTGAGTGGGGTGTTGAAGTCCCCCACTATTATTGCATTGTTGTCTCTCTTTTTAAGATCTAGTATTATTATTTATTTATTTTTTTGGAGACAAAGTCTCACTCTGTTGCTCAGGCTAGAGTGCCGTGGCGTCAGCCTAGCTTACAGCAACCTCAAACTCCTGGGCTCAAGCGATCCTTCTGCCTCAGCCTCCTGAGTAGCTGGGACTACAGGCATGCACCACCATGCCCG
The DNA here is from genome assembly GCA_008086735.1 of Cheirogaleus medius. Taxonomy (NCBI): domain Eukaryota; kingdom Metazoa; phylum Chordata; class Mammalia; order Primates; family Cheirogaleidae; genus Cheirogaleus; species Cheirogaleus medius. Next base: position 3,030,805 of record VBSM01002912.1, read on the forward strand.
GCTAATTTTTTCTATATATTTTTAGTTTTCCAATTAATCTGTTTCTATTTTTAGTAGAGACAGGGTCTCACTCTTGCTCAGGCTGGTTTCAAACTCCAGACCTTGAGCAATCTGCCTGCCTCAGCCTCCCAGAGTGCTAGGATTACAGGCGTGAGCCACCGCGCCCAGCCGGATTATACTGTCTTGGAAGGAGGCTGCTTAAAGGGAGTCCATCACACCTCCAAGAACATTGAGATGATCATTGAGTGAGTTGTGTTGTCTTTGGAGGTGAAGATGAATTCATCTTTATTTATGCAAATAAGGCAAGAATGTCAGTTACCCTGTGGGTGTGACAACAGTGAACCAGTGCTGGAAGTTCAAGGGATGCTCTTTTAGAATTTGTTCTTTAAATTATTGACTCTTTTCAGTGTTCTTTACTTTTAAGAAAACATGGCTCAAGATGTGTGCTTAAATGAATCTGAAAACTAGCAATGCACTGAGAAAAATGAAGAGAGTAGACATCATTTCTTTTTTCTTTTTTCCTTTTTTCTTTTTTTATCTTGAGTTGCCTGGTCTGGTTAGGTAAATGGTCTTGAACTTACTAAATGATGGCATCTTTTGCTTTACTTGAGGGTTTAAATCAGATTTTAAGTTTAGAAGGCATATTTTATATCTAAACAGCTATGATATTCTTAGGCATAAACCCTAGCGTCCAAGGACCAGATCTAATTGCACAACACTATGTTTAAGTGGATCCTTGATCTTTTTATGTTACAAAGTCATATATGCTTAGAACTTGGGGGAAAAGTTTATACTTGATTTTATTTATAAATTATGTTCCAAGGCACAATGTAGTACCCTGGTGACTTAGAAGATTGATGTAGCTTACCAAGATGACTCCCTCTCAGGAAAATTTTGGATCATTATATTTTAGGCTCAGGGAGAAGAATACTTGAAATATCAGAAGAGTAATTTGGAATAACTGGATAAAATAGCACAAGTGGGCAACATGTATTCAAGGGCTCTTAGGTGAGAAAAATTACATGAATTCATTTCCTCAAAGACAAACTACAGAGAGAGGGGGCGGGGAGAGAGAGAAGAGGGATGGATGAATGGATAGATACATACATTCATAGGTATTGAGAAGACAATGTATGTTCTAAATAGAAAAAAAGTAATAACATTTTAAATGTCTGGGACTCTGTGCCAACCATTGTGTCTTACATTATTTTTAGTCATTAAAATCACTCAGTGAGTTGCAGAATTTTATTGTCCTTTTACAAGAGTCTCGGTGATGTGATTTATCTGAGACCACACAGCTTAGATGGGGCAGAACTGGGATTCACATTAGCCTTATCTGGCTCCAGAGCCAACTTTCTTGCAACTGGTATCATGTATCAGAGTTTTTGTGTTTTATTGAATGAAGAATAATTTTCACTGAACTTTTTGTGTTTTGTTTAATAGCTCACTATTTATGTCCAGCCAGAGCAAAAGCACACAGCTGAATATGCTGCAAACATAACTAAAATTGCGTTTGATTATTTTGAAGAATACTTTGCAATGAACTATTCTCTTCCTAAATTAGGTGAGAATCATTTTTTATTCTTATTTATATAATATTGCCTTTGTTTCCACCTAAATTAACTCACTTCCTCCAATGATATCACCATTAGTTAATGGTCCTCCCTATGTTCTTTTTTTATATGCCTACAATATGTGTCGACTGCTTACTTGGTGCGGAGAGATCCATTCTGGATTCCTTCAGGAATAATGTCTATACCCTGTTCTTATCCGATAAACATATAGTCTTTTATTTCCACATGAAGATGAGAGCATTGTGCATCCACCTGCAGATCTTGATAATGACGCAGCCAGGAATAGCAACCTAAACCAGCTGATTTTAAAATCAGTACCCAAACCGAACGCTTCCATTTCCTCCCTATCATCAATGAGTTGAAAAATAATAGAGATAAATGATGCTGTAAGAGTCCCATGTGCTTCCAATCTTTCCATTGTTGGACAAGACAAATTGTAGATTCTCCAGCAGTTAAAGTGAAACACTGGTGTTCCTTCCAGAAATACTTTTTTCTAATATAAGGGGAAGTATGCTTTCTTTTTAAAACAAAAGTGGGCCTATAATCAAATCAGGGTGGATATGACACTACTATCAATAACAGAAATGCTTTATTAATAAGCTCGAGTGCTATTAGCGAAGATTTTAAAGAAAACACCCATGTAGATGTTTGTAAGGATGAAATGAAGGCAGTAAGAAAACAAATCAACCAACAAATAGAGCTCACGCCCTCTTTCTGTTTCTGCCCTTCACTTTAACAAGTGATCAAAGCAACTGCAGGGCTAGATTCTCTGCTTGGGAAGGGCTGTGGCTCTGAGCAAGTTTGTAGATGTTACATTATCTCTTCAATGGAAACAGTTCCATTTTTGATTGCTTAACAACTATTAGAGAAAGAGACAGAGAGAAACAAAGTTTCATCAAACTCAGAATAATATTTAATAAAATACTAGGCACAGGAATGTAAAGGTTGTTTCTCTTTATCTCACTTGTACACCCAGGATAACCTGGGAAGTGGAAATCTCACAAATCTATTTCTTTCTTCCTCCTCCCCAACTCCTTCTTCATACTCTTTTATGTGCATTTTCAACCCTTTCAGAATCAATTCTATCTTAGACTCCTTAGAAATGACTTCTGCATTTATTATACTCTAAAAAAATTAAATGTAGTGGAGTTAATTAATTATTAATATAATGACAATAATTTCCCGAGAAATGAGATTACAAAAATTTCTTTCGCTCCAGGATTAGGTGCAAACTACACTCCACAACATTATGAAAAATACTGACTCCTGGGGAAGAGACTTCTCCACCCTTTAAGTGATATTCTTGTGATAAAATAGCCAAACCTAAAAATGAAGATATAACATGAAAAGGAGACTACTATCATCTCGACCTCTATTTAAGATAAATCTCTTTTCATTCTTTTATAAAAAGCTTAAGAATCTTTTAACCAGAAATAAAGGGCCTTTTCTTATATGTTAAAGGAAAATTCAATTTATTTTCACTACCGTGCCTCATTTAAGTTATGTGTAATAATAAAGAAATCACATTCTGATTATAGTTCGTTAACCAGAGAAGCTGTATTTTGCCCACTCATCAACTGAGTGTTTTCTGTTTGGGTTGCAACAGAGAAATGATCAACACTGGCCCCTCCTGTCTGAGATATAGCTAAGATTCCAGGGCCCACCAAGAATAAATAATAGACAGAAAGTCCTCATAGAATTTAGAGAGAATACGGCCAAGTCCATGTTTCTCTAGCTTATTTAACACGTATGAATGGATGGTGAGTGATCAGAATGCTAGGGAATCACGTTGACCTCAAATCATATAGAATTAGAGAAAAAATATGGAGTTTTATGTTCTCTAGTATTCTGTATCCTTGGATGGAAATTTGTTTCTGTGACCTTAGAAGCTTTGCATTTCTAAGTCCTCATTGGAAAATTTCATTCTCTTTTTCCTCACAACTTATCTCCCCAAACAGATGCTATCTGTGAGCTACGTGAAAATCATGGGGAAAAAGCTAATAAAAAGGAGTACAGTGAAGGACAAAAGAAATAAAATTGTAGAGGCCTTGAAAAGAGCATGGCCTTTAGTGTCCTTCCTACAAAAACAAACAAAAAAGAGATGCATCGATATCTGGAGCCAACAGGAAAAGCTCCCTGGAAATCTTGAGTGCATTAGGACTGAAATGTTTGCACAAATGATTACTGTTTTTCACTCTGAAAAAATTATTTTTAGTCTTTTAAAAAACATTCATCCAAAGGACTTAATTTGGTATGAAATGCTGTGAACAAATGGAAAGAATGTATTTCTCCCTGGACTCTGTCTTTTTCCATAGATAAAATCGCTATTCCGGATTTTGGCACTGGTGCTATGGAGAACTGGGGACTCATCACTTACAGAGAAACAAACCTGCTTTACGACCCTAACGAGTCAGCCTCCTCAAACCAACAGAGGGTGGCCACTGTGGTTGCCCATGAACTTGTGCATCAGGTATAGGATCTTACCATCTAGTCAGCTTGTTTTTTAAAGTGGCTTAAGACCACGGGAATAATTCAAATTCTTTAATTATTTGTGACTTAGCAAAGAAAAAATAGTCAACTCAAAAAAACAAAAAAAACAAAAAACAAAAAAAAACCTTGCATGACAGTCTTTCTTAGTACGAATAGACATTTAACCATAAACAAACTTTACGACACATTGGCCTGTAAGCCTAGCACTCTGGGAGGCCGAGGCGGGAGGATCGCTCAAGGTCAGGAGTTCAAAACCAGTCTGAGCAAGAGCGAGACCCCGTCTCTACTAAAAAGTAGAAAGAAATTAATCGGCCAACTAAAATATAAAAAAAAAAAAATTAGCCAGACATGATGGCGCATGCCTGTAGTCCCAGCTACTAGGGAGGCTGAGGCAGGAGGATCGCTTGAGCCCAGGAGTTTGAGGTTGCTGTGAGCGAGGCTGACGCTACGGCACTCACTCTAGCCCGGGCAACAGAGTGAGACTCTGTTTCAAAAAAAAAAAAGAAACTTTACAACGCATTGTTTGGCCTTTAGGAAATACATAGGAGGCCTTCCTATAAATTCACATATTCCCAGTAATACCTAAATAAAGGCAATAAACTAAGGAAAATTTAATATAATTTAAAACTCAGGATAAAGCAGGACATAAATGTGATGGCTGCCACTTCTGTGTCACAGTGACAAAATTTACGTAGACGAATAAATGTTCTGAAAATTTCCAGGCCTCTCTGCCGTAAGCATAAGAATTTAATTATCCCTTTATTGCTTACAATTTCAGTGGTTTGGAAATATTGTGACCATGGACTGGTGGGACGACTTGTGGCTAAATGAAGGATTTGCTTCTTTCTTCGAGTTCCTTGGAGTAAACCATGCAGAAAAAGACTGGCAAATGGTGAGCCCTAAACACATAAGCTCCAAATCTGGACTTTCCTCCTGCAGAACAGGCCGAAGCCTTTGGACTACGGCAGTAGACCGAGGCAGGGGCCAGGTACAGAGGCGAATTAGGAATTCCACTGGGAGAACGGCGTGGAACCAACTGACTTCCACTGCCCTATACCTTGCTGAGACCCTTGCCCAGTCCCTAGAGCGCAACTGACCACCACCATCTGGGCATATCCTTGGCAGAATCACTCAAAAACACACGTCACAGCAGGAAAAACATTAAGTAGCACTGAAAACGGTAACTCTGTGTTCAGGAAAGTATCCATAGCGCTAACCCTTTTGAAAAATGTCAAAGTCTCGTTTTGTGAACTACTTACCTTAGAAAGATTGCTGAAATCGTGTTGGGGCAGTGATAAGCGCATAATCTTAGTAGTTAGACTCAAGTTCAAATCCTGGAGACATCATTTCTTAGATGCATGACAGGGAAGGTCACCTTGAGCAAGTTACATAATCTCTCTGAGTCAGTTTTCTCCTCTGGGAAATAAGAACATTATTCTCTATCTTGTCAGCTTGAAAGCTCCCAAATGTACATACAATGACGATTAACATACAGTGTGCCCCTGAGAGGCCCAGAATAGAAACTTTTATGAACCTTACAAATTTTTTTTTCAGAAAAGCTAGGTATATTTGCTATTTGTATTTAGGTCATGCAAATACTCTTACCTGATTGTATATCTGGAGGTATAAATATGTAGACGTGTGAAAGTAGAGAATTGCAAGAGGTCGTGTACTATGTAAAATATTGCCCTCTACTGGACAGAATACAAAACGTTAAATGCTTGACGCTCTTGCAGTCTCCCTAGCTTATTTTAAAAAGTGAAAAAGCTCATTTGCAACAAGTACTTCTTCAAAAATTTTACCTAACCCAGGGTTTTCCAACCATGGAACTACTGCCATTTTGGACCAGATAATTTTTTGCTGTGGGAGGCTGTCCTGCGTCCCAGGTCTCTGTCTCTTAAATGTCAGTAACCGCCGGCCCAGTTGTGACAACCAAAAATGTCCCCATGTATTTCCAAATGTCCCCTCGGGGCCAAACATATCCCCAGTTCAGAAACACTCATTACTAATTTTATAATTTATTGAAAATAAAACTATATAAATGGAAAATTATTTTGTGCTTTATTTTCTCTCTTAAAGTAACCTGATGCCCTTCCTATATCAAACTGTTATAAGAAATTATAATATTTTAATATTGTCTAATATGCCAATGTCAGTGTCTCAAAAACACTAGTTAAATACCAGAAGAATTTGATATGCACTTCTTACATGAAATTTAATCACATGGTCCAACATAATAATTCATTCATTTCTTCATCCATTCATTCATTCTGCATTCAGCAAACACTAGAGGGGACCCCAAAATGAAAAATGCATAAAACACATTTCTTGCCCTTAAGGAGTTCCCAATTTAAGTTCTCGTAGATGGAGGGGTCCAATAAAAAAAGATAATTTTATAAGAGAGCTTGGTAAGTACCACAATAGTAGACCCTCATTTCACAAGTGAAAAATCTGAGGTCCAGGAAGATTCTAAAACTTTCCAACATCACACAGATAGTTGGTAGCAAAGTTAAGATTACAGTCAAATTTCCTGATACCAAGAGCAGGACTCTTTCTACTTACCTAAACTTCTTAGGTGTACAAAAATAAAAATCCAAGTCAAAATTATCTTGATTGGCAGTCATCCACTGGACAATAGTACATTGCCTATCATACATGAAAGCCATAAAATTAGAAAATGCAAGCTGACATAGCACAGACCAATATAGTTTTAATTTTTTAAAAATTAGTGGTGATTTAACAGAAGTTAGATTTCAGTATCTTATGCTTAAGAATCAAAATAATAGTAGCAGCTAATGTGTTAGGTTATCACTCCTTGGGAGGTACTATGCCAAGTGCTTAGCACGAATTATGTCATTGGACCCTGTGCACTATTTCAAAAACTAGATGTCATCATTACCTCTATTTAACAGGTGAGGGACTTGCTTAAATTTACATATCTATTATCTAAGTCTGACTATACTACTAGGCCTGTCTACTACTCTATTTGCTGAGAAAACTTAGGAGTGAAATGAGAAGTGATTATTAGAATTAAAGAATAAGCTACTATTTTCTTTGATTAATTATGAATCAGACAAATTCAAATAACAAGTTGGTGCAAAATAAAAATTGACCATCAATATTTGGCCAATAGACATGCAATAACTCACATAATTCTCAGAACAAGTCTGTGAGGTGATATCATTCCCATTGCTTAGATATGGAAACGGGGCTTGAAAAGTTTGGCAAATAACCAAAAGTCACACAGAAGTAGCAGAAACAGAACTCACAGATATGTGTGTCTTTCCCCTATATGACAGGGGAAAACATCAAAGCAGTTATAAATAGAAGGAGGAGTAGATAATCAATATAGATCAATGAGTGTAAAATATGATTAAGTTGAAGACGTATTATTAAAGCAATTTGAGTCACTTATGTTTATTTTCCTCCAATTTTTCTTATATATAAACCAGTATAAAGGAATTGCTATATTTCTGTCATTTCAGCGTGACCAGATATTACATGAAGATGTATTATCTGTACAAGAAGATGATTCTTTAATGTCTTCACATCCAATCGTCGTCACGGTGACATCCCCTGCTGAAATCACATCTGTTTTTGATGGAATATCCTATAGCAAGGTGGGGGATATATGAGATCGCTTTGAATATCTTCCTGTTTTGTGACTTTTCTTTTTGTAGGTGCATACAAATGGTAAGAATGGTTAGACTGTGCTGACGAGGTTGGAAAACACTGTAGAACTTATTCTGAGTGCTGAATACTCAATGGTACACACTTTTCAGTGGAACTGATTAATGCCAGTCATTGCCACAGATTTTGAAAAAGATTTTTAAAAATTTCTCTTTTCACTTTTGCTTATGACTATTTTCATTCTGATAATTGAACATTTAGACTTTAAGCATCAAATTTTAAATTGTTTTATTTGATTTTTTAAATTTATTTTTTATATTTTAAAAAAAATTTTATTTATATTCTTTGTTTTTTTTTTTTT
>VBSM01002912.1:3047368-3057506 GCA_008086735.1 Cheirogaleus medius
GCCTCCCAGAGTGCTAGGATTACAGGCGTGAGCCACCGCGCCCGGCCGAAAGGTCTAGGTTTTAAAAAAATTCTCTTATTAAATGAGACCAATCATTTTTTGAAATGTATTTCTGTGTTCTATCTCCATTGTAAATTAAATGTTTTACTTGAAAGATTTTAGAGTTCTATAAAAACAAGGAGACCTTATCACACAGACCTCCAAATCGCTGAACAAATAATAAATAAGACAGGTTTTAGCAGCAATCCCAGAAGAATCCTGCTTTTTATATTTTTACCATTGCGCTTATTTCAAAACCATTTCTTAGCTAAGACAAACTAGACTCCTCTTCATCTCATCCCCTGAGGACTCAGTCTCAGAACAGCATCTCATATGAACTTAACACCTGTATTTTCCTGAGGAAAAAGTAGATCACCCATCCTTCATTTACATAGGCTTAATTCTTCTACAAAATGTTCTAAAGTATTAATTAGTTATGATTTCTCCAAAGCCTCAAGGAAGTAAATTTTTACCCTGTTTCCAGTAGATCACTTTTTTTAAAAACAGCTTTCTTGACATATAATTCATATACCATGAAATTCACCCATTTAAAGTGTGTGATCCAATGCTTTTTAGTATATTCACAGATATGTTAATAACACCACAGTCAATTTTAGAGTATTTTCATCAGTTCAAAATAAAATCCTAGCTATCCTCCCTTCCCTCACTACTAAGCAACCACTAATCTATGTTCTACCTCTATAGATTTACCTGTTCTGAGCATTTCATGTAAATGAAATTATATATGTAGTATTTTGTGACTGTCTTCAATTAGCATATGTTTCAAGGTTTGTCCATATTGTAGCATGTATCAATACTTCGTTCCTTTTTATTGCTAAATTCTATTCCATTATGTGAATCTACCACCTTTTCTTTACCCATCTATGGATATTTAGATCGATGTACACTAATGAGGAGGCTTTGATGTTCATAGTGCTGTGATGTTCACAGTGCTGCTTTACCCATCGATGGATATTTAGATCATTTCCATCTTTTGCCTGTTATGAATGCTGCTGTACACATTTGTATACAAGTTTTTCTGTGGATCCAATAGAATTTTTCTATGTTTGGGGGGTTTTGTTCATTTTGTTTTACTTTTATTATAAACTCTTCTGTGATTTTTACTTTTACTATAAACCCTATCAGCTTTGCTATTATGGAGGAAAGACTTCTTTATTACAACAAAATTTTCTCTTGCTCATTTATGCTAATAATATTTTTAACACTGTGGTCAACAATTCTAAATTTTTTCCAGAATTCCCAGGTCAATGACATTTTTTCTTAGTATTTTATATATGTTTATGTTGTATTTGAGTACCAAGCTCTGTCTTTTGTGGTCTGTCTTCTGACCATTTTCATACTCATAAGAACATTTGCCAAAGGAAAATGGAGAAGACAGAAAAAAACACACTTCTAAAAATGTGTAATAGCACTGATAAAAGGCAAAATAAGAAGGTTAGGATTCCATTGGGTGGTTTTCAGTAGATTTGGTTTAACTATTGCTACATATTTTTCCGATTGGTCACCATAGGTAGTTGAGGGTTAGAAGAATGTCTCAGCAGCTGCTTAATTTGCTGTTTACAAATTTGAAAGCATGAATAATGCATCTACCCTAACCCAATCTACCCAGCATTTTCATGGAATGAGGTTTCCGTACAAGTGAATTTTCCAAATAATTGAAGCTTACTCGAGTGCTTTGTAAAATAAATTTCAAGAGTTCACAATAAACATTGTCCTAATATGTGTTATATACTTGTTAGATAGAAGATTTGGAATAATAAATTTAATCCTTAATTGTGTAATTAAATCTTTCAAGCAAGGATTGCTTACATGCCAGACACAGAGGTAGGCATGGAGATAGTTCTGGGAAGGAAAAAAGCATGATCCTAACCCTAGTGTAGATGATCATCTAGGGACGGGTCAGCAGGCAGGTGTAACGCCGTGTCTTAGGTGCCGGTTTGGTAGTACAGATAGCTGAGGATGCTCACAGAAGCACCGGCCAGATTTGGGAGTTCAGAAAAGGCTACTAAAAGAAGAACATCTAGGCTGAGACTTCAGAGGCTAAAGGTAGAGTAAAAATGCGTGGTAAGATTGACCTAGCTTAGGAGGGTCATGTGCTCTGGACAGAGAGTGCAAGTGCGAAAGTGAGAGAGCAGGGAGCTCTCTGGTCCTCTCTTTCCCTCTGTCATTACATTTGACACATTTTTTGCTCTGTTGACTTATCCATGTCGCCCCTCCCCACAGAATATTCCTTGAGGAAATGGAGTGTATTGATTGTTGTTCTGTGTTTCCAGAAGGCACTATCAGCACACACCTAATGATTGTTTATGGAATGAATGAATGAATGAATGAGTGCACTAATGAGGAGGCTTTGATGTTCACAGTGCTGTGATAACAGACCTATCTTTATCTGAAACTTCAGATTCATGGCTGGTCACTTAGCTGGGAGCAAACTAGACATCTCTTCCTACTTCAAAGTGGCTGCTCCATTTTTAGGCTATGCAATAAGTTCCTGTTTCCTGTCTGAGGACATCTTCAGCTCTTAGCTCAGAGCACAGATGACGAACATGTCCTGAGTGTACTGAATGGGCAGCCAGCTCATGTTGCCAATCCTCCCTCCCTCCTGTTGGTTTCTTTGATGACTTCATCAGTTAGCAATTCCCCAGGCAATAGTGGGACTTCCCCCAAGGTCTTTTATTTACATCTGTATTGTGCATAATATTTTAAGCATTAAAACAAAAAATTAAATGTGTAATTTTTAACAAAAGAAGAGGACCTTTACCACCAAACCTTTTCTGGCTATTCTAACCTACTCCAAGTAATCTCTCCTCTCACCAACTATAGTGTATTTTATGCTGTCAGTTGCATCAGTCATTATTCCTAGTATTATTACTTTATATTTTAAACAAAATCATTGTTATTTAAGCTTCATATGTTTCATTCTTTAGGAATCTCAGGCCATCACAAGCTGTCTACTTGTCTAAAATTATTTACATATGATAGTAACATTAAAGAACTGTCACATATACTCTGTTGCCGAAATCTATTGGGTTGGAATTATTAATAAATAGCCTCTAGATGAAATTTTGCAACAGTAATTATCAGTTTTTTCTATCATTTAGACATATAATAAAAGAAAAAATAGGAATTTTCTAGAAAGAATCCTTACCTAGAAATAATTTATTCAATACTGTTATTCATAAAACCAGTAGGAAACAGAACAAAACAATTTAGAAGTTGAGTGATAAAGTATTATGTGGTCACTCAACTTACATTTCCAAATATATAAAATGAAATTGCAAGGTGTTCACAATATAATTTCAAGTGAGCAAAGACTACTAATCATAAAAAGAGTAGGGTCCAATTAGGTGGGTAACATATAGAAGATATATACATGCACACACAGAGAAGATAAAAACATGTTAACCGTGGTGGGTAATTTTTATATTTTTCTTTATACTTTTTTGTATTTTCCAAGTGTCTCCTAAGGAATATATACTATTGTTATAATCAGGAAAAAAATTAATAGTAGGTGGAAAAACAGAAGAAAACACACACTCCTACTTCTGTGTGCCACTGGGAATAGGCACCAGTATTTTAGTTCTACTCACTTCATTGTGTAACTAAACAACCCAACAGCGTTTTGCTGTTGACAACTGTTCTGAAAGTAGCACGAACTTGGAAAGTCCTTTAACTACTGACTTCCTGGATCTCAGCTTCCTCATCTATAAAGTGAGGAAAATCACAGTAACTCTAGATAGGCTTACCTAGCTACATACAAAGCACACTAAAAGACAGCAGTATTTAGATGGATTGCCAGGAACTTCTCGATGTTATTTATATTTGCTTTGCTATTTATAGAACTGGCAGCATAGCCCTTTTCATAATAATGGGGATAGCTACCATCTGCTGGATGCATAACTATGTGACCAACACTTTACTTATTTTATCTTATTTAATCTTCACGACAGCCCAGCGAGGGATTTTTATCCCTCTTTCCCTTGTGGTGAACTGGGACACAGAGGGGTCAAGTGATTTGGCCAAAGTCACAGAGCTAGTAAGCCACAGAGCAATGATTTTATTCCAGGTCTCTCAGACTCACAAGTTCATGCTCTTTCTCCTGTAACATATGGCTTTACACTTAGCAAGCGACTCTCCTCCTGATACATTCAAGTGTACGGTTGCCAAAAGATTAGCTTCCTTTCAACAACTAGTCCATGGGAGAATGACAAAGAAAGATAAATACTACATGAGTGAGGTAAGGGTTTATAATTTGTCAAGTACCTACTCTGAAAGTCCCTAAAGAAACTTATTGTCTTGTTGAAGAGCTTATTCATGTATTATGAAAAACTACTGTGTCCTGGATACCTTCCAGACCTGGCAAACACTTCCAAAATTTAAATCATCTTTCCTCCCAAACTGACTCACCTTCCTCTATTCTCCAGTGGCAGCCCCATAATTCATCCAATCATGCATTTCCCCCTTCTCTAGCTGTCCACATCACTCCAGAAAAAGGATTGTGTTGATTTTATCCGTGATATGTCTCATGAATACATCACCTCCTTCCTATTTCCATCTTCTCCACGAGTGTAAGCTCTCATCCTCTCTTGCCCTAGGTTATTACAGTGGTCTCTGAATTCTTGCCTCTAGAATCTCCTCCAAAATGTCTCCCATGCCACTATCAAAATTATCTATTCATACTCAGACATGTTACTTAGAAATCTTCCCTGTTTTCCTACCTCTCAGATGAGTTCCTTAACATGGTATTAATATGTGGCTGGTCTTTATTTCCAGCCTCATCTGCTATTTTCAGATTCACACCCTATATTATCACTACATTAAACTATTTGAAATTCCTCAAATATACTAAGTGTCCCTACAGCATTATTTAAATTGTGTATTGACCATGTAAACGAAAAGAGTATATGAATTGAAAAGTATAGGAGTAATGCTAACAAACAGTAGTCATGTCAGAGCATAGCTATTATTTTAAGTGCATATTTTTTTTACCTAAAACATAAGTCTTTGTTTCTTCAATGTTGGGCTTCTAAAATCTATATGCTAGAGCCTTATGCAAATATCGAATGCTACTTGAGAGAGAAAAAGTTAATTTGGTACATACACTGATGAAAAAGCATTGCTGTAACCAATTGAAATAAAGAAGTAGAAGACTTTACAAAGATAAATAAAATTGAAAGAGCAAGTATGAAATGGATTAGAAAGTCAAGAATGTTACATTTGGACTTCAATTCTATTGCAACACATGTTAAAAGTGTTACAGATTCTCAGTTTATTATTCTGCTTAGCAATAGTCATTTTCATCAACTTCAATGTTGATTTTAATAAACAAAGTATTCTTTCAAGTGTTTATATTTTTATGCCCTCCCCAGGCTGCCCCAGTGAATATACTTTGTGTAATTAATCCATTATGATTAGGAATATATGGACTACCCCTGGAGGCATGGACTTCTCAAAGTTTTCTTTTATTGAGGAATTGACCAGCACAAAATTATTTCACCCATTTGGCAAGCTTCTGCTAGTAAGAAGTACAAGTCACTAATTACAGGACACTTATTTATATTACTTATTTTTTAGCTCACTCACTACAATGACATTCTAAAGTTAGGCAACTAAGTAGGAATTAGGCTTTGGGGCTTTGGATCCAAATCAGACTTGACTCCTTGAGCTAGTATTTCTTTTCTTTTCTTGTCTTTTTGCCCTCTGGGTCTAATTTCTCTGTGTTTACAGTACATGCAAACATGTTTCTCATTAGTGTTTACTTACTACCACAGGAATCACTTTGAACTCTTCTAATCCTAGTGGAAATGCTTTTCTCAAAATAAACCCAGATCATATTGGGTTTTATCGTGTAAATTATGAAGAACTAATTTGGAACCAGATAGCCGAAAATCTTTCCTTGAACCACAAGGTAAGAGATAGCAATGGTTGGGAATTGTTTTATTTTTGTTTTAAGAAGAGCATCTTCATGATATTAATTTTTTTCAACGTGCTGTGCTTTAAGATTCATGTTTCTCACCTCCTTCTTCTCAGGACTTTTCTTCTGCTGATCGTGCAAGTCTTATTGATGATGCTTTTGCCTTGGCGAGGTGAGTTTTGGAATGAGACTAAATTATTTAAAATACTCTGGGTTTTGTCATAAATCTTTTTTTAAATGAATTACAACATTGAAGTATTAATCAATTTTAGCTTAAAATATCCAAAGCCACTATTTAAAACATTGTTATTTTTAACTCTCCTTTTTGAAGTTCCTATGAGTCTCATAGTCAAAATACTGATATTGAACCTAGTGTACACACAAAAACTCACCTACCCTATTAACTTTGAGTATGGTTTGTCTACATCAGAGTCTTTGAGCTAATTAGGAGTGACATTTACAAATGCCCAAAAGTGTACCTTCCTAATTTGATTTAATAAAAAGACAAACAATGTTTCATTAATTCAGTTCCCTGAGCTCAAGCCCACTGTAAGATTTTGTGGCTAGGACTGTCAAATCTTGTTCAGGTCATTGGGGTAAGAAGAATGAGCTGTGGCGCTCTAGGGTTGACCATAATGAAGGTACCATTTAGGAAATTTGACTTTTCCCCTCATAGCCTGATGTTAACTTGCACTTAGAAAAAAGATAATCAGCATGGATTGGGGGAACTGAGGAGTAGTTCCCATGGTACTTCTAATTTTTTTTGTCATGTAGTCTAACACCGGTAATTCAACAAGCATTTATTGAGTTTCTGGTACTTTTCAGGAGCTGGGAACACAGCCGATTTTATTTCTCTGACTTTGTCGTGGCTTCATCCCAGATGTGAGCAATATTCTGAGAGTGAGATGCCACTTCCTTAGGTAGCCTCCTATGACCCCTTTGTGTGGGTGTCCCTCTTATGGGCCCTGTATTTCCCCACAGTATTATATTGTCATTGCTTATTAATTGTCCATTTGACTCATCAAACTGTAGGTTCCATGAGAGTGGGCACCCAAACCCATCTGTGACCCTGTGTGGCTAGGATGCTCAATACATACTGGCTGAATAGATGGCTGGAAGAATAGTATAACAGTACTAAAGGCAGGGGGGACTAATTTACATACACTTCCCAGAGAGCATACTGGTAGTCAGAAAACCTTCTTGACATTTTTTAAGGAAGGAATTATAGGGTTAAAAAACAGGCTTTTGAGTCTGTTTCAAATCCTAGTTCCATAAAACTTTGAGTGAATCTCTTAACTTCTCTCTGCCTCAATTTCCTTATTAGTAAAATGGAGTTGACCTTGTAAGATTTTGGTGAGGACTAAATGAGATCATGGAAAGAAAGCACTGAAAAGATTATCTGGTGTGTACAGAGCGCTCAATAAATTATATTACTTGACCAAAATGCATTGACCATTGATTAGTAGCAGCAAAAGATGCAATTAGAAAAGCTCTTCTGAATTTGTAATCCAGATTCCCTTTGTAGGTAATGGACAATAGGATAGGCCGCTTTTTAGTAAATCTCCAAGTTTAATCTCCTGGATATGTAATAGATTATTTTCACTATATTACAGTGTACCATTCACTCGTGTAATGAATATGTATTCAGGATCTACTAAGTGCCAGGTAGACCCTGGGAAATTAAATGATGAAAGAAGATGATCAAGAAGCATTTTAAAACATAATAGAACCATTTAGAATTTTTTTCTGGAAAACTCTCCTGTGAATCCACTGTATCTTTTCCAAAGCTCAGCTTCTTGGCTGTTAGAACTTACAAAGAACTGTAATATCTCCATAGTTCAATTCCCATCACAACACAATGCAGACAGTTCATTTTGCCCTAAGATGACATGAAAGCCTCTTGAACAGCACTCGCTGAGGAGCTGTGTGTAAAGCAAACAGCTCACACTATTTAAAGACTTTCTCACTTTTGCTCCGCTCCTTGGCCATAGCCCCATAAAATTTTGAAAAGCTGTGGAAAGGAAGAAAGTGAAACAAATTTGAAAGCTAAAACGAATGTAGAATCCCACAGCAACAGAGCTGGAAAGTACCTGAGCCATCACCTGGCTCCATTTCTGTCTGCAATACATGCAGAAAACTGGACTCAGAGAGAAATAGACTCCACCAAAGCCAGGTAGAGCTGAGAGGACGGCTTAGAAGACCACCTAGGCTAAGACCACTATGAAACTTTAGGGAGCAAAAAAAGCAGGAATGTGCAGTTAAATAGGTAAGTGCCTGTGGCAGGATTAGTATTTACAAAGGTTTACTGAGGCATTCAAAAGGAATGTTTTTATTATCTTCAATAATCAGGACTAAAAGGGTGCATCTAAAAAAATAAACATATTCTTATTCCCTGTCCCTTTAAACTTGCTCTGAAGAGCCAGTCCTCTTACTGCCTGCTGGGGAGTTACTCTTCGGTCAAGGTGAGGAATAGAGATTTGCCCCATCACTTCTAGTCCCCCCAAACACTCTCAGTTCCATAAGATACTCAGTCAAGTGAAATCACCAGAGCTTTCTACTTCATTTAAAGCTTCTCCCTGCCCCAAGCTCAGGCCAGCTTCAGGCCAGCCACCTGCAGTGGGAATAGGTGCTTGATTTCTTCTAATTTCCCTGCTGGAAACTTCTTCTTCTCCCCACTCACCACACTGCCTCTGGTTTCTCCAAAGTTAAGGCAAGGAGAGCAAGGCGGGAGAGCAGGAGAGAGGAAGACAGATTCTGATGTGCCGCCTGTCTACTTTTGGTCCTTTCTGAATTCTGTAGATGTTCAGTGCTGATTCTTTTCCTTGCGTGATGTTTTCACGGCATTTTGGCCACCCGTGTCCATGCCATCACCAAGGGTCTTCCTCTTGCAGTTCCCTTCAGGTGGTCGAGTGAAAACCTCTGACCCACTTCTGGTCCACAGGAAGTATTCACGTATCCTTTGTCCCTGCCATGTTTGGAAGGACAGGCCACCCCACGCAGCCCCAGCTCTTCAGTCTGAGGCCAGAGCACCAGCCAAACACTCTCTCGCCCTTTAGATTCCTCAGGGTGTCAGACACACCAGGCCACCGTACCCCAAGCTCCAGGAAACGCAAGTCAATCTCTTTGAGTGGTCCCACCAAAACCCCTTTCCTTAGGCTTCATCTGTTGGAAAAGCATCTTGTGCCCCTCGTCCTGGGAGGGGAGAGCGTCCACAGCACGCTGACAGCGCTCTCCCAAATCCCTCTACTAACCTGTTTCTCTCCTCCTCGGCCTCGCTAATTAATCTCTTTTATAGACTGGTGGTGGCTTATGACCTGCGGATCACAAAGACCTGTTCTTGACCGTGTGAGTCCTGGTTTGGTGGTCCGGCATCTTTCTCTGGAGTGTAGGCTAAGGATCCTGGTCTTGGGGACTCGCCGAAAATGAGACAGAATCGTTTTTTTCCCCCACCTTTTATAATAGTTTTATTGTTTTTTCTTCACGATAGTTGATATTGTGCTCTGCAGCCAGCAGGGGGGTGGGTGACAGCACAGGGGAAGCAGGGCACACTGGCTGGCAAGCCTGCGGGTGGGAGCGGGAGTCACCGAGCGAGGGAAGAATGGCAAAGAGGACAGCCTAAAAGACCACCTAAGCTAATGATCCAAGCAGAATCTCAGCCAAGTGTCCAGGACCAGTGGCTCCAAGGATACCCAAGGTAAGGGCCAAGTTAGCACAAAAGGACCACCAGCTGAACACCAGCCACAACAAGGTTACAGCCCTTGGGGTACACCAGTTGGAACATTCTTATAGTGTTTGTAGAGGTCACCAAGGAACAACACAGACCTCTGTAACAACTTATCCCATCTGCTCATATACTGCCTTTAAAGGAAGGGATGAGATGGGGAATGGGAAAATAATCCAAAGGAGATTAAGTCAGAAATTTTAATTTATTTGGCAAATCAAGGGCAAGAAACTAGACAGCTTGGGAACTTTTTTATGCTCCTCACACCACCTGGAGGTCTTGCTGAGGAACCCAAGCACATGGGCTCGGCTTTGTCCATTTTTACCGTTCCTGTCAAAGAGCCATGCTTGATAAGACTCTATACTTGGACTTCTCTAAAACGGACTGTGGGCCGGGCGTGGTGGCTCACACCTATAATCCTAGCACTCTGGGAGGCTGAGACG
>VBSM01002912.1:3080336-3102224 GCA_008086735.1 Cheirogaleus medius
TGGCATTTTTTCTCTTTTTTTTTTTGAAGTTTCCACAAAGGACAACACTGAAATATCTGTGAGCTGGGACGCAAACCGGGGATTCAGAGTTGACACAAGTCAACCCAGAAGAGGGACCAGGGAATCCCCCCTGTCACCGTCTCACCGTTCGGGGGCGCGTGGCGCGGAGGGAAAGGCCGCCAACCTCGCGCGCCTCCGTGGGGTGTGGAGACCCCACCCTGCTCTCGGGAGCCTGGAGGATCACCTCTCCGCGCCTTCCTCCTCCCGGGCCAGCACCGGGACCCAGCGCCTGAGGGGACCTTGGCGGGGGACTCCCCTCCCCCCGCGCCTCCGCCTGCCCCACCGCCGGGGAGGCTGCGGCGGCCTCCAGCGGCCTCGGAGCCCTGGGGCCCGCTTCTTCCTCAGGAGTCCGGCCTCCGGCTCCGGGCCGGTTCCTTCTCCAGGCCGGGCAGCCTTTCCACCTGGGAAGGAGGCGACAGAGATGAGAGCGGAGAGGCCTTGGGGCGCGAGGACGCAGCCTCAGGCTTCTCAACGCAGATGGCGCGCTTGGCCCTGAGGGCACGGAGGAGGCCGGAAACGCTGACTGGCCCCTCGTGGGGTTCCTCAGACCGGATTTCCGCCTCGGGGACCCGCGGAGGGGCCCCACGGAGCCTGGCACATGCGCCAAGCGTGCAGGGGGGACGGGAGACCCGGCTTCTGCTCTTGGGGCGCCCCAGTGAACCCCGGGCGTGGGGCGAGGGTTACACCTTGCCTGGGCCTTCGTCACGTCTCCCTGGAAATATTGCTAATTGTTCCTTCCCTTGAAAAAGGAGACTGAAAACCATTTTTTTTAAAAAAACCTCCACAGGCCCCTTACTCCCATTGAGTTCCTCCCGAAATTACTTCAAGGGCCGATGAATCATAAAACAATATTACCATTTGTACCCCCATAATATGCTGAAATAATAAAAAAAAAACCCGATATTACCTTCTTTCATTTAATTAATATAATCATTTAATTTTTTAGAGTTTCTCTGCTTGTCTTACACAGGTGCTTTCAAATAAATTAATCTAGATTATATTTTATTAGCTTTATTTATTAAAGATTCCTACCTCCTCATAGGAGTGCTGAGATGATGAATTCATGTTTGCTAAGCATTTGGAAAATGAAAACTACATAAAACTTGATGGAATTACTCTATTATTGATACAGAAAAACAATAACTTGATGGGACTGGTAACTCAGGCCACTTGCTATGTTCATTGGAATTACGCTGTAAAAAGGCTTTGCCAATTCAGGCAAAGTGGTGAAATACAGAAATAATTACCCAGGTAATTCAAATTCTCCAGAAAATGGAAGCCTTCTTTGAAGGAAAAGTGAGTCTCCTAACTGATTTTGTTTTGTTTTGATCTATTAGTATTGACACATTTAAATCAATCACTTGTATAAATGTAATCACTTGGATAACTTTTCAATTGTAATTTCTCTTGTGATTTCAAATGAATTATTTTAAGGCCAGATCTGCCTTAAGAAATTGAGAATTAAATAATATTCTTCCTTTCACAGTGGCCCATTACTTTACTTTATATTTGGGTATTATAATACAAATTTAAATAAAACTCCAAAGAATTTCAAATCCTTTTACATCTATATTATTAGTTACACAATATTTCTGACTAGTAGAGAGGAATAGGTTGATAATGTCTAGTTTTTGTTAGGTATATGGTAACCAGAGCAAAGATAGGCATTACATCTAGAATTAGATTTTCAGTTAAACTTACTTCCACCAGAACACTCTTTTAATTATTGGGACAATTGCTTTAATTCCCCTCTTTACTTTGCTAATGTCAACTTGGCCATAGCCCTCAAAATAACATGGTACAAATTGTGTTTTGAAAGTAATCTTGAGAGTTTTAGAAATAAATTATTTTTTCAACAGAAGGTTTTAAAAATATAATAGTCCAAAATACCCAGTAAGCAGCTGTAATCAATCATTATGGAAGTTCCCCATATTCAAGCACAGAGAACATTAAAATTTAATATTTCAAAAGTAGGCCAGACCACTATCATCAACATAACAGTCATCATCATTTATTAAATTACTCAGTATGGAAGTGCCAAGAAGTGAAAGAACATTGTGAATTCACTAAAGGGAGCAATTCTTTTTAGTACATTGGTATTACTTAGCCTTATGTATTTAGCAATCCTAGAGTGGATCTAGACATTTAACATAATCTGACAATTATTAATATGTGCAAGATTCATGAGAGAGATCTCAGTGAAGATGTTCTGCCACTTTTAGAGTTGTTTAGAAGTTTCCTTAAAGTATATGAGGAAGGCTTTTTTCAAGCTTTCAAAAAAAGGCTTGAAAACACAAGATGGAATAAGTCCAAGGTAGTGATATTTCAGCTGAACATCTGTCAGCATTTCCATTTTGTTTCATTTTCACACATTTGTACTTTTAGACAAGAAATTACTGCCCACCAAAATTGGCACAGCATGGAGTCCATCACAAGTTCAACAACACTCACAGCAATAATAACTAGTTTCCAAGTATCTGTTATAAATGCAAATAAACTCCAGATTCCCTTGAATAAATATACTTATTCTAGTTTATAACATAAGTGACAAATGTTCAGCCCTGTTCACATTTCTGCTATCCCTTCTTATTTTTAGCTGTTTGTGACTTACCCTCAACAGACAATTCATTCAGATTTGTTTCCTATTTGATACGTTTTATTCCTCTGGACTTTTGCCAGGAAAGCATTTTAAAACAAATATTAATATGTAAATGATAAATAGTATTGTTACAGTTATGCCTACTTTTATTGTTTTGATTACCTATTAAGTGTTAATGTTTAATAATATAGATTTGACCCTTGAAAATAAAATAAAATTTGAGTTATTATTGAAATAATGCCAAATGTAATAAAAGATGCCAGGTTTTCGCAAATTATAGTTTTATTTTATTTTTTAAATAATTCATTAATACATATTTAGTGAATTTCTACCTGGTACTGTATACTCTTATGATCTGAGGATACAAAGATAAGTGAGATCCATCTAGGCTCACAATTTAGTGATCCTTTTAAAATAAAATGTTAAAAATAATTTATGTTTTTTAAAAAAGCTATGTATTTAAAAGCTTCTTCAAGTCTTTTACTGAAAGTAGTAGCATTTCTTCATTTTTTTAATCACAGGGAAACCATGGTAAGGGCTCAGAGTTTAAAGAAAATTTTAGTCTTCTAATATATGAGACATATTTAAAATACAAATTGTCAATTCTGTCAGCTCCCAAGTATTTACTATTTCTTTGTATGTGAATGGGCTATGTGTTCTCTAAACTGCATTTCTCTAACTTTCTCCTAAAACACTTCTCAAAGAAAAAAAAATGCTATCTAAATACTTGCTACTGGGCGGGAGGGGGGAGGAAGTGTAAAGTTACATAATGTGTGCCTTGCCTGGGCCACCTGGGGATTGGACTCGCTTGAAGCTCTGACATGTGGGGGGGGGAGGGGTGGTAGGGGCAATGTATGTAACCCTAACAATATTTGTACCCCCATTATATGATGAAATAAAAGCAAAAAATAAAAAATAAATAAATACTTGCTACTGGATTGATGATTTTGATCTTGTTTTTACTTAGGAATGAAGAAAGAGAATAGTAACTGATGAACTTCTAATAATAGTGAATTCCACACTAAATTTATCTTCTTTCCTCATTATATCATCTAAAATATCATATAGTTCTATAATAGTATAACACACTGAGTAAACCATATGTTCTGTGAAATATAATAATGTATGAAAGTTTCTATGAAGTTATATTCCAAAATATGTAGATGCATATCCTTTAATTTGTGCTATGAATTAAAGTGTAAATATCAGATCCACAAAGGAAAAACCATGACTGAAATATATTAGGGCTAAGGATTACACAAGTTGGAGATGGATTAATTTTCTTTTAAGTCAAACACTGACAACTCACTTTAAGCTATGACAAAGAAAAGAAACATTAGATTTCATAAATGTTCTATATACCAGTAACAATGAGATAATTTGATATTGGCATATAAGTTTTAGAGACAGTTAAGAAAATAGAAATCCATTCATTTTACATTTCAAATTTTATTTTCTCTTAAAATTATATAAGGTTAGTTCCCATTATAGAAAATAAGTACATAGCAATAAAAGTATATTCAAAGACATTCTGGTGATGTTTTACTTAGTTTATACTATAGTGTCCTTAAAACTAAATCTTCAAACACAGTTTAACATTGGCTTTAAAATTAAAAAGCCCTCACCTTTTCTAAGAAGGGACCTAAATGCATTAATTTTTCAGTATTTTAAATATTTAACATTGAGTCACACAAAGCCGTCCAATATGAAAAACAAGTACTCCTATCACTGTTGGAAATATAAATTTTCCAGTTTCTAAACTCAGACTGCGGTGGTTTATGCCTGTAATCCTAGTAATCTGGGAGGCCAAAGCAGGAGGATCGCTGGAGGTCAGGAGTTCGAGACCATCCTAAGTAAGAGCGAGACCCCCCATCTCTACTAAAAGTAGAAAAAATTAGGTGAGCAACTAAAAATAGAAAAAAAAATTTAGCTGGGCATGGTGGTACATGCCTGTAGACCCAGCTACTCCTGAGGCTGAGGCAGGAGAATCACTTGACCCTAGGAGTTTGAGGTTGCTGTGGGCTCGACTAAAGCCACAGTACTCTAGCCTGGGCAACAGAGCAAGACTCTGTCTCAAAAAAAAAAAACCCAAAAAAACCCAGACTTATTCAGTTTTTAGAGAAACTTAATCTAATTGTAGTATAAATTGAAAATTAGAGTTTTCCATTCTCCTTAATGATGATTAGGATTACCTCATTTTACCACTGCAAGGAAAATGTATTTATACCTATTCGGAAATCCTTGGCCCTTGGCTTTTTGTGTATTTGTAGTTTATAAATGTTAATCCCAGTGGATCCCAGGGATTGGTAAGAGCTCATAGACTAGGAACGGGCTTTATAAGAAGTGAAAAAAAAACAGACATTCCCCCTCAGTTATAAAGCAAAGGACTTAAGAACTTTGAATAACAATCTAAAAATCTTGGCATAGTAACTAAGATTTTGAAAGGCTAATATACATGTTAGAATGTTGATGTGTTTATGCATACTTTGTCTTATATATTTTTTCTACTTAATCTATACTAGTAATATAAAACAAAAATAAGAATGCTGAAAAACTAACTTGTGGGGCTTGCCTGAGGCACAATGATAAGGAAAGTTCCTGGACATAAGATTTTTTTCAAGACAGCAATTTAAGGGTGGACTTTTACATGGACCAGTCTCTCGAGAAAGAGCTCAGAACACTGGGGTCTATAATGTAAAAAAAATTTACTACAGTAAGGTCAGCATTTTAATATATATTATTCTAGTGAAAATGATGAAAATCTTAATAAATTTTAAAAATTTAACTATTTTAAAAAATATTTCACAATTTTCAGGCTCTTAATCTTCAAAACACAATAGATAATGTTTATATAATATTCATATGTGCTCTATATAAATATTAATCCCAATTTATAAACAGTAAAACTGAGAAAAGATTCTTAACTTCAGAGACAATTGGTAAAACACTATGGCTTTGTTTTCTACATTTCTGTTTAAGGAACTATTATTACCTTAGGCAAAATTATCAAAGAAAGTATTACAGATATATTGATATAATTATAAATACTATCTGTACAATAATTTCTAAGTTATTTTTAAGAATGAGGATATCAACTCATCTCCTGTATCTTTTTTTTATTATTCAAGCAAAATAATAATTATAACTTTTAAGAGACTCCAAAATTATATTTCATGGAATTGATTACATTATACAAAAGCCCCACTCTACCGAGGGCTTCTGCTGAGGTTACTGAACCTAGAATTACTAAACTTCCTAGAATCCCTAATGTCTGACTGAAAGGTTCTCTGAGACACAAACTTAGATCTCTCCAAGGTCTTCACAAAGGATTTTATAACTATGCACTGAGCTACATTTTTAATCCATGATTGTCTGGCATCTGACAGTGCCTAGATTTGATCTTTGCCTAGAAGTCATTTCTTTCTGTCTTTTTTTTTTCTGAGACAGAGTCTTACTCTGTTGCCCGGGCTAGAGTGCTGTGGTGTCAGCCTAGCTCACAGCAACCTCAAACTCCAGGGCTCAAGCGATCCTCCTGCCTCAGCCTCCTGAGTAGCTGGGACTACAGGCATGCACCACCATGCCCAGCTAATTTTTTCTATATATTTTTAGTTGGCCAATTAATTTCTTTCTATTTTTAGTAGAGACAGTGTCTCGCTCTTGCTCAGGCTGGTCTTGAACTCCTGAGCTCAAACAATCCGCCCACCTCGGCCTCCCAGAGTGCTAGGATTACAGGTGTGCGCCACCACACCCAGCCCATCATTTATTTTAGCATTATTTCCCATCTTGAGAGGCTGGAAATTTTCAAGGCCAACAAATCTTGGCTTCTCTTGGTTTAACAATCCTTCCTGTAGCTTCTCTTCCTCTCTCTCACATTTTACTATAAACAGCAAGAAAAAACCAAGCGGCACCTTCTAAACTCTGGCTGGAAATTCCTTACCTAGATCATCCATTTTATTAGTATGGTTTCCTGTCCCACAGTATTGCAGGTGACAGTGTTGCTTAACTTTCTGTCACTATATTAAAATCATCCCTTTTCCTCCAGTGTCCAGTAATGTTTTCCTTAGTAGCATCCTCTTCAAAGGCAATTAGGCTTATTAATAATAGCATTCTGCTCCAACATTTTCAGCTAGCTTCTGCTAACACCCTCTTCAACATCTTCCAGTTTCTGCCATTGCCTAAGTCTAGTACCTTTCCTATATGTTTGGGATGTGGTAAAAAATGACTGCAACCCACTTCCAAATAGATTAGTTATCTATCCATATGTTACAAGTTACCATAAAACTTGGCAGCTCAAAGCAACAACGAGCATTTATTATCTCAGTTTCTGTGAGTCCTGAATTTGAGAGCATTCGTGTGGTTCTGGTTTGGGTCTCTCAGGACATTGGATTCAAAGTGTTGGCTGAGGTTGTAGCCATCTAAAAATTTGACGGTGGCTGTAAATTCTGTTTCTAAGGTACTCCCTCACCTGGCTGGGAAGTTCATGCTGGTGGTGGTCAGACGCCTGAGTGCCTTTCCACATGGACCTCTTCATGGGGCTGCCTGAATGTCCTTGTGACATGGCAGCTACCTCTGCTAGAGATAGTGACCAAAAAGAAAGCATGGCAGAAGTTGCTACATCTTTTATACCTTAGTCTTGAAAGCTACACATCGTCTTTTCCACCTAGGTCAACCTTATTCATTGTGTGTGGGGCTGGGGGTTACTACAAGAGGATGTGACTTGTAGAAGTCTGGAATCATTGGGGCCATCACAGAGACTGGATACCATATCCACTAAAATCCATGATAATGTAATTTTTAGCTGCTTCTATTAAGCTAGCTTCATCTCCATTTGGTATTTATATGATTTTTTTAAATCTAAAATTTATTCATATCTATCATCAAATTTGAATTGTAGTTTCAGTTCTGTATTTCAGTCTATTCAGATTATTTTGAATTTTAGTTCTGTGATATCGACAACAATTGAGCTTTGAGTTGTTGATGAGTATGCTGTTATGGAATAATACCAATTTATTGATAAAGATGTTGCTAGACATTTGTGTCTCTAGGCCTAGGTACACTTTTAAAATTGATAAAATAAGTACATATATCTTCACCTGCACTATTATAGAAATGACACATTAAATTTGTTTTTCTGTCAGATACAAATAGGGGTCCAATTCTCCCATGCACTATGATAATATTGTATGCAAAGCAGTGGGAAAATGCAACCTCATCAGGAATTCTAATGTATTTCTGAAAGACTGGATTAATTAGACTGACAAAACCCTCAAGAAGTGAGTAGTACAGACTACAAGTTCTAAATTTTCTAATCTGGAAAACTGAAACATGTAATTGATAAAGTTGTACACAAAATACCAGCTTCTGACAAAATTATGAGGTAGGATACATTCATTATGCTTTGTTTACTAAACTCCTTAAGATTAGAGACTGTATTTTTTGTTGTTGTTTTCTTGCATTGAACTTAGGAGGATGCCTTATGCCCGGTAGATCCTTAACAAAGGTTTCTTAACTGGTGACCTGGTTAACGAATTATTGACAGATTATGAATTCCCCTCCCTCCAAGTCTCTTGGTACTCAATTCCTCCTGCCACTAGGGAGTCTCCCGTGGCACCCTAAGCACACCTTCAGTGTTTCAAACTGAGAATCCTTTTGAGTCTTCATTTGACCATTTTTGAGAAGGAAGAAGTTGAACAATCTAATAAAATTTAGGGAGCATTTGTTGTCAATACCTTAATCCATAGTAGGGTATCTAATGGTATGTGGATTTTCTGATATAGTTGACAAATAAAAAGATTTGGGTAAGCTTTTGGTGGCCTTACAAACCATAGTAAGTTGCCATCTACTTAATCTCTTATTAAAGTCAGTTTTAGATGGACATGTCAATTGGTGAGTGAATTCTTTACCAGGAATCTGGGCTTCCTGATGCTGGGATTCCAAAACTCTGTTTCTATTTGCCTTGCCATGCACGATTTCTTTTCTTGTTCACCCAATTTAAGAAACTCTCCTTCAAGTGAATAGCATTGTCTTATATCCGGGAATGACCTCATTCAGTCAGTTATATAAACTCAAAAACTTGACATTTACATCAATTCGTCCTTTCTCTAAACCCTCTCATCCCATAGTCTTTTGGCTGTCTTGCTTAGCTCTATTTTCTCTCTATCATAATTTCAGTTTAAACCTTTTAGTTTACTTCTTGTTTTAGTTCATCTGGCCACACATCCTTGGCACATTGGCTTACTAAATAAAGCGCAGCATCTATGTATTCATTATACTGCTCAAAAAACTCAGTCTCATCTCCTTACTGCATGAACAATAATCTCCAAATTTAGTTGTGTTCAATGTCTGCTACATTTAAGCCACAGTTTAGCTTTATCTTCAAGACTTAACTTCCATGACTTCTTCACACTGAATTATTCTTGTTTCACCAAACTCATCCCACATAAAGTCTTTATTATACCTTTTACTCTGCCTAAAATGATCTTCCTCCACTTTTATTAAAACCCTGCCCACCTTTCAAAACTAAAATCAAACAGAGACTCAAGCATGGTGTCCTGACCCTCCTAGCCAGTGGTCTTCTCCTCCTTTTCTGAGAGTCCATGGCAGTTTGTACCAGTCTCAAGGTAGTCACTGAATTCTAACTTTGGTTTCAGTTATTTACCTACATGATTGACCGCTTCTTGTGTATTTTAAGCTTCCTGAGAGCATAGGTTGTATCATTCCATGTGTAGTAGTTAGTACATCTGCTTTACTTAGCAGTGGTTCTTCATGAGTTAGAATCATGGAATGAGTTGGATAAGTAGTATACGTTGGTTCGGGGGTGGTGGGTTGGAATGCAGTATAGTGTGGTTAAGAGAAAAACTTTTGGAGGTCAAACCATTCCAGACTTAAATTCAGTTTTACCAGTTCCTAGCTGAATGACCTTGGGAAATAATCTCTCAGCACCTCAGGTTCTCCATCAGTAGAATGGGAATAGCAGTACCTATCTCCTTGATTTGTTGTCATAATTAAATGAGTAATGAGTATAAAACACTTACCTTATTAAACAATAATTATCTTCCCATCCTCTATTGTGCCTAGCAGAGAGCCTTGCAATAGTGTTCAATAACTTTTTAATAAATAAATGATTCATTTAGAAAACAAAAACATATTATGAATTTTGAATCATGTTTTAAATACACATGCATATTTAACAATTAAGAAAAAGCTTGGAAGGATATAGAAGAGAGGATAAAAATGACAAAGCAAAGAGTGAAGACAGTACATTTTTTTAAAAGTGAGCAAGAAGAAATTTAATTTTTGACACAGACTTATGGCATAGTCTTAACTGTAGAAAATATGCTTGGAATTCCTTACAAATTTCTAAGGGGAAAAATCCAATTACCTAGCGTTAATTCTAATAGTTCACAACTTAAGTTACATATAAAAATGTTTAAATACTGGAGCTTATGGGAGGCCCAGGCAGGATCCAGATTCCCAGGCACTGGGGAATTTTTGTGCCGGACCACCCACTGCAAAAACAAAAAGTTAGTGCTTCTGCCAGTGTGGATGTTTCTTCAGAGCAGTGCCCTAAGCTGTTGTAACCATTTTCCCCCAGGAAGGCCGAGGGAGAATACACACATGAAAAATTACTGGACAAGCACCATGTGCCCAATTTCAAAGTAATAATCAAAGCTGGAATTAATGCCTTTAATACCACAACTCTCCCCAATTTAAGTCTGTTTACATAGATTTGGGCTGACTTATTTTCAGTCTGCTTCTTTGGAGGACACAAACTTACATGAATAAAAGCTAAAATTCCAAGGCAAGTCACGCTATTTAGTTGTAGTTTGATTTGCATTTGGGGCTCATTTTTTAAAATAATCTTTCTCTAAAATGTCTTTAGAAACAAGTCATTCAAGTATTATTAATAAATAATAATTAATAATTTATTAATAAATTATTAATAATAAAATATCATTTGCATTTGAAATCCTGTTTCAAGTTTTTTAGGATAAACTTCTATTGTAAAAACAAAAGACACACCCAAATTGTGGTATAGGCTAAACCTGGAAAAGGTATGGAAAGGAGCACAGAATCTTTTCTCATATCTTCCTCATTTTTGTAAAGACTAATATTTAACATCTTTTAGGAAAAGTTTGAAAATCTAGTGTCTTGGACTAATGTAGAACTGATGTTTATGAAAGGGCCTGAAATATAATATTTCGGTGGCAAAAAGCGTAACAGGTGTGCGGGTACTCGACTCTCTTTCCTCGCTCCCTAGGTAATTCCCAGGCAGTGTTAGCAGAAAACTACAAGAACATGAGACTTTTCTACTTACAGTTGAGCCTCTGAGTATCCCAAAAAGTTTTCTCAAATCTTGTCTCCAAAGGCACTGTCTTCTGCTCTCGAGGGGAGAAAACTGTTTTGGGGGGCTGGGAAGAGAATGTTATTTATTGAAGTAGGAACTCTTTTGCAAGTGACAGAAACCCAATTTGAACTGCCTTAGGCAAAACAGAAAATATACTGACCTGAGTAGCAAAATCTCAGGAAGAGCATGAGTTTAACTGGACTTCAAGGATCATAGTAGTAGGGACTGCACCAGGACACTCTCCTTCCAATGGTCATCTGTGCTTCTCTGAGTCAGCTTTGTGTCTTAACCAGAGACTGCAATCTTCTGCTCTGGAGAACTTAGCTTTTGGCAAGTTCTCATCTCTTTTCATCATGAAAAGACTGCTTCTCTTCTCTAAATTCCCATCTGAAACCTCCTAGGGGAGGACCCAAGGCCAGCCCAGGTCACATGCCTACTCTTATGAACACAGAGATCGGTTCTATAATTGGTAGCCTCAATTAGAACAATATAGTATGAGTAAAGAGAAGAGCAGTTCCCCCAAAAGGAGGATAGATCTGTTTCCCAAAAATGGGGGTTGGTGCTGGGCAGACAAAATAAATATTCCCAAAACTATATTTTTTTAAAAAATCAGAATTATTAAATGAGAATAAAGGTATATTTTTCAGTTGCTTTTTATTTTCTGTAAAGTGTCTTTCTCTGTCTCTTAGTGTTTGTCTCATATTTCTTCTATATCAACTGTTTTTAGTACGTAGCTCCAAGTCCTTTCCCTTCTCTACTTCAAATCTGTAGTTAAGATTCACTTCCTTGGACTTCTGATAAAATGCAGAGAATTTAATACATTTGTTTATCTCTATTTTCCTCAAAAATGGCAGCAAAAAAGAAAAAACAAAAAACAAAAAGAATAAATCCTCAAGTGTGAAGAAGGAGAGAGACTATAATAGATAAAAAGTGACAACAACTTTTGGAATATAGAACATAGATAGTATATTATTAGCTATGTGTTGCAATGTAACAAATTATCCCAAAACTTAGCCTCTTTAAACAAAAAATATTTAACTCATCCAGTTTTGAGGGTTAGAGATGCAGGAGCAGCTTAGCTAAGTAGTTCTCGCTCAGAGACTCTCAGGAGGTTGCAGTCAGGTTGTGCGAAAGGGCTGCAGCCATCTGAAGACCTGGAGAGTCCTCTTCCAAGCTCATGCACACGGCTGTTGGCGGGAGGCTTCAGTTCGTTACCATAACGCTGCTCATGAAATACCAGTTATAGTGGGGAAAAGCATAATGTCAACAGAGAAGCTGTTAAAATAACTTTTAAACATGAAACTAGCGAAGTAGACATCACCTTAATCAAGTCATCAATTAACAATGACATTGGGCCGGGCAAGGTGGCTCACACCTGTAATCCTAGCACTCTGGGAGGCCGAGGCGGGCAGATCGCTCAAAGTCAGGAATTTGAAACCAGACCGAGCAAGAGCGAGACCTGTCTCTACTAAAAATAGAAAGAAATTAATTGGAAAACTAAAAATATATAGAAAAAATTAACCGGGCATGGTGGTGCATACCTGTAGTCCCAGCTACTCGGGAGGCTGAGGCAGAAGGATCTCTTGAGCCCAGGAGTATGAGGTTGCTGTGAGCTAGGCTGACATCAAGGCACTCTAGCCCCGGTGACAGAGTGAGACTCTGTCTCAAAAAAAAAAAAACCAACAAAAAACAAAAAACAATGACATTGGGTGCCTCATGATATGATACACTAGGATACAGCATGTTTGTGCACTATGCACTATGATAGCCTGAATATCACAGAAGATATGCAACCTGAATCTAATCATGTCAGAATAGCACACACACACACAAAATTGAGAGACATTCTGCAATTCTACAAAATTACTGGCCTATAATTTTCAAAAGTGTCAAGTTTATTGAAGTGCGTTACGTGCTTTGATATGGCTATGGAAGTACACAGAAGGGCACACGGACCTAACCCAATGCCAGGGTGTCAGGGAGGCCTTTCCCAGAGTAGGCATGTCTAAGCTGACACCTGGAGTTAACCTGAAAAGCGGACAAAAAGGGACAATGCTGGTGAGGGGAGGCAAGAAGAGAAGGAGCTGATTGTAACACACAAGACCAAGGAAAAAGCACTCGTGTACATGTACACATACATTTGTACATATGTGCATCTATACATACAAAAGAGGTGTACATATAATCCTTTCTTTAATATCAGCAAGAGTTTGCTGCTTTTCTTATCATACCTCAAATGTCACATGTCAAACTATGTCAACAAGTTGAGTCTCTTACTTTAGTGTAAGAAATGTGGCCTGAAACACACGGGAAAGAGTAAAACAATTTTACCTTTGAATGACTCAGTCACTATAATCATTTTTTCCCCCAACACTATTCATCCTATAAGCTAACTAGGTAGTATTATTTTCATAGCACTTTTAATGAATTTTCCCCTTTATTTTAGGAATGGCATTTTCTAATCACATCAACAGAAAAGGATATAGAAGATTAGCAATTCTTTCACGGTGGCAGTATCATTTGGTGGCCTTGTTAGATTCTAACTGATTCGAGTCCCATTTGAGGTCTGACTCTGCCACTCATTAACTGGGCAGCCTGAGCTAAGTACCTCTTAGCGTCAGTTTTCTCATCTGTCACGTAGGGAAACAATAGCATCTACTTTTTGGGATTGCTGTGGAAACTGATCCAAAAGCACCAGCACAGTCCCTGGCTCATAGAAATTGTCTTCTGCATCACTCTATGTTGTCGTATTTAGAAAAGATTATGCATAAAATAAAGGTAAAAATGTAGTGAGTGCTGTGAAAATCATATCAACCCATCGCTTTATGAGTGTGTAGGCAATTTTTTAAAATGATGATTGTAGTGACTAAGCCAATCAAAGAAAATTTGTCCAGTCTGCTACATTTTCGTAAGCTCCCAATCATCCTCCCTCTTGGTTTTTCAAATTCCCAGTTATCTACCCGTCCCTGTATTGGCCTCTAAGAAACAGCATGAGCAGGACCAGTGCTTGTCCACACTGACTGGGGCCTTAGAAAGCTCCACAAAACCACTTCATTGTCATTCTCTATCGTTCCGGGCTCTGCCATTTGACTTATTTGTTTGTTTATGTATGTATTTTTTCTGTTAATTTATTTAGCACAATAAGGTAAAACATTTTTTTTTCTGCAATATATTGAGTTACCAAATGCTTCATAGATGTTTCATCAAAGGTAATACTACTGTTCCCATTGTTTCTGGTGCAGTGTGTTTAGTTTGTTGTTTATGGGAATAGTTGGAAAGTGGGAGTGGCTATGGCAGGTAAGTGTTCTAAGAAATATTTTGCCACCAATAAATTCATCAAAAATATGTAAGACCTACTGTACAAAAATTTGCAGAAATATAAAGAACTGCCATTTGTTTGGTCTATGGCTTTAATCAAAGTCTGATTGAATTAACTTTTTTTGTTGTTGTTGTTTTGGGGCCAATATTTTTAATTTCTTAGGTTTCCTTATTTCTAACTATAAGAATGAAAAAACTCCCCATAATATGCTGAAATAAAAAAAAAAGAATGAAAAAACAACTTGGTCCAGTATATTTCGGTACACTATATTTTACTATGAATGAGAAGAGTAAAATTTTAAAAAGTATAAAATGATTGTGAGGGTTGGACATCATAATCCCTCAACTACTAAAATGATCCTAGACAATTTAGAGCTGGAAACTTCTATGTCATCTATGTATTTCCCACCCTTCTACACATGCGCACACACACACACACACACCCCTCTTTCTCTACTTCCCTTATCACACATAGTCCCCAAACTATATTTAAGAAAAGCCCAACAACTTCTTTATTTTATTGTAGTTATTTATTTAAGAGATATTAAAATTTGTCCAGTATCTTATGAACCCAGCTCATGATTCATCATCCTAAAAATGCGCTGATGTAGAGATGTTGGTAGTGTTGATGAAAAAGATTAAGATGGAATTTCTGCTATAGAATTCTTTTACATGTCTAATTTGTTGGGAAAAGGATTAAGAAATTAATTAGAATAAATCTGAGATTTAATTCATGCCAATTCAATAGATTTTAATGTCTTTGAACTTTTATTTTTGTGAACAAAGTTTTTAATTATAGCATTTGATAAACAGGCATTTATTGAACATCTACTATTTTACCAGGCATTCACCTGGCTCTCACAAAAAGCTAAAAATAAAAAAAAAAAATGATGACCAAAATCTTAACTCATAATAAAATACTCCATATGACAATTGCCAAAGAAGTAATATGGATGAAAGGTAGTTTTGAGGTATGGGATTAATAAGTGCCCAGATACGAAATTTTTAAAGTAAAAGAGGGGAGAGTTGTGAAATTTAGAATTAACTTTAAGGGAAATTTTGGAGTAAGTTAGAAAGGAAAAGAAGGAGCTAATGAAGGGTAAAACAGCCCTTATGTGAAGGAGAAGATATCTTTCAACCAAGTTCTAATCCAGAAGAGTTGCAAGATGACAATGGAGTTTCCCAATCCTAAAAGGAAAAAAAAAATCACTGTAAAATACAGCTGATCCAATAATAAGAGGAGAAAGCACAAGAAAAACACGTGCATTTATATGGAAAGATGCAGAGAGGAACTCATGTTAGCACATACACTCTACAAAGGACTATTTCTGTGTTTTCTTGGAACACATAATTTTGACCAGTGTGCAAGTCCATGGGTGGTAGTTTCAGGGGAGGAGGAGCTTCCAAGGTGAGAAAGGTAAACTGAACCAAGATCTCCCACTTTGGGGTAGTGAGAATGCCAAGGGTGATGTTGCCTGGGGTGAAGGAAGTATGCTCATTGACCCTCCCAGTCTATCTTGCCTGCAGTGGGGCTTTATTAAAGAATGTGCACAGTCCTCTCATGCTCTGAAAAGACAGCTTTCAATATTGTATGCTTATTGGTCCTGAAACCTTTATTGTTGTACTCATAAATACAAATAGCTTACAGGTAAACTCTTGATTGAATAAAACAACTTGCATAGCTGGAAAGTGAACACTAAAAACGATCCGAAGCCATCATTCAAAAGAGAGGACAGAGGATAATTCAGGAGCAACCAGAATTCTGGGGAAGGGCAAATGGAGGAAACGAAGAAGGTAAGAAATAAAAGGAAGGTAAAGGAAAGGGATGTAGAAAAAGACTTAAATTTCTTGCAGCCAGGAAGCTATGTTGACAGCTACCCCTAGTCCCCCATTCTCCAACAAGGTACTTTGTGCAAATGCAGGGTCCAGCAGAGACTCCGGGTTGCTAGGCTTCATCCTCTCTCCACCTCCACGGTGGCACCACACCCAGATTCCTTTCTTGTCAAACTTGTTTCCAGTCACCCAGCCCTCTAGTCTGTGACCTCTTGGTCAAACTGTCTGTTACCCAGGACACAAATAGATCGAGGGTGTCAGATAACATGGTAATTTGGTTGGGGGAGAAGACAGTTTGCATGAAAGCCTCAGTACCCTTTATAATACTTCTTTCCCCAGCTACTCCCCTTTAAATGTAAATGCCCCTTCCTCACCCCTATGCTCTCTGTGTCTCTAAGTCACTGAAGGGCAACTGAGTGTGAGATTCATACCTCTTTTTATTTATTTGCTTTGATGTGTTCATTGTCTCTCTAGAGCTAATTAGTGGAACATTTGAGTCAATTCTATTTTTCTTGGGAGAGTGCAGTAACCCAAAGTTGGGTGATGACAAAGTTGGGTTGCATTGCTCTACGGAAATGACACAGAACATCGTGTGCACTGAAGTTAGAGCAGCGACACTACGTGAAGTGATGAACACTCTGTAACCACATTTTAAATGCAAAACCACTTTCCTTGGGAACCGATTGGTGACGTCCCGTGAATACATATACACAGTACTCACCACACGCCTGATGCCTTCTGAGTCTCTGAAAAACCTGTTCATTGCATGTCTCTGTTACCACCCTCCACCCCCTGCCAGAAATTCTCAGGCTCACTATACTGGCTCTGAACACGCAGAAGAAGCAGCAGTGGCCTTTGAGGAAGCAAAGATGTGACCGTGAGGGTGATGGAATGATGCAGAGTTCATGCCAGACTTGCACAGCACCCCAGCTACTGTGTCATACCCTTAAGTACAAAGACCTCGGTGAATGCTCCCAGCAAAAATTCTGCTGGTTTAATAAACAGGTCAGAGGTAGGGTCCAGGCTGGGAGGGGGAACATGCCACCTGTTCAAAAAAAAAAAAATGTTTACTGAGAGGTTATTATGGACCAGGCACAGCATTTTAAATAAACAACTACTTTGCATAAGAAATAAAAACCAACCTTCTCAAGAGGCATAAAAATTTTTCTCCATGTTGCTTGGCAATTCCTGAAAGTCTATGTAACATCACATCTTTCTCTAGCTTGTGCCTATTTTATCTCTTTTCTTGAATGGGGGAGGAGGGAAAGAGGATTAGGCAGGGGGAAAAAGAGATACAGAAACAGAATCTCCTTCCCATCCAGGACTTTGCTGGGCCCCTGAGTCACTACTGTTTCCAGGAGAAAGGCACAAGAACGCAGGAGGTGCACTGTCTTGGATTCTCCCTTCAGCTCTGTTATCTTGTTATGAATTCTGTGTATTTGACGGGGCACTTGGGCCTAGCCCATAAGTCAGTGCAGAAGTATCCCTGTTGCTTTTGATTACTTATGTTTACAGAAAAAAATTGGTCACAGCCGGAAAGAGGCAGGGCCCAGGCGAGTTGGGGGCGGGATCGGGACAGAAGCCTAGGATCTCAGTGCGACCACAGGTCAGGGCTTGAGCGTGGTCGCAGCCCCGGGGCCCCCTCAGGCCAGGTCGCAGCCCCAGAGCCAGGTTGCACCACCCACTGCGCGCCTCCCCTGGGGCTCCAGGCCTGGGTTCCGGGCTCTTACTGCCACTCGCGAGCCGCTCAGCCCTGCCTCGCGGATGCCATCCCCAGCGCCTGGGCCGGCCGCGGCGCGACCTTTCTCGGGCCCTGTGGACAGCTGCTCCTCCTAGACTCCGGCTGCCCCCACTGAACTTTATAAGAGAGGAAAACCGGTTTCAGATCTTTCTCGGGAGTGAGCAGAGAGGAAATTCTCTTAACCTCAGGCTCGGCAAGGCTGGCTCGGTAACCTCCATTCCTCCAGCCCTCACCTGTCGTGGGCCGCCTGCGGCTGAACGGTCCCCGGGATGTGGCTGCCCGGAGAGTCAGAACTCGCTATAGGTCCTCGCTGCCAGGATCGGATAGATGATTCATTTTTATGTGTAACGTTTTACCCCAGTCTATAGCTCGGGCCGGTTAATGTTCAACCCCGGGGCTTCGAGAGGCAGCTTGGAGGAGGCAGGCAGGGGTGACCCCTTCGAGGTATATGGCCGCTCGGGAGAGGAGGAGCAGAGGCCCGAGAGAGGGTGAGAAGGGATGCGGCGGGGGGGACTCCTTCGGTGGACTCAGAGAGCAGAGAATCGGGCACATGGGCGGCCCCAGCCCAGCGCGCGTCCCGGGAGGCTCTGCAGCCCACGAGGCGACCGCCCAGGCGCTGAGCGGTGCGTCCGGGGGCGTCCGGGGCGCGGGCGCAAGGCGGGGCGCTGCCCCCCACCCCGGGTGGCCCCCCGAGGCCGCTCGATGCGGCCCCAGCACGGGGGCTTCTGTGCCTGGCCAGGGGCTTCGGAGCAGGGACGCGGGCGGGAAGTGGGGGCGCGGCGGCAGCTGCAGATTAGACTCTGGTTTTGATGTCCGGGGGGACTTGCAAACACCGAGTGCCAGGACCGAGAGGGCGACCCCGGAGGTGCGTAGGTGGCCTTCGTGTTCCCACTTCTCCCAGCGCCTCTGAAAATACTGTCAGGGTAAAAGGAGGTGGCACGTCTTCCCATGTCCCCGGCCTTCTCTCATGCCACCCGCCAAAAAAAATGAACGTTAAGATACAGCAGCTGTTCTCGTCAATGGAAAGCGGTAGGATGCAGTTGTCCCCAAACCACGGTTCAGGCGGCCACTGAGGACCTAGGAAAAGCCACCGTGGGGGGCACGCTCAGGTAGT
Organism: Cheirogaleus medius; assembly: GCA_008086735.1. NCBI lineage: Eukaryota > Metazoa > Chordata > Mammalia > Primates > Cheirogaleidae > Cheirogaleus > Cheirogaleus medius. The sequence continues at coordinate 3,099,349 of VBSM01002912.1, forward strand.
TCTGAGAGCTGGGCCGCGAGGTCCTGGCGGGATTCAGGGATCCAAAACGTCTTGGTCGGCTCTCCAAACTGCCGTCCCCTAGCGCTTGGCGGTTGACAGGCTGGGCCCCGGCTCGGGCTACGCAGGGAAGGAGGCTCCGGGCTGGGGATGGGGAGCTTCGCGCCAGGAAGCTGGAGCCCAGAGCTGCAGCCTGGCATTTGCAGGGTTTTTTTTTTTTTGTCAGAGAAACCGACAAACAAGACACCACCTCATCAGATAAGAACGGCTCCCTCAATTTCTCAGATTTCAAGCAGGGGCTGGAGGTGTTGAGGTCAGTAGAGTCCCTTGAAGCGACATCGCCGGAGGCCCAGCGCCAGGAGTGGGGGACTTTATTTTACTTTCTTTTGTTGGATATTATTTTATTTTCTAAAAAAGTGATGCGTAGTCTGCTGTAGCCTTAGGCTCTGGGAGGCAAAGCCCCTTCCTTAGCGCTGGGGATGGCCCGTCTTCGGTATTCCCTGTCGTCCCTCTCCCCTCCTCCCCTTCGCCCGCACACGGCGGGCTGAAGCTATCAGGGAGGCCAGTGGTCAACCAAATGCAGGCACTGCAGTAAGTGACAACCGAGAAGGCCCTGCCAGTCCATCCTGGAGGACAGAGTAAGATGCTATCAAGCTTCTACTGGGTGCAGCAGCCCCACCGTGATACCTGCCCAAAGAAGCAGTGTTTTGGGGACTGTTGACACAGGCAGAGTGGGGAACCGCGCCCAAGAATCGAGCTGCCACTAGACCGAGTTCCAAGTCACATTCGATATGCTGCCGCATCGCTTTCTCACGGACAGCAGGGCAGGTTGCAGGTCTCATCTTCCCAGAGAGACCAGGATGAACGTTCCTGTCCAGCACTGCGGGCAGGGCGTCCGGCGCCGCAGAGACCTTTGCTGTCTCTGGGGAGAGGAAGCTTTGGTGAGGGAGTTGGGGGCTGCAGGGAGACCACCGCATGCCTTGTCTTGGTGCATCAGGTCCCTGCATTAGCGGGGCCATTTTCTAAGTTGCTTGAATAGGGGGAAAAACAAAACAGGAGACAAAACAAAATCTTGGCTGTGGACAAACAAAACAGGAGAAAGAGAAGACGGGGAAGAAAAAGAGAGAGCAGGAGCGATGGGAAGCATCTTAAACCTTTTTGCCAGAAGACTAGAAGGCCTAGGTCTGGAAAGATCCATCAAAGTCACTGGGCACAGACACACACCCTGCTGAGGGAGGGTCCAATGAGTCTGAACTTCTCTCAGTCCTTCAGAGGGAAGAAAAAAATTGCAATCCCTCCCTCACTACCACCCCAAAATAAACACCTTTACCATATATTCATTCAATGTTTTAAAAAATGTTTTTTTTAAATGTATAAGGAATTCAGATGGCTTTTAGCCATTCTTCTGCTGAATAACTTGAGCTTCAAGTAACTCCTGGTTTCCACAACTGCCACTGAGCACTTCACAATGTGTTGTTACAAAAGTAGAAATGATTTTTTAAAAGTAATTAAGTAGAATTAAATACATCTTTGGTGGTATTTTATTTCTTATAGGACTTTAATCTTTAAACAAAATCTTAAAATCAACATTTACATAAAATGCATAAAATACTCAGCATGGATGTGAATGAAGTTATGCATCCCAAACACAATATTCTGGTTTCTATCTTTTCAGATAGAAAGTCAACAAGGAGACGTCCTCCCTTGGGGAGGGGGTGGGGTAGGCGGGGAGGGGGCAAGAGTGATAACTTTTTAAGATTAGAGTAAAAGTTCCTCGGTGTTGTCTGCTGAAACCTGAAAAGGTAAATCGGTTTATGTGTTTCTATTTAACCCATATTTAAAAACAAAATTCATTGTTAATTGCCATTTTCTAAACCTCAGTTAAAATGCAATTGTTTGAGAGGCTGGGGAAGGAAAGGTATTTAAAAAAATTCCTTCTGAAAATTTGCTCCTAGAAATTCCTTCAGTTTACTTCTCTCCTTCAGGGCAGCCACGTTGCTTGCTTCCCGGTGTGCTTAGATTAACTGCAGCTCACCGGGGGGTTTATAAATCAATCAATAGGGAGTCTATATTCAAAAAGGCCTCTGATCTGATTACACCCCTGCTTTTTTCATCCTCTCTAAAAAAGTCAAATCGGCGAGCCAGGGACTCCAGGCCCAGCCCGCGTAGACTGTGGGCGGCCGGAGGCTGGGGAGCCCCGGCGACGGCGGCGGGGGCGCCCGTGGATTAGGATGTGGATTGCAGGGCAGACCTTTGTTTGGTCACATTCGCTGCAGTGGTTGGGGGCAGGGTAGTCCTCCACCGAGAATTCACTGGATTTTTATAGACTCTCCTTAAAAGGGCTCGCCGCTCTTCATAGGGTTAATTTATGGGGCTTTCGAGGAATATTGGGACTTTTAAGACGCTGTTTATTTTTTCCCATTAATTTTTTTGTTGCAGTCCTAAAAGGACTCCCGGGTTTCAGCACCTCGTAGAAAGAGGTGGGGGTGAGAAAAAGAGCAGGGCAAGGAGGGGACGAGGAGGATTTGCCTCCTAATCCGCCTATATGGCCCAGGCTTCCCAACATATTTTTAAAAATTAAATTTCTAACCAAGTTGTGTAGACATTCAAACTCAGATTTAGGAACCGGGAGGAAGTTGAGACAAAGGTGGGCTGTAGACATCTCTCCCCAGGTCTCCACCAATATGAAATCAGTATTAGGGGCATGAAGAGTTTGGGGCCTTGGGAATATTTAAAAATTTTTTTTAAAAATAAAATAAGAACCCCAAGATAGACCAAGGACGCCCAGAGAAGAAACATCCCAAGTGAGTAACAGGTGGGCGGGGGCTGGGGGAAGAGAAAGCCCCTAGACTAACTTTGTCTATGCGGGGGGGGGGGGG